>JAOWBW010000123.1:1245438-1657938 GCA_026119855.1 Campanula takesimana | reverse complement strand
CTCGAACTCAAGCTCGTTTGATTTCATAATTTTCAGAAAAATGTTTAAGCTCGAGCTCGGCTCGTAAAGACTCGAGTTTAAACAGCTCGTGAAAAGCTCGCGAGCAGCTCGTAACTCGATTCGATTCGAACAAGGTAAATGGGCTCGAGCTCGATAAAAGCTCGAGCTCGATAATTCGTTAACGAGCTCGAGCCCAAAACTCCAAAGCTCGGCTCGGCTCGGCTCGTTTACGGCCCTATTAAAAATGACTTCCAGAAAGAAGCCACGTAGTTAAGATAGAATCTTCACTAGAGGACCATACCAATTAGGGATGGCAACGGGTCGGATACGGTCCGGATATCGCCAAACCCGTATCCGACCCGAGGTAGTTGACCCCATATCCGAATCCGCCCGTATCCGATTATGGTGAATCCGTATCCGCCCATTTTTTTTTATTATTATTTTTTTTTTTGATGATGATGATTTAACTGATTTTTTTTTTGTTTTTTTTTTTTGATGATGATTTAACAAGAGCATCAAGTAACGCAAGAAAACCCTAGGTTTGACAGATTTGGGGAATTTGGGAAATCAAACAAAACAAACAAACAAACACTGAAATTTATGGCTAAGAATTGTTAGATTACCTCAATAGAGATGAAATTCGTTGGAGATGTAGTAGTAGCAGACTTCGACGGAACGAAACCATGGCACCCGGCCGGCGGTAGCACAGGCGAAAGGAACGACGCCGGCGCACACAGAGAGAGAGAGTCGGGAACGAGCGCGGAGAGAGTAGGGAACGGCCGACGAGCGAGAGAGAGAGGGTAGGGAACGACGAGCGATGAGAGAGAGGGTAGGGAATAGCGATCGACGAGCGATGAGAGAGAGAGGGGGGAGCGGCGTGTTGCCGATCTGGGAGAAGAAAATAAACAAAAACCTAATTTTTTTTTCTTATATAAGGAGGGTTATGTGTATATTTCTATAACATGAGGGGGTAGTAGTAAAATTTAAAAACCTAATATGTTCGGATATGTTCGGGTCGGATACGGGTCAGATCTCGGACAGAATCCGAACCCGTATCCGAACCCGCCGGATTTTTAAAATCTATTACCAAACCCACCCATCCCCGAACGGATTGTCTCGGATACGGATCGGATTCGGTAAAATTGCCATCCCTAATACCAATGGGACAGAGTGTCGTTTCCTGTCTTTCCCACTCCTGGGATAATCTTTGTACAGTATATATATATATATTTTTTTTTTTTTACATTTACATATCTGTCATTGATATTTTCGACATTTTTGTTACAGTACTATAATGTCCAATTTTATTTTCTTCCATCAGCCCAATAAATATTACTTGAAATGTAACAGAAACGTTAAAGAGACATCACAATTAACAAGGCCATTAAAATTAAGACTATATTTAAATTCAAGATTAATAAAAAATCTTATTTTATCATGTTTGTTTTTAGGGTGTCACATGACGCTTTTAGATTAAACACGAAATTGAACAATAAATCCAAAAAGCAACATAGAAACAAACTTGGAAAAAAAAAACGTACAATAAAATGTGATTAAATTTAATGAAGAAATGTCATAAATATAATGATGTAAAAGTGTAAATTTTTTTAATTTGTAAGCCTATAGTTTTTCACTTAAATAAAGAGTTTAAACGTAAATTATTAATAATCTCTAAACAATGCTCACCTTCCTCGTCTTCCACAAACCAACAGTCAAGTCACCAGCCCCGACTTTCCCAACCCACTTCTCTTCGTCTCTTATATAAAATGTCTCCTCCATTACCAATGCGGCGAGCCATGACACCTAAACATGTCTTAGATGCACTTCTCCATTATATTGCTTTAACTCCCAACATCATTTACTCCTTCCCACGTTTGTCCTTCATCGGGCACCAAATATTATTTTCGTCCTTAGTTGTTTCTATATATGTCGAGATAACTTTTGTATTTCCAAGATCACTCATGAAACCTTCATCCGGAATTCCCTCAAAAAATTAAGCTAAAAAAGATGCTTACATTGTTAATTATTAAGATAAAATAAAATGAGCTTTCATAGACTAAGATTTTCTAATCCACCAAAATAATTGAGGAACAAAATGGTTAGTGTGGATGCTGATTTTTATGAGTTTGCTCATATGTATCCTCTCTCTATTCTAAACAACTTGCACTAATTTAGTTTTAGGGTGTCCCATTGGTAAGTTTTACTTATCTAAAATGTTCATTATTATTTTTTATTCATCTACCCGACTTGTCATACTATCACTTTTAAATCATCATACTCACAACCACTTTGTCACTCACAATACTTTTGAATATAATGCTTTCATCTCATATTAATGTGCACAAAATTGGAGGTGCACGGGAGTTAAGGAGTAATAATAGTGGTAGTTGTTGTGAGTGTGAAAAGTGAAATTTATACTCCCTCCGTCTCAAAATATATGTCATTTTGGGAGTAAAATTTTGTCTCAAAATATTTGTCGTTTCACTATTTTCAAAGCTTTTTTATTGCTCTATACCAATTATACCCTTAATAATGATAGTGAACTATCTCTTACCTAACCATTTAATTACCTAGGTAGTTGAATTACTTTAGGGGTATTTGGGTCTTCTTCACATGCATTAATGGTATTTCTTAATATGTGTGAAACACTCCAAAACGACATATAATTTGAGACGGAGGGAGTATATATTAAAAGCTAAGGCGGAGGGATGTGGACACATGGACATTTTTTGCTAAAGGTTGCTTTAAGTGAAGCCATGTCATCATCACCTTAAACTTTAAGTGACTTTTGATATTCTTTTTATTAGCTAATAATATTAATTAAAGATATTAGTTATTATATAGGTTAACTATTACTATTAATAGTATTAGTTAACCATAATAGTTACTATAAAAGTTAACTATTACTATTAGTAGTATTAGTTAACCATAATAGTTACTATAAAAGTTAACTATTACTATTAATAGTATTAGTTAACCATAATAGTTACTATATAAGTTAACTATTACTATTAGTAGTATTAGTTAGCAATCATAGTTACTATATAAGTTAAATATTATTATTAGTAGTATTAGTTAGCGATGATAGTTACTATAAAAGTTAATTATTACCATTAATAGTACTCCCTCTGTCCCGCTTTAAGGTTCTTACTTTCCTTTTTAGTCTGTCCCAATTTAATGTTCTTACTTTGTTTTATTACATAAAATGGAAAGTGGGACCCACTTGTCATTCTCACAACAAGAACTCTCTACCCACTTTCTCCCTCCTACTTTGCTTTTCATACTCAAAACATTTACTTTTTCTTATCTCCGTGCAAAGTCAAACTAAGAACTTTAAATCGGGACGGAGAGAGTATTAGTTAACTATTATAGTTACTATATATATTTAAGTTAACTACTACTATTGAATAACATTAGTTAACAATAATAGTTACTATATAAGTTAACTTTTATTAATAATATTATTAGTTAATTATAATAGTTATTATATATATTAACTATTATTATTTATAATATTAATTAACCAAATCTTACGTCTCATGAAGCGATGTCAGCATTGCCCCTACAACTAAGAGGTAATTTATTTATTTTTTCTTTTTGAAAATGTCCACGCCATAAGGAAGCGAGGAGAGGGATCGAAAATTAGCGCTCACCAAAGGTGAGGCTTGGCTTTACCACTGGGCCACTCCTATGGGGACATTGTTTTTTTTTAGTATTAGCTAATTTTATTAGTAACTATATAGGATACTATTATCTTTAATTTATTATTTTAAAATACTATAAAAGACTAATTCTACTTATAATCATCTTCTATAGATGCAATACTCATATATATAATCTAGAATAGAAAATTTAAAGGTCAAAAGTTAATACTAAGTTTATTGTAAGCAATCATTTATTCATTAATAATTAATTTTAATATATTATTAAATTTTGAAGGTTTCCAATAGTCATATTAATAATCCATAACACTAAATTAACAAAATCAAACTATTATGACTTAAGCAATTACCACTTCAGTTACAATTATAGGTCATAGAATTTTAAAGATTGAGAACATGTTAAAGATCATGAAATTTACATCGAATGTATAACAATATCTTCAACGAATGAACCACTAAAGTTTACGTTCATCTAAAAATAAACCAAATATGATATATTAACTAATCTCTACACATACATGAATGGTCTCATTAAATTTTGATAAACGGCTTAAACTTTATCAAAATATTTTTGATTGTTCACTCTCCTCATACTTCAACATTATTGGCTTGCAAGTTAACCCCAATTTTTTATACTGAAATTCAAATAGTAACTTCTCAAAGACATGGGTAAAATTGTCATTTGTTAGGTGTATCTCATTTTCTTTTTGAACTCAATATCTAAGAAAAGTAGTTTACTAATCTTTGTCATCCCATTCTTTTATGTGCTCTCAATCCATTACCATGCGGAGCACAGGCTAAATTACTAGTAGGAGAGAGAAAGTAGGGTGGAGAATAGTACTCCCTCTGTTCTACAAAACTTGGCATTGGAGAGGGAAAAAAAATTCCCACCGTAACATGACGTTTTTCCCTTTTCAAGAACTATTAGGCCTAGAATCTCAATGGTCCTTTATTGATTGTAGTCTATTTACTCTACTACAGCACACTTTTAGAGGTATATGTATTAATTACATGTGATAAATTAAGGATAAATTAGTACTTTTGAAATGCTTCTTAATCTGTGTTAATTGGAGGATTTAATTTATTTTTGTTTGTGAAAAAGAATAAATAGAAATAAAAACAAAATAATCAATGACGGCCTTTTATCTATTTGTAAATTTGAATTATTAAAACTGGATTTTCTTATTATTTTTATGTATTTAATTGACTAAGAGTTACGATTGTAATTTCAGTTAATATTAATTGTGATATTGGTTGGCTACACGCTAGACTTTTATTGGTCTTCATTTATTTATTCTTTTTATTTTTGACTTTCCATACCACTTATCTAATTGTGCTTAGAAAAATAAATGACTTTATAGGGGATAAATAAGAAATAATTTATAATAATAAACAAATAAATACTCCCTCCGTCCCAGCACAAGTATGCCGTTTCAAAACAATTGAGACTACCCAAAATGAAAATATTTTAATATATTTATATTCAACCAAACCCACCATTTAACCTCACTCATTCTCTCTCTTCATTTTCCACCACTCAATTTATTCAATCAACATTACTATTTACCCCACTCATTCTTTCTTTTCATTTTCTACTACCCATACACTATTTTTTTCTTAATTATTGTGCCCACTCATCTAGTCAGTCTTATTTGTGCTGGGACAGAGGAAGCAGGGGTGGACCTCCTGTATAAGGAGGGGGTGCAAGTGCACCTTCTCAACTTTCATTTATAAGAAGAAAAATTGTATTCAAGATATATAATAAAAGTGCGCTTTGTGAACCAAAGTTTCAGTAGCTTAGGTGGTTGATAGGCAGGTTTTGAGTGCAAATGGTGGTGGGTTCAAACACCACTAACTTATCCTCTACTCCATTTTAAATGGTTTTTTCCTTCTCAATCAAATAAGGGTTAAAACTAAAAATAACACATTAATCATGTTTAGTTCCTATACATTCCTTGTGCTAGTTAATAAAAACACAAAATTCTTGTCTTTTGATTTCTCTTTCTTTTTCTATTTATAATTGATTATTTTTTTACTTTAATTGTTGAGAAATAAATTTAAAAATTTAGTATAATTGTGCATCCGGTGAGTAAAAGTTTTAGGTCCGCCTATGAGAGGAAGTATTATAGAACAAAAAGGAAATAAAACTATCGGCCTAAATTTGACTCTAACTTTAAATTTGACTCTAACATTAAACTACAAAAAAGAAGTAGGAATGAAAATCGATTGGATATAATGGACCTATAAAATATAATTTTAAATTAGGAATAAATTATTTTAAGGAAAAAAAACTTGAAAGTGGATATATTAAGAGCAATGTTGGGATTACCAAAAAATGTTACAATACTTTGCTTACAACAAGAACAGTTGGCTTTCATTGTTTAGATATATAATTAATGAGCAGTAGGGTCTACGATCACAATATATAATCAATTGTTGCTTTTTTGTAACTAAGCTTTGGTGAAACTTTTTTGTTACTAATATTAGTCATATACTTATGTACTATTAACTGTATATATTTTTTTACTTATTTGATGCATACTAAATACTAATCCCTCCTTTTTAAAATAAATGTCAATTATTACAAACAAAACAATTGCTCTGGATTAAAGAGTAAATTTTAAGAAAAAATGATATTTATTTTGAGACGTGGGTAATAAACAATAAGTGAAGAAAATGATTATTGTTGTTCATTTAAGTGTACTTGTGAAAAAGCTTATTTAAAACATTGGCCACGGCTTATATTACTGGCCCTATGGGCATAAATACGTAGAAATTATTTAAAAATTAAATAATAAAATGAGTATTATCCATTTAGTTTGTGATGTTGAGCTGAACTAAATTAATATAAAAATGTTATGGTTTAATTCAATAAGAGGATTCCACGGACAAGAAAGAAAAGAAAATTAAATTAAAAAACAAATACATGTCTTTAAGTTCTAATAGTTAAAGGATAATCTTGTCACAACATTAATTTATGGTATAATCTCATTAATGATTTAGTGAAAAAGTATTATTTCAGTAAAAACGGTCCTTCTCTAAATTAAAATACATTATGTCCCGAATTTTTTTGTCTCATTCGACTTTTCAAATAAAACCTTGACCAAACATTAATGTCTATTTAGTCATTCTAATAATGTTTTAAAAAATTGTAATTGACAAATCATTAAGTGATATATCAATAACAAATTTTAGAATTTTATTGTAATCATTAGATTGACACTAATGTTTGTTTGGTCAAAATTTTGACTATAAAAAATCAAAATGAGACAAATATTCCAGAAGAATAGAGAGGGAGCATGATAAGAAATTGGTCTGTTCTTGAGTGTTGACTACTCAGGACTCAAGCCAAGTAGGATTACAGAAAATAGTAAAACTCTTCCTCCTAAATTGAAAATGAAGAAATAAATGGCCAAAAAAAATTGAAGAAATATGGCTCCAATTTGGATGGTATTCACATGTTAGAATTATAAAATTGAACCCACCCAAGTTGCCAACAAAAAGATTGTCCCTTTTTATTGGTGTCTCTATTAGATTTTGGAATAATTTTTCAGTAGATACATAAAATTTAGTGGTTGGTTAGGAAAAGTACAAGTGAACATTGCTGGCATTGGCCAACCTTGTAAAGAAGCCATTCTTGTTCTTGGTTAGGCTTCTTTATATCTTTCAGTTTATAAAGTTAAGGGCTCACGAGAATCCTTTTATCCTGTGGTAGAGTAGAGTTTGTCCTTTCCCTACATGTGCTGAACAAATAATGCAAACATGAAGCGTACTCGTCCGTCCAAAATAAAAGTCTTAATGTACGTTTCATTTAGAGGACTCTTACATTTTTAATGGGTCCAACCTTAAAATTTAGTCCTTACATACTGTCAAATTTTCTATCTTTAACTTATGTGTCAAATCAAACAAGACTATTATTTTGGGACTAATGGGGTATTAGGTTGATCATTACTCTGTTTGTTAGCTTACTTCACCTAATTTAGGCAATTAACATTATACTCCCTCCATCCCGAAATGATCTTCTCATTTACCATTCTTCATTGTCCCAAAAACTTCTTCTCATTTCTAGAATTTAGGCTTAAATGTGCACAAACACAACATGTCTAGTGAGCAAGTGTTCATATCTTTAAAAAGTTTGAATAGTCAAACATAGAGACAAAGTCAGTCCTAAGTTTTGCGCCAAGTTAGATATTTGCAAGGTCCATGACAAACGTGAAGATCATTTTGGGACGGAAGGAGTAGTTAAAAGAATGATATTGGAGAATCCACAGTTGTTATGCTTGAACGTAATTCAAAGCGTGACATTCATTTAGGAAATGACACCTAGAATATATAGAATAGGAAACAATGCGCAAAAAAAAAAAAAAAGCATTATCTGTGCGCGCGAACAACTTACCATATTCAGAGGAAAAGATGAATTTTGAAATGTGGCCACTCATCATTTTCGTATCAAAGTAGGAATTAAGCAACCTTAAATAGGAACTTCATAATTAAGACTAGTTGGAAAGTGTAGATCAGCTTTGGCCTTTGGGTTGACATTTATTCTGGGTAGACCAAAATGGAAAGTGCGATATTTATTATGAGACGGAGGAATAACTAATAAGGTCATACTTCTGTCAAATGCTTACAACTAATGGTTCTTAAGATCGTTTTATTAGGGGGGTGGGGGGGGAGGAAATAATCCTTAGGCAACTCATGAATATTAGTCTTTGATTGTATCCTAATTTCATATATCACGATGGCAATTTGCATGGCATCCTCATTTGCTCCGTTAAACTCAAGACAATTGGACTTGTAGAAGCAGGATAATCGTCCACAAAATGGTGCAATGTTGAAATTTGTACTTCCTCCGTTTCTAAATGAGAGTTCATTTTGTACATTCACATTTGCTTAGACTTGTGATTTTCATTCAAATAATGGACCATTATTATGCAGGTTACATATCCTAACATGATGGAGTTCTTTGAGAGTCTTGGAGTGGATATGGAGATTTCCGATATGTCATTTTCTGTCAGCTTAGAAAATGGCCGGGGATGCGAGTGGGGCAGTCGAAATGGTCTTTCTAGTTTGTTTGCACAGAAAAAGAATGCTCTAAATCCTTACTTTTGGCAAATGGTTCGAGAGATTACCAAGTTCAAAGATGACGTCTTGAGGTACATATTAGATTGATCTAAAAACTCTACCATTACGATTTCCAACCTTTCACCTTCTGGATTGCACTGTCCCAATTACCGATGCAATCCAATGGTCCAGATTAAGCGTATCAAAACTGCATCGTCAATTTAATGTTAATAAATGGATTGCATAGATAATTAGTCAGGAAAATCCTTCGCATTAAATCTAATAGGTCTATTATTATGGCAATCAAACTTATAATTAAGGGTGGATTTTCTATTGGATTCCTAAAAAAAAAAAAAAAAATAAAAAGATCTTGAATGACTACCAGTAGAGTATGGCTCGACGTGTGATGATTTTTTCAGGTACCTTGAAGATCTTGACAACAATCCAGACATTGATCCCAATGAAACATTGGGACATTTCATCACGTCACGGGGCTATTCAGAATTATTTCAGAAGGCTTACATTGTGAGAATGTTAAAATAATTGATGCCCTTCACTTTTCTAAGCTTTTATTCATTTGCAGATGTAATAGATCTATAAATTTCTTATACAGGTTCCAATATGTGCATCAATCTGGTCCTGCCCTTCAGATGGAGTTATGATATTCTCTGCTTATGAAATTCTTTCGTTTTGTCGCAATCACCATCTACTTCAGGTACAATCTTGTTATATTTATTTTTAAATAGTCCATTTTCTTATAAAGGCAAGAGTTTTTCTATAACCAAGTTTTTTTTTTCTTTTTGTCTACTCTTTTTTTTGACAGCTTTTTGGTCGCCCACAATGGCTAACTGTAAGATGGCGTTCACAGACTTACGTTAATAAGGTGATTACATTACTTAGTATTGAGAGTATAGTGAATATATTTAGCACTGAAATTTTCAAGCTTATTAATAATATGTGAGATTTAATTAGAACTGAAAATTGTTGGAATATTCAACAGGTTAAGGAAGAGTTGGTGAGTCGAGGGTGTCAAATAAGGCTCGGGTGTGGGGTGAGTTCGGTTTCATCAGTTCAAGACGGTATGTATTGAAGTAAACTGACTTCTGAGAATTCAAGAATTTCTACAATTCATATTCTGACTGCAGTTTTCTCGCGTTCAAGGAAAATCTTGTTTTGACAGTCTGAATGATAAAAATATTTTATCCTGTATGTATATAAAAAATGTCTGTCGTATACTTTTGAGTCATCTGAATGATTAAGAAGTAATGCGGAACAATCTATGAATTTCCACTATTCATTTCCATATGCCTGCATTTTCTTCATTTCTCTTGATTTAAAAGAAGTTTACAAAAATCATGGATACAAAAAGAGGTGGCGATATTTTATTGGTTGCATCGATTGTGGACCCGGCACACTCTAATTAAAAGCACCAATAAAATCTTGACACATCATTTTGTGAGCTAAGTTTTGTGAGATTTTTTTGTGACTTTATATTTACCCTATGGTTTTATATGATATAAGTATCATAACCAAATTCTCCTGTGAAATTCATCATAAAATTGGAAAATCTATGACATGTATATGTGGAATATATACGAGCAGGTTGTGTTATAAACTCTGAAGATGGCTCTCAAGAAAGGTACGACGAAAGCATAATAGCCACGCACGCTCCAGATGCTCTAAAGATGTTAGGAGAAGAAGCTACGTATGAAGAAAGAAAAATAATGGGAGCTTTTAATTATGTCTACAGGTATATAAGATTTCTCGTTATTTGCTCCCTCCAACCCAAAACGGATGTCCAATTTTTTTTTCAAATTTGCTCGCCAAGAGTAAATTTGAAAAGAAAAAATTGGACATTCATTTTGGGACATAGGAATAATGTTTTTTGTTACAATCTGTAATTTATGGGTATGTTTTTCTTCATATAATGTCTTCAAAATGCACAATCATTCTTTCACTCTTATTGGCAGTGATATTTTTGTTCATCGTGACAAAAATTTGATGCCCCGAAACCCAGCAGCATGGAGCGCTTGGAATTTTCTTGGAACTATAGATAATAAAGTATGTCTCACATATTGGATCAACGTACTCCAGGTCTGTAACATATTTTATTTCATCAATATTTTTATTTATCATTTTGACAAAGCAATACAAAAACACAACACAAAGTCTTTTAATGAGTTTATTTCTTCAACTGCAGAACATTGATGAGAATGGTGAGCCGTATCTAGTAACTCTAAATCCACCCACCGCACCAAAGAATAACTTACTTAAATGGACAACTGGTCATCCCGTCCCATCTGTTGCTGCATCTAAAGCTGCACGTGAGCTTGATCACATTCAAGGGAAGAGAGGGATATGGTTCTGTGGAGCTTACCAAGGTAACTTTTTAAAAAAGAATTATTTCATTTTTCTTGAACTAATCTATTGTTACCCAAGTTTCTGACTCCATTCAGCATAATTTCAGGTTATGGGTTTCACGAGGATGGCCTAAAGGTACTATTTTTATCCTCACTACTGCACAATAAAATAAATAAATAAATAAAATTAAGTAATTTAACGAGTAAATTTATGCATGTGTTTAGGCTGGTATGATTGCTGCAAACGGTGTTCTTAGAAAGACTGCTGATATTCTGAACAATCCAAAACATATGGTTCCATCTTGGACGGAGACTGGAGCAAGGCTGTTTGTTACTAGGTTCCTCAGAAACTATATTGCTGCTGGCTGCTTAACGTGAGTTTTCTCAATAACACGACATTCATTTCTATTTGATTCAGTAAATTTAAGAACTGTCTTCTACACATGGGGATATTTGATTACTGTAAGTTATAACTGAGAAAAAAAAAGATTGAGTTTTTGCTGTTTTAATTGGCTGTGGCAGATATTAAAACTAGTAATACTTCCTGGCTCCGTTATGAGAAAATGATGCTTAAACTAAAGATTTTTGATTTTTTTTTCCCTTGGCGTATCTAGTTTACTGGAAGAAGGAGGTACAATGTTCACATTTGAAGGGGACCAAAAGAAATGTCTGTTACGAGTTTATTTGAGGGTTCATTCTCCTCAATTCTACTGGAAGGTAAACATTTTCACAATTATTTTGTTTGATTTTGTTTCTAATAATTTACGCTACAAAATTTTCTTAGTTCTTTGCTAGAGTTAATTGTACTGGATTTCTTTTTAACAGATTGCTACACAAGCTGATTTAGGACTTGCAGATGCCTACATTAATGGAGATTTTTCTTTTGTTGATAAGAAAGAAGGTCTTCTTAATCTCTTCATGGTAAGAACAAATGAATCCAAAATCTAATTTTTTGTCTTTTCATGTGGTTCATTATTGTTTGGTCTTACTCATCGGATCTTTATTCTGCAGATTTTCATTGCTAACCGAGATTCACAAGTTTCTGCCTCCTCAAGGTCTAACAAACGGTATGAACTATTTTTTAATTGAGTTTATGAAGTTGTTCCAATAACGTAGGGCCGGACCGGCCCTTCCCTGAGTCACACTCATAGAGGGAGCACCAGGTTGCCTTTTTTTTTATTCAGTAAATGGTTATTTGGCTTTTCAGGGGTTGGTGGACGCCAATGTTTCTAACAGCGGGAATAGCATCTGCAAAGTATTTCCTTGACCATGTTTCTAGGAAAAATTCTCTTACTCAAGCTCGTAGGAATATCTCTCGCCATTATGACTTGGTATGTCAGAGATCTCCTAGTAACTGTTTCCCTTACTTTTTTTCTGAAACTACTCTGTCCATCACAGAGGGAAAAAAAAAAAAGCCGCCTTTAACAAGTCAACTTTTTAAGGATGTAAATGTACTTGCGTGCACCTTAATTAAATTGCTCTTACACTACCTTCTCTCTTAGAAATGTGACTCTTTTATTGGATGGAGCTACTAACTTCTTAAATAAACTCGTATTTTTTATCTGATTTATCTGATCATTTTTAAATCTTATGTTTTCTAGAGTAACGAATTGTTTGCGCTCTTCTTGGATGAAACCATGACATACTCATGTGCAGTATTCAAGGTATAACGATTCTCCGGCTCTCCAATCCGTTTGTGTTAATTAGAAATCAAAGAACTCACTCTTGATGAAAATTTGAATAGAGTGAAGACGAGGACCTGAAAGCAGCACAGATGAGAAAAATCTCTCTTTTGATCGACAAGGTAAAGAAAAAAATCCTCTGCTTTAAGGTGAATCGAAATGAGATTTGTTTTATTGTTTTTTTTTTTTCTTTTTCGACCCAACATAGGCAAAAATTAAAAGGGGTCATGAAGTTCTTGAGATTGGTTGCGGTTGGGGAAGTTTAGCCATTGAAGTTGTGAAAAGAACTGGATGCAAGTACACTGGCATCACCCTGTCCGAGGAGCAACTAAGATATGCAGAAATTAAAGTCAAGGAAGCTGGTCTTCAGGTAATCTCTCTCTCTCTCTCACACAATATATATACTCCCTCTGTCCCATTTGAAGCTTCACCATTTTGTTGATGACACACAATTTAAGGAAAATGATGAGTGTAAGAAGGGTTGTGAGAGGGAAGAAGTTAGTGGATATGACAAGTGGGGCCTACAATTTAAATACTCCCTCCGTCCCGCCGGAAACTTCAAAAAAAAATTATGGCACAAGAATTAAGGGAAAAAGTGAAAAAGGTGATGTGTTGTGAGTGTTGATAGTTGAGTGGGAGAGAGAAAGTGGGGTAGAGAATAGTTAGTGGGTTAGTGGATGTGAGTATGAGAAGTGGGACCCACTAATTCAAAAGTATTAAAAACTTTCCATTTATGGATTTTGCAATTTCTATGGGACGCCCAAAATGGTAAGTTTTGCAATTTCCGGCGGGACGGAGGGAGTATGTGAGATGGGAAGTGAGTGGGTATGGCAAGTGAGCCCTACATTTTTTACCATTTTAGGAAAGGATGAAGCTTTTAACGGGACATCCATTTGGGTAAAAGGTGAAGCTTCAAATGGGACGGAGTGAGTATATATATATATATATATATATATATATATACACACACACATATATTGACGTATTCTAAACCAACTTCATTTTTCAGGATCATATCAGATTCCTACTATGCGACTATAGACAGTTACCTGACACTCACAAGTTTGACAGAATCATATCATGGTGAGT
This sequence comes from Campanula takesimana, assembly GCA_026119855.1. Lineage (NCBI taxonomy): Eukaryota > Viridiplantae > Streptophyta > Magnoliopsida > Asterales > Campanulaceae > Campanula > Campanula takesimana. The sequence goes on along the minus strand of JAOWBW010000123.1, from coordinate 1,644,084 downwards.
TCCTTTACCATATCTTCCATCTACATCTATATTTCTCCCTCTGTCCCAAAAAAATGTCTTACAATTTTTAGAATTTCATGGATAACTAGATTTTAACAATATTTTTGTCAAAGTTTAACTAAATACCAAAATAGTCAAAATGCGATTTTTTTTTATTTTTTTTTTTTAGTGAGAGAGTATTTGAATACAAAGTTTGATCTACTCTAACTAAAATGTCATTTTTGCAGTGAAATGCTAGAGGCTGTTGGACACGAATACATGGAGGAGTTTTTTCATTGTTGTGAATCATTACTAGCTCAAGACGCTCTTTTTGTCCTACAGGTAATCATCACAAAACAAAAATTTAACCAAAACCAAACAAGAAGAAACTAAAGGAAATTGCAATTAATCAGAAAATCGTCAAACTGAAAAAAAAAATTTGCAAACTTTTCAGTTCATATCAATTCCAGATGAAAGGTATGATGAGTACAGGAGAAGCTCGGACTTTATAAAGGAATATATATTTCCCGGTGGATGCCTCCCCTCACTTAGCAGAGTCACATCAGCTATGGCTACATCCTCTCGGCTTTGGTAAAATCCTATTATATTTCTTAATTACTATATGTCTTCAAGTTGCAAACAATTAAGACCCTATTTGGATTCATCACCCATTTTCTGATTCGTGGTTATTTTAATTTTCCGCTTTAAAAAAGAATTAAAAAAAAAAGGGTATGTTTCTTTCTTAATGTTTCACTCGTGATGGTGTAATAAAATCAGTGTGGAGCATGTTGAGAACATTGGGATACATTACTACCAAACACTCAGATACTGGAGGACCAACTTCTTGGAAAAGCAAAGGTAAGATAATTAAATTGATGATTTTAAAATATTAAAAAAAAAAAAAAAAAAAAAAAACTCTTGTAATTTTATTGATGGTTGGATATTCATGTGTATTTTTGTTTAGCAAAATTATGTCGCTGGGGTTTGACCAGAAGTTTATTCGAACATGGGAGTACTATTTTGACTACTGTGCTGCCGGTTTTAAGACTTATACACTTGGAAATTATCAGGTAAGTTTAACTCCATTTTTTTTTTTAAGTCGAAGACTTTAGTATGAGTTTACACAATGCGATTAAATGTTTAAAGAACAAAAAATGGAGGAAGTTTTGTGATTTATTTGAAACTTAAAAGGTTTTGGATTGTGTTGTTATATAGGTTGTCTTCTCGCGCCCTGGAAATGTTGCTGCATTTGGAGATCCATTCAAGAGTGATGCTGCTATAGCTTAGTGTTCATTTCTGCAGGTTTTTTTTTTTTTTTTGAGGGGGGGGGGGGGAAGAGAGAAGGGGGGATTGATTTTTTGAAGCAAGTATTTTTTTTTTACTTCAGTAATGTTCTGCACTTGTAAGTCTTGGATCGCGGAGATTGAAATCATTCAAAGAGGACAAGATGAGTTTGGGATTAACCAATAAAGATATGTTTCACAACTCAATTTAAATTACTCTCTCCGTCCCAAATGATCTTCACATTTAACTATTCAAACTTTTTTTTTAACTATTCAAACTTTTTTTTAAGGATATGAGGATATGAACACTTACTTTATGTTGGTATAGAGCATTTGAACTCATATGTTGCCCATACAAATTCCCTGTCTACCAAGATAAGGTTATGGACCCACAACTTACTTCAATATTTAGAATCCGAAAGGAGGGGTCAGGGGAGGTAGTGAAGATTCAGCGACAAAACAATATCAATAATCCAACTTTGGTACTGAACAGAAATGGATTAACCACAAATTACTTGAAGATTCTGAAACAAAATAAAATGTCAGACTACAATTTGAACAACCTTAATGAAAATGTCTATGATAGCAACACCAAAATAACAATACTTCTCCCAAAGTTTGATTTCACTTCTTAGAAAAGAGATGTTCCCTTTCCCTTCTTGTCCCCACCAATCTCAAAATGCTTGCACCTCTGCAAAAAAAAAAAAAAAACTACCCAAGTCAACAAGAGTAACTAACAACATGAAAAAAGGAATGAGGGTTCAAATTAAACCTTTATTGGGTGCTGGGACATGTGCTTGCAACTCTGACATTGCAGCCTCAGAACAATCTTCTTTGTTGTTTTTGCCTAGTCACAACAAAAAAATACAATAAGCAAACTTCAGTTCGACTTGTGGCTACAAAGATTTAGCACATCTACTTAACTGTTACTCCCTCCGTCCCAAAATGAATGATTTTTATTTAAGGGACACTTTGAAAAGATTGATTTTAATTCATAAATATCCTAGCTATCCACTTCCAAAATTTTCAGTTTTGCAAGTATAAAATGAAATGTGAAAAAAAAAATGGTAAAAATTATTAGGAACACATTTTGACCAAAAAGGTCATTCATTTTGGGACAAACATTGTAAGATATAAGTCCTTTCTTAACCAACGTCAACCCAAAGAGCAATGATAACAAAGTAAAAATGGAAAATCGCAGAACCAAGAATGAGAAATAAGATTCACCTTTTTGTGAAAGACAGGCTTAGTTTGACCACCGTAACCAGACTGTTTGCGATCATAACGTCGCTTTCCTTGTGCAGCCAAGCTGTCCTTTCCCTTCTTGTACTGTGTCACCTTGTGCAATGTGTGCTTCTTGCACTCCTTGTTCTTGCAGTAGGTCTTCTTAGTCTTTGGAACGTTCACCTGAAAAAAGACATTGAATATTCATTATAATAGAAACCTATTGAAGAGCCAAAAGACCATGACAAGTTAACATTTCACATGCAGTATAAGCTGAAATTTGACAACCCCTGTTCAAGATTACAAATCCAAAAGCAAAAATGGCGTGCATGCGTTATTACTAGGAAATCAAGTTAAATGATACTTCATAAACCACATAAGCCACATGATATACTCCCTCCGTACCGTAAAGCTAGTCCCATTTGACATTTTATGGTCAACACAAGTGAAGTTTGACGAAACATTAATGTCAATTAGAAACAATAAATGTTATTCTCATGGCCAATCCCAAGAGGTAATGGCAGAGATCCTGCTCCCCAAGGCGATAGGATATGACAAGGCTCCCCTTCCGAATCACCGGAATCTCCCTCCGTAGAGGATGACTCAACGGGTATCAAAAGGGGGCTTTCTATACGACAAATTACCTTTGGGTTTTGTGGATATTCGATTACTCCGCCCCAGTTTATTTGGAATTCGTCAAAACACACAAGACAACATAATCAAAAAAAGGGGTAATTGAATTAAGATTTTCAAAAATTAAACATAAAGAATTTGGATAAGATAAGAGATGAATGTCAATGTCATGGCCTATCCCAAGAAGGTAATGGCAGAGATTCTGCTACTCAAGGCGATAGAATATAACAAGGCACCCTTCCCAAACAACGGAATCATCCTCCGAAGAGAGTAACTCAACTACTTCAATAGGGGGCTTGATTTCCGACAAATTACTTTTGGGTTTTGAGGATATTGGATTGCTCGGCCGCAACTAATTTGAATACATCAACATACACGAAACAACGTAATCAAAAAGGCGGGAGTAGAAAAAACAAATTCACAAATTAAACAACATAATAAATTTGTAAAAAGAAGTGATAAGTGTCACTGTCATGGCCTATCCCAAGAAGATAATGGCAGAGATTCTGCTACTCAAGGCGATAGAATATAACAAGGCTCGCTTCCCAAACACCGGAATCATCCTCCGAAGAGACTAACTCAACAGGTTTAAAAGGGGGCTTGATTTCAGACGAATTACCTTTGGGTTTTGCGGATATAGGATTTCTCCGCCCCATTTTATTTGGAATTCGTCAACATACACTAAACAACATAATCAAAAAGGGGGGATTGAAACAAAATTTTAAAAATTAAACAACATAAGAATTTGTAAAGTAGAAGTGATAAATGTCATTGTCATGGCCTATCCCAAGAAGGTAATGGCAGAGATTCTACTACTCAAGGCGATAGAATATAACAAGGCTCCCTTCCCAAACACCGGAATCATCCTCCGAAGAGACTAACTCAACAGCTTCAAAAGGGGGCTTGATTTCAGACGAGTTACCTTTGGGTTTTGTGGATATTGGATTGCTCCGCCCCATTTTATTTGAAATTCGTCAACAAACAAACTCACTCACAAATAACAAAAGAAAAAAAAAGAGAGGATGAAATCAGAATTACAACAATCAAACAGAATAAGGGTAAAAACAAAACAATCTCAAAAGCGAAATCAATTAACTATCAAAAGCACATGTGAAAAAAAAAAAAAAAAAGGTTAAATCCTATGAGATTGAAGAATGATCATTTCATCAAACAGATCAATAACTACAGTAGTCAAAATCTACAAAAATCAGTCCCTAACGCAGCTAAAAGAATCTTTATGCAATAGGCTATGTAAAATCAGATCTTGAGCTGTTTACACATTTCAAAATTTTCAATTCTAAGGAGTTAAGATCCCCATTATTGCAGCTAAAAATCAATAGCAACATTCATAATAAAACTGATACAATTCCTGACTGATTCAACTCGACGGGAATTAAGCAAAGAACAGTAGTAAAGGATTTAATATAATGAGAGAATGAGGTAATACCATGGTTGGAAGTGCTGTGAAGAACTGCCGGAGGTGAAGGAAGATGACAGCCGATTAGGGTTTTCAAACGTTTTTAAACCGACCAGTGTTGGGGGATTAGGGTATTTTTTTGATATACAGGCCGGGAATACCCCAAGGGTAAAGTCGGGCCATCGCTTAGGATGACCCACACACAAAGCCTCTTAATTTTGGTCAACGAATCAAAGCCCAAAATAACAACTCCTTGTTCACAATTCAAATACTCCCTCCATCCCCGGTTTTAAGTTATTAGTTTGACTATATACGCTTGTTAAAAAATTAAGGCAAAAACAATGGAAATGAGTTAACCAAAAGTAGAGAGTGAAGGATATAAATATCCAAAACACTATTCATAAAACAAGTGGGTGAAAAGTAAGTTATGTAAGTAAGGTATTTTTGTAATTAAATGAATTTTTCAAGAGAATATTGTCCAAAACATTGTTCATCATTTTCCATTTATGGAATAAAGCAACTAAAAACTTAAAACTGTGACGGAGGGAGTATTACATTTGTACCACAAAAAAAATCAAATATTACATTTTAAACTGTCGGCGTAAAATTGTATTTTAACTTGTCAACGTTTTAAATTTTTATAAAATGTGGATTACTTATTTGTATTTCACTTATATTATAGTAAAGTTCCACTAAAATTATTTCAATATGTAATTTAATATTTTTTCCGTCCTATAACAATGTGCACAAAATCAAAATTGCAGAAATATCAAAGAGAGAACAGTACCAGGTAGTTGTTGTGAGTATGAAAAGCTAATAAGGAGAGAAAATGGGGTATTGAACAGTGATAGATAGTTGTTGTGAGTGAGTGAGATAAATAGGTCCCAATAATTAAAGAAGTATATAAAATTTATATTTGTAAAAAGTGTGACTTATCAATAGGCACCTAAAACTAAAAAGATTTTTAAAAAATGTGCACATGGGGAGGGTGTATTTGTTTAAGACGAAATCTCAGATGCAGGTGTCACACCTGGTGCGACGGGCCATTCCTGTGGGCCAAACCCGCCCGTTCCAGCCTTCCTCTCTTCCCAGATCGGGACACGTGTACTTCCTTAAAAATATCCCCAATAACTTAAAAATGTTATATCGTGAGATTTATAACTCGGAAAAAAAATCTAAAAATATCGTCGTTTTCGTCTCGACGAGACAAATCAAACTAGATAGGTCATGATATGGTTTCATTTTTTTATATAAAAACATACTTTTTAACATACAAAAAAATTGAGCTGCTCGTCAGCTGAGATGTAACACTCTTTTATGATAAAAGTAACAGTTTCATCTTAAAAAAATAACACTTTTACTGTCATTTGTAACAGCAGTTTTGCAAAAAAAAAAAAAAATTAATAGTTTTTTTTTGTTAGAAAAAGTAATAATTGAAGTGTAACATAGTACATACTCCCTCCGTTTCATGAAAACTGAGACTAAAGGAAATGGCACAAGAACTAAAGAATACTAATAAAATAAGGAAAATGTGTTGTAGAAAATGAAGAGAGTGAATTAGTGGGGTAAATAGTAGTGTTGGTTGAATAAAATAAATGGTGGAGAATGAAGAGAGAGAATGAGTGGTGGGGTTGGGTAAATATAAAATATTAAAAAGTTTTCCATTTTGGGCAGTCTCAATTGAGGTGAAACGGACGAAAAGGGTAATAAGTCTCAGTTCTCATGAAAAAGAGGGAGTATATGATTATAATTTTTCTATATAGATGAATGTAACAATTTTATTTAGTAAATGTTACTTTTTTTTCCTTTTAAAAAAAGAGTAAGAATTCATGTATATAATCGTTTGCATTTCAATTGTTACTTTCTCAATAATAATTGTTACATTTCAGATATAATGTTACATTTATGAATAAAAACTGTTACAATTGAGAAAAAAAAATATTACATTCATATATTATAAAATGTAACATTAGTTTAGTTTGTCAATGTTATGTTATTTTTGAAAATATGTTACATTTAGAAAAAAATAGTGTTACATTCCTTTATAAAAAGTGGTACATTTTTAATTCATGTATATAATCGTTTGCATTTCAATTGTTACTTTCTCAATAAAAATTGTTACACTTCAGATAGAAGGTTACATTTAAGAATATAAATTGTTACAATTGAGAAAAATAAATATTACATTCTTATAAAATAGACATTAGTTCAATTGTCAATCTTATTTTATCTTTAATCTATTGCAGCAAAATTGTGGTACATTTTGAAGAAAAAAAAGTGTTGCATTTGAAGAAAAAACAGTGTTACAATTCGTTATAAAAAGTGTTACTTTTGCTGGCGAGCGAAAAATAGCGAGGGAAGAAAAAAATTGGGGGGAAAAATATTTGGGCTCGGCTCGAGTGCGAGTCATCAAACGCCATGCGGCGGCCGCACATGAGACATCCTCTTTGTTTTATATGTAACGAAATGAAATTTTATTTTGATCAATAGTACTTCCTCCAAAGTATAAACAGGAAAAGAAAGAACATTTGATTTTTATTATAAATAAATATAAACAAAATTCATCAAACTCAATAATACTTTTTAAAAAATATACATCTATGAATTATTACTCCACTGTGTCATTTATATTGGTTATATATTTATTTGTAGTTGTCCCAATTTTGGTCATAAAAAAAAAAGTGATGTAATTATCTATTATACCCTTACTTAATGTATGACTTTTGATATTTAATTGTTATTTTAGTAAATTATAATACATTTAAAGAAGGTGTATATATAATTGTAAACATTAGGAAAATTGCAACAAAAATATTTCAAATGGTCACTTTGTGCTACTTAGGTACCTTATGTTATTTTTGTTGCAAGAAAATTACCTCAATTGGTTAATTTGTGCAACAGAGGTCATTCATGCTAACGACGTCAACTTTTTTCGTTAAGTTAATCATGTTCATGCATGTGGTCTTCTTAAAATAAAAGATTAAAAATGTCAAAATAAAGCACTTATCAAATTATTTACACCTCTAATCTTTATCCTTCTTCTTCCGCCTTTATCACTACCACCATGCTACCATCATTAAATACACTCACGCATACACACGAAACCACCATCAGTTAATGGGCAGGTAGTTTCCTTTTAAAAAAAAAAAAAAAAAAAAAATTAACAGAAAAAACAATTATAATAATATTTTTGATGCTGCCAAAAACGTGTCGGATCAGCCCTCCGTCTAGCGGTTCGGATAAATCCAGCAAAGAGATCTCCCCGTTCGGATCTGCGCACAATGAACAAACGTAAACTGCACCGGGGCTTCACCGGCAAAGGCCCTCCGGTGTGAGAATAAGAATACGGGTGATATGAAATAGATAAATCAATTGACTAGTTTAGAGCCAAAGAGTTCATTACCCATCTCCTGTTGTGAGGACCTGTTTTTATAGGCGCGGGTGAATGAGTCCTAACTTGTTAGAGAAGCTAGGGAGCCCGTATTACTGTGGGACTTGTATTCCTTGGAGATAGACTCCGGATAAGGATCATGATATCCAAGTCATCTTGTAGAAGAGATATCCTTGTTCAGATAAGGATCTTCACTGTTAGAGTTGTAATCAAACTCTGTAAGTGGACTCCCTGTGATAATGAGAGGTTGTTGATATAACTCGACCCGTCATCCAGCTCGGCTCGCTCTGGAGGCCGGCAAAGGATTAGGCCTCTTGAACTCGGCCTAGGCAAGGGCTGCCTATTCGGCCTGATGTATGTCGGCATATAAGTTTGTGGGCCTCTTTGGATGGGCCTTATGGTATGTGAGCCCAGAGTTTATGGGTCCCCTTTAGCCAATTTGGTTTATGTCGTTCAGTAGCCCCCGAGTTTCTATCTCGGCATGCCGAGTAGGAACTGTGCCCCTTGTACTTGCTTTGCACTTCATTTATGTTGATTTGACCTGCAGCCGCCAAAAATCCTTTTTTGCCTGGATTTGCTGACGTCACTGTAGATTTGATATAGGTGGAATCGTTCCAATTATGAGTAGCATTGATAAACTCCCCACCCCCTCATATTCTAGGGGTATAAATAGACGATCTGTCTATTGGTTATTTTCCATCTTACCTCCTCCTTCCATAATTCTTTAAGAACATTCCAAATTCCACGAAAAATTCAAAGATGACTCCAAAGAGGAAATACGACGATGCATTCACAGAAGAAGTGAGTACAGAATCAGAAAATCAGGTTGGGAATTATGATTCTTCGAACAGCGATGGTTCAATGTTTCCATCCAAGAAACGCTCCTCTTTTCCGGCGGAAGAATCACCGTCCGATAGTAATGGCGAATACTCGGAGCCGGACCCCGTTGATGAATATTCCGATGACTCTAGTGCAGAAGAGTCAGAGGATGAGGACGAGGATGACGATGAAAATGATGACAATGAGGACGATCCTGAACCCATCATTATCGATGAATATGGGTATGAGGGAGACGTGGAGTGGGAGGAAGATGGTGAAGATCAGGACCAAGATTGTGATCTTTCTTGAATCCTTCAGCTATCATGATCCGGTAGCTTTTTTTTTTTTTCTTTTTTGTATAGGTCAGGCCCCCGGCCTTGTTATGGGGGTCCTTTTGATTTGTCTATAATGCTAATGGAAACCTCTTTTATGCTTTGTCGGCATTGTCTTGGAACTACGTACTCTATATGTGTTGAACCTCCAATTTGACCTATACTCAGAAAGCATTTTATTACTTGATCTCGGCATGTACTCCTTTGTCTGCATCTCGGCGATCGTACCTTGGTATTCCCCAGGTAAATTGCTCTGTTATAAATCAAACCGTGAATGGAGCCCCTGGTAAATTAGACAGCTCAGGGTCGCGTCTTCCTTGACCCTTGTTATTATCTCTGCTCGACCCTCTGACTCGTCACGTCGATGGTTCTCAGTCGGCGTTCTTGCATCTTATTGACTTGTCCCCGGTTTTGTCGGTTGAGCTGTCCCAAACGTCTTTCCTTGAACTATTCACTGTCAGGCGGCGGGTATGATTGATTGAAAAGACATCCCCCTTAAAACCACGCCCCCATTAATTAGGGTAATGATGAGGCTTAGTGGGGAACGTGCCAACCCATGGATCCTCGGGTATGGTCGGTTCGGATCCGGGCACTACCCAATTGACCCGGAATATAAATTCAAATTTCCCCTTTCATTTCATATTTTCCAATTTTTATCAGAGGAACAGTGTACTCATCATCGTCAAGCTATTTGAGAGAATCAATTTATGTTGCAGATCTCCCCAATCTGTTCCGATCATCTTCGTTAACGCCTTCAGCTGATCCTTTTCCTCCGATTGTATTTTCGATTGAGGTACCCTTTTGATTTCTTTTTGCTCTTTCTGCTATTGCTGCCATTGTTAGGGTTTTAGGGTCTTTAAAGCTTCAAACTTTCCCCCCTTCGTAGGTTCCTCCCGGAGTGATTCTACATCTCTAGGATAGTTTCTCATTTCTTGTAATGTCCGATATTCCCAATTTCGACCCTGACGCTATGTACGGCTTTTATGAACGAAATAATAGGATTTATATACTGTCAGAAGGGATATGGAAAATGTTGTCCTTAATGGCTATAGGTGACCTGTTATTTTTGAATAAAACCCCTCGAGACGATGTAAGGTATCCGTCCGGTCTGTTTGCCCCGAGAGCCCTTCCTGGTAGTGTAGATGGCATAATGCTTCTCAATACCTTTGACACTGTTATTCAACACATTTTTCTCCATTACGTTAAGGATAAATCGGTTTTCCAATCTCGCTTTGAATGCGCCACCTCCTCGGCCCCAGTAGTCGATTCGGGGGGGAACATGGCCTCATCTAGGCCTTTTGACGAGTCTAACCCCTCTGTCTCTTCTACAGGTATGGCCGGGGAGAGTACTTCTGGGAGGATAGTAGATAGATTTGACGCCAACGTTAGTTTACCGAGACGTGGGGCCGATGTCAGAAAAGTGGGTAAGAATAAAAGCAAGCCCGGCCCGTCATAGATAAACACCCCAAATCGGGTGAGGAAATGATTGAGGCCCTCTTTTCTCGGTACGGAGTAGACCGCGAGGAGTATCGTTTGTACTATAGCAAAGCCATTCCTTTAGACATAGACGAGAAAATCCACAACTTTTACTACAACCAGGCAGTCGTTTCGTTCTTCTTTAAACAATTTCAGCTAGGCTTAAGGCTTCCTCTTGACCCATTCATTAACGAATTTCTGGAGTCATGGGAACTGATGCCGGCTCATATTGGTGCAAATGCGGTCAGGTACCTGGTTAGTTTCATTATCTTGTGTCGCAGTCTTAATTTTGAGCCGTGTATGTCCGCTTTCGATCACTTCTTTAACGTGAGTTATAACAAGACTACGAGGACTCTGACCAGCAAGTCTGATCCCTCCAAACCCAAGATCATCACCCCTATTTCCGGTATTGTCAGTAAGGTGTCGGGGTGGAATACTCATGTAATTAGGGTTGAGTCCCGTTTTGGTTGGGAGTTCGCCGTTCCCGAATACGCGCCATCTCGTCCTCAAAAAATCCATAAACCTGAATGGAGTGATAAGTTAATTGCTAAACTTGAGGAGTTCGCCAATCTGGGTACGTTGGATTGGAATGAATTAGAGAAGGATCCGCGCTATTATGTTCAAGCCGGGTTGATGAGGGGTCCCCTTGACGGTGTCGTCCCCAAAGTTAATGTTCTGAGGGGGAATAGGTTCCCAGATTGGATCGTCCACCCCAATTTTGTTTTCCTTCGTGAATACGTGCGTTGCCAAGAGCAGAACAACATTTGTCTTAAAACTGAAGACACTATAGGATGTAATTATCTAACCTTGCTTTTCTCCCCTGATCTTTGCCTCGTCTCGGTCTAATCTTTATTTTTTGTGCAGTTTTGACTATGGAGAAAATTTCCGAGATCGAGATGGAGAAACTTGACCCCGTCCTAGCGGCTAGGTTGAAGAAGAAAAGGTCTAAAGCTGCTGCCTTAGAAAATCGTCATAACGATATGGAAGCTAGGCAGACTTTACTTCAGAATAAGGATGATTCCGCGGTGCCAATGTCAGACCGTTCTATGGGGGAAGTTGGGGATGGGGCCGACGTGGTGGCTCCCGAGACCGAAGAGGCTGCTCTCGATAGTTAATCCCAGAGTCAAGACCAGGATATGCACGCTATGATCGAGGTGGATAGAGGGGATGCTCATCACGGTCAGAAAAGATCCAGGGAGGAGGTCAGGGAGGTTCTTGCTCCTTCGAAAAAGGCAACTCCATCCACTCATGATTCTGATTTTAGCCCGGTCTTGCACGATGATGAGGTTAAGAGATGGGTGGAAAAGTTTGGCGGGGTCCCTATTTTGTCGGGGTTAAACGTATCGGTCCGTTCGGGCCTTGCCTTGAAGAAGGGCGGTCCTGTGATAAAGCGGGCAATGAATGTGGATACAATCGAGCAGTTGGTTGCCGAGAAACCCACGTCCCAGTAAATGTTGAACCGCAAAGGCTTACTCCTTAGCGAGGTAAGGCTCTTGGTTATCTTGTTCTCCTTCCGCTCTTTGTAATTACTCATTTCCTCTTTCTTCTTTGTAGCTTTCCTCCCTTGCCCAAACCGATTATACCATGTATCGGCACGCTTATGAATCTTTAAAGGAGACAGAGGCCGAGGTGGCTAGGCTTAAAGGTTCCGTTGATGGTCTTACCGATAAGGTAATTGGCCTAGAGAAAGAAAAAACTTTTCTTGACGCGTCGCGACGTCAATCTTAGGAAGAAGTTTCAAAGCTGAAGGAGTCTCTGCTTGCCGCGAAAAACGAGGTTGAGGACGAGAGTAAGCGTGTCGAGACATTAGCGGGAGAAAAAGCCACCGTTGAGGAAAAGCTTGCTCTGTTGGAAGACCAGTATGCTCGTCTGGAGGAGAGCGTGGCGAGCAGAGAGAAGACAGATGTTGAAGCTTACAAGAGTGGCCCCCAATTCAGGGCGGACCTGAGTGATAGAGTCGGCACGATATATAATGACGCCTGGTCAAATTTAACCGGTCTCCTTTACATCGATCCCGAAGTTGATGTACCGTTGGATAAGTGTGCTCGTCTTTACCATCAGGATGCCTATAGTGTTGAGTCTCGGGCCGCGCATTCTCTTATTCCATTCTCTGAAGGAAGTCTCAAGGTTATTAAGGCGATGGATCGTAAGGCCAACAGACCCGTATGGGAACCTCCAGAGCTGGCGCCTGATAACTTTGAGAAGTTGCTGGAGCGGACTGAGGACGAGGCCCGCGCCGGTGTGGATTAAACTATCACGACTTTATGTTTGTCGGGTTATAAAGCCGGTTTGGCTTGGAAAAGTTGTTTTAAGTATTTGTCTCACTCGGCCCACCGTCTTCTGGGGGAGTTTTAAACACTTTTTGTTTGTCCAAGTATTCGTATGCCTGGGTCCAGTGTTGACTGGGGGGCGTAAACACTTATTATTTGTAGAGATTTGTAAACCTCGGTTTGAGGCGTTTATTCCTTGTTTTCTTAACTTGTTACGTAGTTAAGTGTTATCTTGTTATTTGTTCATGTTATTTTATCTCGGTTTGAGATGTCTCAACAGTCTGAAGTGACGAGATGTGCCAGCCGGTTTAGGATATGCTGTAGGCCGTGGTCGACCACCGTTATGGGCCGTAACGAGTGTTATATGTTCGATTTTGTAAGGGCTAACTCATGGCTAGTCTCAAATTGTCATGGGGACTAGATGTAATAATCTTAACCCAAATTTGACATCACTGGCCGGCAAAATTAGGTTTTAAATGTAGCCGAGTTAGGCTATGTTCGTAGGCCGTGGTCGTTCACCGTTATGGCCGTGACGAGCGTTAGGAGCTCGGTTTGTAATAACTAATTCGTGGTTAGTCTCAAATTGTCATGGGAACTAGATGTATTAATCTTAACCCGAATTTGAGAGCACTAACTGAAAGAATTAGGTTTTTATTGTATTGAGTCATGACGTTTAAGTCCTAACTCGGAATGACGATCTCGGCATTGCTAAGTAATGCTCAGATCGTGCTCAAGAATCAGAGTTATAAAAAAAGAAAACTTTTATTGATAATAATAAAGGAATTGGTAAATGCTATGAACTAGAGACTGCAAATCTAATCTAGAAAGCATAGAGATAGATAGGGTGCCGGGGAGCTACTGATAGTATTTCCTCAAGTGTTCCGAGTGCCATGGGTGTTTAAGCTTTTTTCCTTCTGGAGTTTCGAGCATATAGGTTCCTTCTCTGATAACGTGAGTAACAATGTAGGGACCTTCCCAATTTGGAGAGAGTTTATTTTGCTGAGCCTTCAAGTGTGTCGACTCGATCTTTCTGAGTACCCAGTCACCGACTTCAAAAACTCTTTTCTTTACCTTGCTGTCATGGTAGGCCTTGGTCTTTTGCTTATAATTGATCATTCTGAGTTGGGCCGTCAGCCTTTTTGCTTCGACTAGATCTAGGTCTAGGAGTCGGTTGTATTCATTGACCACCTCGTCATAATTGGATACCCTGAAGGTAGGTAAGGCCATCTCGGCTGGAGCTATAGCTTCTGCTCCGTAAGTTAATGCAAAGGGAGTCTCCCCAGTTGGCCCCCGAGTGGTTGTACGAACTGCCCATAAAGCAAGGGGAGATCGTCCAGCCACTTTCCTTGACTTCCTTCTAAGCTCTTGGTTAGGGCTTTCAGTATTAATTTGTTTGCTGCCTCGGCTTGTCCGTTACCTTGAGGATGACTGACCGATGACTTTTTGTGTTTGACTCCTAGTCTGTTCAATTCTTCGGTGAAAGCGTCAGAGAACTGGAGTCCGTTGTCGGTCACGATGGAATGTGGGACGCCGAACCGACACCATATATAGTCATGGATGAAGTTGATGGCGTTCTCCTCTGTGATTTTAGCCAAGGGCTTAGCCTCTACCCACTTGGTGAAGTAGTCGACCGCCACAATTACGAACTTGTTGCTTTCTTTTGCCAAGGGGAAAGGTCCAATGATATCGACTCCCCACATGTCAAACGGCCATGTTGGTATGATAAGGCTTTGTTCTACAGGTGGCACCTTTGGCAGGTCCGAGAAGCGCTGGCATTTGTCGCACTTCTTTACGTAGGCTTGTGCTTCTTCTCTTAAGTTAGGCCAGTAGTAACCAAGTGTGATTACTTTATCAGCAAGGGTTCTGGCCCCCGGGTGTCCTCCGCAAACTCCTTCATGTACCTCGGCCAAAAGTTTCTCGGTATCTTTGGGGGAAACACATCTTAGGAGAGGCCTGGAGAATGACCTTCGATATAGAATGTCGTTCCAGACTATATACCTGGCCGTCTTCTTCTTTATCGTTTTGGCCTCTAACTCGTCTTCCGGTAGTCTGCCCTTCTCGATGTAATCCTTGTAATCGTCAATCCAGGTTCTCTCTTCGTCATCTAGAATTAGGATTTCTAGTCTTTCGTAAGCTGGTTGGTCGGCATAGATGATAAGGGATTGATCTCTTTTGATGTGGCCATCTTTGACAACAAGTCGGCCTCCAGGTTGTGTTCCCGTCCTACTTGCCTTATTTCCCAGAACTCCAAATTCTTAATGAGATTCAGGACGAGGTCCCTATACTTAGTCAGGATGTGGTTCTCAGTGTTGTACTCGCCCTTCACTTGGTTTACCACCAGTTGGGAGTCTCTATAGGCCACCAGTTTATTCGCTCCAAAGAACTTAGCCCTTTCTATTCCTAAGATCAAGGCTTCGTATTCCGCCTGGTTGTTTGAGGCTGGGAATTTAAATCTGATGAAGTCACGGGCCACGTGTTCGCCGCCTGGACTTGTTAAGTATACCCCGGCTCCACTTCTTCCTTTTGTTGTTGATCCATCTGTGTACAAGATCCAACAGTCTTCAAGTAATTCTTCTAAGGGCTCTTTGTCCATGGGAAACTTCCTTTTCCTTGTTGTCGGTGTATGCTCCCTGGAGAACGCGGTCTCCACTAGGAAATCGGCCAAGGGCTGCGCCATCTATGTCTTCCTCGGCTTGTAAGTGATGTCGAATTCAGTTAACTCAATGGACCAGTTCAGCAATCTGCCCGAGCTGTCCATCTTGTGGAGTATCTTTCTGAGCGGCGTGTCGGTATAAACCGTGACGGGATGAGCGGAGAAGTATGAACGTAGTTTTCGGGCAGCAATGACTAAGGCATATGCTATCTTCTCGGCATTATAGTACCTGCTCTCGGTATCTGACAATGCTTTACTTACATAGTACACCGGCTTCTAAATTCCATTATCTTCTCGTACTAACACGGCCGCCACAGCTCTGTCCGTTGCTGCAAGGAATACGGAGAGTGTTTCTCCCATAATCGGACTGTTGAGCAATGGGGGTGAACCCAAGTATTCTTTTATTTGTTTGAATGACGCTGAGCATTCTGGGGTCCACTCGAAGTCTTTGGTTCCTTTCAGGGCTTTGAAGAAAGGCAACGACTTTTCTGCCGACTTGGCGATAAATCTTCCCAGGGCGGCCACCCTGCCATTTAACCTTTGAACCTCTTTTACACACGTCGGCTCTTTCATATCGACCAGGGCCTGGATCTTCTCCGGATTTGCCTCGATGCCTCGTTGGGAAACCATGAAACTGAGGAACTTGCCCGCCGTAACCCCGAAAACACATTTACTTGGGTTGAGCTTCATGTCGTTTTCTTTCAGATTTTTTATAGTCTCTGCTAGGTCCGGGACGTGGCTTCCTGATTTGGTTTTTATTACCATGTCGTCAATATAGGCTTCCATGTTCCGGCCGATTTGGGATTTGAACACCTTGTTTACCATCCTCTGATAAGTTGCGCCGGCATTCTTGAGGCCAAAAGGCATCATCACATAACAATAGATCCCTCCTGCTGCTTGGAAGGCGGTCTTTTCGATGTTGTCTTCGGCCATTTTGACCTGGTGATAACCTGAATAAGCATCTAAGAAGCTCAAGGTTTGGTGTCCAGCTATGGAGTCTACCAATTTGTCTATTCTGGGTAGGGGGTAGCTATCCTTGGGACATGTTTTATTGAGATCTGTGAAATCGACACACATTCTCCACTTGCCGTTCTGTTTTTTCACCATTACGACATTAGCCAGCCACTCGGGGTATGTCGCTTCTCGGATGATCCCGGCCTTCATCAATTTATCCACCTCAGTCTGTATTGCCTGTTCTTTTTCTACAGAAAAGACCCTTCGTCCTTGCTTGACGGGTTTGAAAAAACTGTCCACCTCTAGTTTGTGGAGAGCAATGGCTTCTTTAACTCCAACCATGTCTTCAACTTTCCAAGCAAACACGTCTAGGATGTTTTTGAGCAGGTTGATGATTTCTGCTCTTTCTTCCGGGGGGAGTTGTTTTCCAATTCGTACCTTCTGTTCTGGGTAGTCGGGGTTGATGACGACCTCATCCAACTGATCGACTAGTCTTAGCTCGGGACCGTCCCTGAACTCCAAGGTTTCGACGATGATTTGTTTTACTTTTTCCTTGTCTTTTCCTTCTAGGCTCAAATTCTCCATATCTAGAAGTCTGTCAATTTCAGCATCCATGTGGGCGGGTATTGTGGCCCCCGAGCTTGGGACGAGGGCGAGGTCTGAGCCACTCGGCTCGTCCGAAGCTGCGTTCATGGAGATACAACCGAATCCCTCCAGACCATATGTTACCTCGGTCTCTGTTATGGTATTTTCAGCATCCAGTACGACCCATTCCTTAGGTATGTCTACTGTTATCACGCCGATGTGAGGGGCTGATGTAGTGACCGTGGTCGACTTCGATATAGTAACATTTTTTTCTGGTGTGTCGATTTCCATCTTGGTTTTTGCTTTTCTTGACCTCATCACGTGCTCTAAGAAGTGTTTGGGGTTGCTGAGGACGCAGCCTACGCCTTCTGGGGTTGGGAATTTCACCCTTTGGTGAGGGAGGGAGGCAACCATTCCCAGTTTTCCCTGACTAGGAGAGCCGAGGATGGCATGGTAGTCACTTGCCAAATCCATAATGATGAAGGTAATCGTTGCCGATGTTTTGTAGGGGAATTCGCCGACTTCTAGTACCAAGTCTACGGTTCCCTTAGCCTCGGCTTTGTGGTTTGTAAATCCCTCTAGTCTCCCATTGTAAGGGGTGAGCATGGTGTCTGGCAACTCCATCTCTTTGAAGGTTCTGTAATAGAGCACGTCTTTAGCGGCCCAGAATCTATCAAGATCCTTTCCGACTCGCAGTTGTCGATTCGGCATGTGATGACCAACGGCTGCTCTCTCATGGCCTTGTTTTCGGCCAGCTCGTTAGGGGAGAAACTAATCACCTCCTCCCCTTTGTGAATCCAAGGGGGGATATGGTAAACCTTTCTTAGCTCATTGATCTGCTCTTTTAACTTGGTGTTGGAAGGTATTTCCTCCCTGATTACACCAATCAGTTTTGCCCGAGGTGGCCTGTCTTCGCGGTCATCCATTTTCTCATCCTCTCTCGGACGTTTGTTGTATTTCTTTGCTAGGTATTCATTTAGTTTCCCCTGATCGGCCCACCTCTGTAGTATTTTCTTTAGGGCAAAGCAGCTATCCGTCTCGTGCCCGTTATCTCAGTGGTAGGCACAGTATTTGCTGGTGTCTCATGGGAACTTCGGGTTATCTTTAAGGGGTTTTGGATTTGGGAGATTCACCAGTTTCATGATCTCGGAAATCGGCTTGGTAAGGGGGGTAAAGACCTCAGTCGGTCTCGTTCTGTTTTTACCTCGGTTTCCACTTCCACTGGTACCCTGGACCGAGCTAGGAGTAAGTGGCCTACGTTCTCCTTCTCGGTCTCGATCTCTGTATCCGGACATCAGTTTCTTTTTTTCCTCAGCAGTGGCTGTCGCGTAGGCCATCTGGTATAGCTCAGACTTTGTACGAGGTTCTCTTACCGACAATTCATAGGTGAGCTCGTCTGATCTCTGCCCATTATAGAAGCACATTATGATTTCCCTGTCTGTAAGTCTCTCTTCTATTGAGTCATCCAAGTCTCTGAACCTATTGTAAAAGTCCATAGTCGACTCGTTCTTTCCCTGAACTATGTTTGCCAGATCCGACAATCTTTTCTTTCTAGCCCCGGCAGTGGCGAAATACTCTAGAAAAATTGACTTGAATTTGGAAAAGGAGTTGATGCTTCTTCTCTCTAAGTCCATAAACCAAGACCAGGCTGATCCAACTAACGTACTAGCAAAGGCCTTGCAATGTATGTCGTCTTTGTTGGAAACCAAGGCCATCATTCCTTCAAAAGACTGGAGGTGGTCCATGGCATCTGAACTGCCGGAATACTTGTCCAGGTGGGGAAGCTTCAACTGGGGATTGGGTGGAGAATCCTTTATCCACTGAGCAAACGGACGCATTGCGTCATAGTCGGTTTTCGGCTTCCTCTTCCCCTGGTTCATCTCTATATTGTCCATCCTCTCCTGCAAATCCAATATGATCTGCTCACTAAACCCGGAGCTGCGATGGGAGCTTCTCGGCCTATCTCTTTCTCTGTCTCGGCCTCTTCCAACAACACGACTTGTGTCTGGATCATCACGAGGTCGTCTCGGAGGAGTATGACGAGGTGGCTCCTGTCTAGGCGGGACTTGATCTTGATTTTGCCATCGCTGCCTTTCTCCTAGAAATCTCACATCTGGAGATTCTGCCTCCTCCTCTCTCCTACAGTTTATCTGATCCCTCAGGTCTCTTCCATCGGGATTAATTGGGCCAAGTCGACCTTCTAGTCGGCTTGGTGGAGCAGCTCGATTTCTTGGGGGGGCGTCACGCGGTTCCTGATGATGTCTGTCCTCAGTGCGTGTGTTCCCACTTCGGTCACTTCTTTCTCCGCCTCCCAAAGCTCCTCTCGTGCCAGAGGGCTGGGCGAAGGGTGCCAAGGAGTGGTCAGGATCAAATTCTAGAAGAGCTCTCTGAGCATCAGCTAGTTGCTGAAGGGTTGAGAGATTCTGATGTAACAATGCCCTTCTGTCAATTGGCGCTGGCCTAGTAGGGCCAGCCTCGGTTAGCTGAGGACGTGAAGTCGTCCGCCTCCGTCGTCCATACTGGTGAGCAATTTCAGGCGCCGGTCCTCTGGAACGGGTGTGCATCCCGCCTCCCTGAGGTGGAGGAGGGAGGCCTTGATTTGGAACATTGTCGTTTGCCACGTTAGGAGGTGGCGGACCCCTTTAGCCAATTTGGTTTATGTCGTTCAATTTTATTACCGAATTGTTTTACAAAAAGGTATAGAAAAAATGTTTAAAAAATTAAAGAAGTCCGTCCCTCTTTTCTTTTATATATTTAACAAAATTTTATTATTTTTATTCACTAAATTTGGCTAAAAATTCGGTCAAAACTCAACTTTTCTTGTCAACTTTCCGTTAGTTACGGTTAATTTTGATAAAGCCGTTAGAAATCTAACGGTTTTGACGGTTTTTGATGGTTTTCTAATGATTTTGCTAACGGTTCCGCTTCCGGTTCGGTCTAGGTGGTTCATGGAGTTTCGGAACCGCCGCCTCACGGTTTTCAGAGGGGATGAACCGGAACTGGCCCGTGGTACAAACGGTCCCGGTTCACACGGTTCCGGTTTTCGTCAAGGTTCAAGGCGGTTCCGGGCTTTTCGGTTCCGGTTCCGGTCCGATTTGGCGTTTCCGCTTCAGTTTGGCCATCCCTTGTAGTAAGCCAACTTTTATGACTCATTTTTAATTTTTAATGACTAATTGAATGAAGGTTTAAATTGCAACAAAATTTCTTGTACAAAGTTTTTTATGCAATTATTATTTGTACAAGGTTTAAATTTCAATGAATAAACTTGAAGAAAGTTTATTTTACCATTATCTCTATTTGTTTTCATTTTGGGACAATCTACAAAATGGATTTTATTAAAATTCAATAGCAACTGTGATAAATATCTTTACCATCAATTTTATATACTTTTAATTTTTGAATATATATATATACATATATATTAATATATAAAAATATAAAAGTTAAATATGTTAAGGGATAATTAAAATTTTAACGGTCATATGTACAAAGGTCTTACTGTACAATAATATTCACCTTGATTAAATGATACATCCGTCTCAAAATAAACGTTCAATTTTATTTTATCTTTTAAATTATAAAATTTGATATGTTTGAACCTTTTTGAAAGGGAAAGAGTATATAGTAGAAACTCTTTAAAGTGATACTCGATAAATTAATAAATTCTCTAAAATAATACTTCTCATGTCTCGGAGTACGTGTCCACCTTTCTTTTTTAGTCTGCACCAGAGTAAGTGCCCATCTTTTTTTTAGTCTGCCCCAGAGTAAGTGTCCACTTCCGAAAATCACAAAGAATCTTTACTATTCATCACACTCATTCTCTCTCCTATTTACTTTTATACTCACAACAACAATCAACTTACTATTCCCTACCTCACCTTCTCTCTCATATCTCACTTTTCATACTCACAACACTTACATTACTTGCACCTTTTCTTAATCTCTGTGCAAATGAAAGGGTGGTCACTTACTCTGAGACGGGGGGAGTAATTTTTTCTGCTCTCGACTTGGGCCAGTTGAAAATATTACAAAAATCGATAAAATAATAAAATAATAATTTTCGAAAGACCCCTGTATAATTTTAGGTCCCACGAAAATTATAAATTAATAATTATTAGAAACTGGAAATAATTATTACAATTTAGTGAAAATATTGCTCTATAATTGTTTGTTTTCTCTTCAAAGTTCAAATCTGGTTGGAGTTCATCTCTAAGTTTTTATATTGCATCCAATAGTTCTGGTGTTATGTTTTTGAATTGTAACATTGAACGACATAAACCGACTTAGGTAAGCGGGACCCATATTCTCTGGGCCCATACACCTAGGAGGCCTATACCGGGAGGACCATTCACCTGAAGCCCATAATCTCATATGCCGACATCAAGTAGGCCGAGCAGGCAGCTCTTGCCTAGGCCGAGTACAAGAGGCCTAATCCCTAGCCGGCCTCCAGGACGAGCCGAGTTGGATGACGGGCCGAGTTATATCAGAGACCTCCCATTATCACAGGGAGTCCACTTACGGAGTTTGATTACAACTCTAACAGTGAAGATCCTTATCTGAACAAGGAAATCTCTTCTACAAGATAACTGGGATGCCAATAATCCTTATCCGGAATCTATCTCCGAGGAATACGAGTCCCACAGTGATACGGGCTCCCTAGCTTCTCTAACAAGTTAGGATTCATTCACCCGCGCCTATAAAAACAGGTCCTCACAACAGGAGACGGGTAATGAACTCTTTGGCTCTAAACTAGTCAATTGATTTCTCTATTTCATATCACCCGTATTCTTACTCTCACGCCGGAGGGCCTTTGCCGGTGAAGCCCCGGCGCAGTTTACGTTTGTTTCTTGTGCGCAGATCCGAACGGGGAGATCTCATTGCTGGATTTATCCGAACCGCTAGACGGAGGGCTGATCCGACACGTTTTTGGCAGCATCAGTTTGGTTCCATTGCCGGGAAGCGTCGTTGGAGAATCTCTGTTCGGAAAACCACAAATTTCCCCATGTCTAGAACTCACGTCGACGGTCGGGAAGCTAGCGTTACACCCAACGCTAATCTCAATCCGCCACCCCCTAACGTGGCAAATGATAATGTTCTGAATCAAGGCCTCCTCCTCCACCTCAGGGAGGCGGGATGCACACCCGTTCCAGAGGACCGGCGCCTGAAATTGCTCACCAGTATGGACGACGGAGGCGGACGACTTCGCGTCCTCAGCTAACCGAGGCTGGCCCTTCTAGGTCGGTACCAATTGACAGAAGGGTATTGTTACATCAGAATCTCTCAACCCTGCAGCAATTAGCTGATGCCCAGAGAGCTCTTCTAGAATTTGATCCTGACCACTCCTTGGCACCCTTCGCCCAGCCCTCTGGCACGAGAGGAGCTTTGGGAGGCGGAGAAAGAAGTGACCGAAGGGGGAACACATGCACTGAGGACAGACGTCATCAGGAAGTGCGTGACGCCCCCCTAGGAAATCGAGTTGCTCCACCAAGCCGACTAGAAGGTCGACTTGGCCCAATTAATCCCGATGGAAGAGATCTGAGGGATCAAATAAACCGTATTTAAGAGAGGAGGAGGCAGAATCTCCAGATGTGAGATTTCTAGGGGAAAGGCGGCGATGGCAAAATCAAGATCAAGTCCCGCCTAGACAGGAGCCACCTTGTCATACTCCTCCGAGACGACCTCGTGATGATCCAGACACAAGTCGTGTTGTTGGAAGGGGCCGAGAGAGAGAAAGAGACAGGCCGAGACGCTCCCATCGCAGCTCAGGGTTTAGTGAGCAGATCATATTGGATTTGCAGGAGAGGATGGACAATATAGAGATGAACTAGGGGTAGAGGAAGCCGAAAACCGACTACGACGCAATGCGTCTGTTTGCTCAGTGGATAAAGGATTCTCCACCCAATCCCCAGTTGAAGCTTCCCCACCTGGACAAGTATTCCGGCAGTACAGACGCCATGGACCACCTACAATCTTTCGAAGGAATGATGGCCTTGGTTTCCAACAAAGACGACGTACTTTGCAAGGCCTTTGCTAGTACGTTAGTTGGAGCGGCTAGGTCTTGGTTTATGGAATTGGAGAGAAGAAGCATCATCTCCTTCTCCAAATTAAAGTCAAGTTTTCTAGAATATTTCGCCACCGCCGGGGCTAGAAAGAAAAGATTGTCGGATCTGGCAAACATAGTTCAGGGAAAGAGCGAGGCGACTATGGACTTTTACAATAGGTTCAGAGACTTGGCTGACTCAATAGAAGAGAGACTTACAGACAGGGAAATCATAATGTGCTTCTATAATGGGCAGAGATCGGACGAGCTCACCTATGAATTGTCGGTAAGAGAACCTCGTACAAAGTCTGAGCTGTACCAGATAGCCTACGCAACAGCCACTGCTGAGGAAAAAAAGAAACTGATGTCCGGATACAGAGATCGAGACCGAGAAGGGGAACGTAGGCCACTCACTTCTAACTTGGCCCAGGGTACCAGTAGAAGTGGTAACCGAGGGAAGAACAGAACGAGACCGACTGAGGTCTTTACCCCCTTACCAAACCGATTTCTGAGATCATGAACCTGGTGAATCTCCCAAATCCAAAACCCCTTAAAGATAACCCGAAGTTCCCACGAGACACCAGCAAGTACTGTGCCTACCACCGAGATAATGGGAACGAGACGGATAAATGCTATGCCCTAAAGAAAATACTTCAGAGGTGGGCCGATCAGGGGAAACTAAATGAATACTTAGCAAAGAAAGACAACAAACGTCCAAGAGAGGATAAGAAAATGGATGACCGCAAAGACAGGCCACCTCGGGCAAAACTGATTGGTGTAATTAGGGAGGAAATCCCTTCTAACACCAAGTTAAAAGAGCAGATCTATGAGCTAAGCAAGGTTTACCATATCCCCCCTTGGATTCACAAAGGGGAGGAGGTGATTATTTTTTCCCCTAACGAGCTGACCGGAAACAGGGCCATGAGAGAACAGCCGTTGGTCATCACATGCCGAATCGACAACTGCGAGTCGGAAAGGCTTTTAATAGATTTTGGGGCCGCTAAAGACGTGCTCTATTACAGAACCTTCAAAGAGATGGAGTTTCCAAACACCATACCCACCCCTTACAATGGGAGACTAGAGGGATTTACAAATCACAAAGCCGAGGCTAAGGGAACCGTGGACTTGGTACTAGAAGTCGGTGAGTACCCCTACAAAACATCGGCAACAATCACCTTCATCATTATGGATTTGGCAAGTGACTACCATGCCATCCTCGGTTCTCCTAGTCAGGGAAAACTAGGAATGGTTGCCTCCCTCCCTCACCAAAGGGTGAAATTCCCAACCCCAGAAGGCGTAGGCTGCGTCCTCAGCAACCCCAAACACTTCTTAGAGCACGTGATGAGGTCAAGAAAGGCAAAATCTAAGATGGAAATTGACACTCCAGAAAGAAATATCACTATATCGAAGTCGACAACGATCACTACATCAGCCCCTAACATCGGCGTGATAACGGTAGACATACCTGAGGAATGGGTCGTACTGGATGCTGAAAATGCCATGACAGAGACCGAGGTGACATATGGTATGGAAGGATTCGGTTGTATCTCCATGAACACAACTTCGGACGAGCCGGGTGGCTCAGACCTCGCCCTCGTCCCAAGCTCGGGGGCCACAATACCCGCCCACATGGACGCCGAGATTGACAGACTCCTAGATATGGAGAATTTGAGCCTAGAAGGCAAAGACAAGGAAAAAGTAAAGCAAATCATCGTGGAAACCTTGGAGTTCAGGGACGGTCACGAGCTAAGACCAGTCGACCAGTTGGATGAGGTCGTCATCAACCCCGACTACCCAGAACAGGGGTACGAATTGGAAAACAACTCCCCCCGGAAGAAAGAGAAGAAATCATCAACCTGCTCAAAAACAACCTAGACGTGTTTGGTTGGAAAGTTGAAGACATGGTTGGAGTTAAAGAAGCCATTGCTCTCCACAAACTAGAGGTGGACAATTTTTTCAAACCCGTCAAGCAAGGACGAAGGGTCTTTTCTGTAGAAAAAGAACAGGCAATACAAACCGAGGTGGATAAGTTGATGAAGGCCGGGATCATCCGAGAAGCGACATACCCCGAGTGGCTGGCTAATGTCGTAATGGTGAAAAAACAGAACGGCAAGTGGAGAATGTGTGTCGATTTCACAGATCTCAACAGAGCATGCCCCAAGGATAGCTACCCTCTACCCAGAATAGGCAAGTTGGTCGACTCCATAGCTGGACACCAAACCCTGAGCTTCCTAGACTCTTATTCTGGTTATCACCAGGTCAAAATGGCCGAGGACGACATCGAAAAGACCGTCTTCCAAGCAGCAGGAGGGATCTATTGTTATGTGATGATGCCTTTTGGCCTCAAGAATGCCGGCGCAACTTATCAGAGGATGGTGAACAAGGTGTTTAAATCCCAGATCGGCCGGAACATGGAAGCCTATATTGACGACATGGTAATAAAAACCAAGTCAGGAAGCCACGTCCCGGACCTGGCAGAGACAATAAAAATCTGAAAGAAAACGACATGAAGCTCAACCCAAGTAAATGTGTTTTCGGGGTCACGGCGGGCAAGTTCCTCGGTTTCATGGTTTCCCAGCGAGGCATCGAGGCAAATCCGGAGAAGATACATGCCTTGGTCGACATGAAAGAGCCGACGTGTGTAAAAGAGGTTCAAAGGTTGAATGGCAGGGTGGCCGCCCTGGGAAGATTTATCGCCAAGTCGGCAGAAAAGTCGTTACCCTTCTTCAAAGCCCTGAAAGGAACAAAGGACTTCGAGTGGACCCCAGAATGCTCAGCTTCATTCCAGCAAATAAAAGAATACTTGGGTTCACCCCCATTGCTTAGCAGTCCGATTATGGGAGAAACACTCTCCATATTCCTTGCAGCAATGGACAGAGCCGTGGCGGCCGTGTTAGCACGAGAAGATAATGAAATTCAGAAGCCGGTGTACTATGTAAGCAAAGCATTGTCAGATACCGAGAGCAGGTACTATAATGCCGAGAAGATAGCATATGCCTTAGTCATTGCTGCCCGAAAACTACGTGCATACTTCTCCGATCATCCCATCACAGTTTATACCGACACGCCACTCAGAAAGATACTCCACAAGATGGACAGCTCGGGCAGATTGCTGAACTGGTCCATTGAGTTAACTGAATTCGATATCACTTACAAGCCGAGGAAGACATTGATGGCGCAGCCCTTGGATGATTTCCAAGTTGAGACCACGTTCTCCAGGGAGCATACACCGACCACAAGTAAAAGGAAGTTTCCGATGGACAGAGAGCCCTTAGAAGAATTGCCTGAAGACTGTTGGATCCTGTACACAGATGGATCAACAACAAAAGGAAAAAGTGGAGCCGGGGTATATTTAACGAGTCCAGGCGGCGAACATGTGGCCCGTGACTTCATCAGATTTAAATTCCCAGCTTCAAACAACCAGGCGGAATACGAAGCCTTGATCTTAGGAATAGAAACGGCTAAGTTCTTTGGTGCGAATAAACTGGTGGCCTACAGTGACTCCCAACTAGTGGTAAACCAAGTGAAGGGCGAGTACAACACTGAGAACCACATGCTGACTAAGTATAGGGACCTCATCCTGAATCTCACTAAGAATTTGGAGTTCTGGGAAATCAGGCAAATAGGACGGGAACACAACCTGGAGGCCGATTTGTTGTCAAAGATGGCCACATCAGAAGAAATGAATCCCCTTATCATCTACACCGACCAACCAACTTACGAAAGACTTGAAATCCTAATTATAGATGACGAAGAGAGAATCTGGATTGACGATTACAAGGACTACATCGAGAAGGGCAGGCTACCGGAAGACGAGTTAGAGGCCAAAACGATAAAGAAGAAGACGGCCAGGTACATAGTCTGGAACGACATTCTATATCGAAGGTCATTCTCCAGGCCTCTCCTAAGATGTGTTTCCCCTAAAGATACCGAGAAACTTCTGGCCGAGGTACATGAATGAGTTTGCGGAGGACACCTGGGGGCCAGAACCCTTGCTGATAAAATAATCACGTTTGGCTACTACTGGCCTAACTTAAGAGAAGAAGCCCAAGCCTACGTAAAGAAGTTCGACAAATGCCAGCGCTTCTCGGACCTGCCAAAGGTACCACCTGTAGAACAAAGCCTTATCATACCGACATGGCCGTTTGACATGTGGGGAGTCGATATCATTGGACCATTCCCCCTGGCAAAGGGAAGCAACAAGTTCGTAATTGTAGCGGTAGACTACTTCACCAAGTGGGTGGAGGCTAAGCCCTTGGCTAAAATCACAGAGGAGAACGCCATCAACTTCATCCATGACTATATATGGTGTCGGTTCGGCGTCCCACATTCCATCGTAACCGACAACGGACTCCATTTCTCTGACGCCTTCACCGAAGAATTGAACAGACTAGGAGTCAAACACAAAAAGTCATCGGTCAGTCATCCTCAAGGCAATGGACAAGCCGAGGCAGCAAACAAATTAATACTGAAAGCCCTAACCAAGAGCTTAGAAGGAAGTCAAGGAAAGTGGCTGGACGATCTTCCCCTTGCTTTATGGGCAGTTCGTACAACCACTCGGGGCCAACTGGGGAGACTCCCTTTGCATTAACTTACGGATCAGAAGCTATGGCTCCAGCCGAGATGGCCTTACCTACCTTCAGGGTGTCCAATTATGATGAGGTGGTCAATGAATACAACCGACTCCTAGACCTAGACCTAGTTGAAGCAAAAAGACTGACGGCTCAACTCAGAATGATAAACTATAAGCAGAGGACCAAGGCCTACCATGACAACAAGGTAAAGAAAAGAGTTTTTGAAGTCGGTGACTGGGTATTCAGAAAGATCGAGTCGACACACTTGAAGGCTCAGCAAAATAAACTCTCCCCAAATTGGGAAGGTCCCTACATTATTACTCACGTTATCAGAGAAGGAACCTACATGCTCAAAACTCCAGAAGGAAATGAGCTTAAACACCCGTGGCATTCGGAACACTTGAGGAAATACTACCAGTAACTCCTCGGCACCCTATCTATCCTTTTTGCTTTCTAGATTAGATTTTTAGTCTTTAGTTCATAGCATCTATCAAATTAGATATTCCTTTATTATTATTAATAAAAGTTTTCCTTATTACAACTGATTCTTGAGCACGGTCCAAGCATTTCTTAGCTATGCCGAGATCGTCATTCCGAGTTAAGACGTAAACGTCATGACTCAAGACACTCAAAACCTAATTCCGTCCGTTAGTGCTCTCAAATTTGGGTTAAGATTTATACATCCAGTTCCCACGACAATTTGAGACTAACCACGGATTAGTTCTTACAAACCGAGCTCCTAACGCTCGCCACGGCCATTACGGTGAACGACCACGGCCTACAAACATAGCCTAGCTCGGCTACATTAAAACCTAATTCTGCCGGTTAGTGCTCTCAAATTTGGGTTAAGATCAATACATCCAGTCCCCACGACAATTTGAGACTAACCACGAATTAGTTCTTACAAACCGAGCTCCTAACACTCGTCACGGCCATAACGGTGAACGACCACGACCTACAACATGGCCTAAACCAGCTGCCATATCTCGTCATTCCAGTCAGTTAAAACATCTCAAACCGAGGTAAAGTAACGTGAATAAGTGACGAGATAACACTTAACTACGCAACAAGTTAAGCAAACAAGGGCTAATTAATACCTCAAACCGAGGTAGGCCAATCTCTACAAATAACGAGTGTTTACGCCCCCCAGACTACGCTGGGCCCGGGCAGTTAGATACAAAAGAAAAACATTGTTTCAAGCCAAATCGGCTCGCGGGTAAAAGATAAAAATTGTATCAGATCACACCAGACCTACATCAACTGACAGTTTATGAAACTCATGGAGCCTACTGCTCCTCCTCTTCGTATTCTTCATCATCGAAGCCCAACTCTTCCTTGAAACGCTCCACCAAAGCATGAAAGTTGTTGGGGTCCACCGGGGGAACGCTCCAGGCCGGCCTCTCGTCAGCCTCATCGTTCTGAGCTATCAACCCTAAAGTCTTCTCGGAATAGGGGATCACGGAGTGAGCGGCGCGGGCCTCGACACTATACGCGTCGTTTAGTAAAAGGCGAGCCAGTTTTTCAACAGGGACGTCCACTTCAGGATCAATGTGGAGCTGGCGAGCTGCGTGCGTAGTTTTCACCTGGTCGTCAATGATCGATGGCATCACGGTACATTGAAATTTCAACACGGCAGCCTTCTCCTTAGCCGGAATACTCTCTTCCAACTGTTGAAACTTCATCTCCACCTCCTCCTTCTCCTTGGCTAGCAGGGTGGCACTCGCCCTCTCCTTATCGATCTCCTCTCTGAGTAACTTGGCCTCCTCTTCAAACTGCCTTGCAACGGCTTTCTGTTTCTCTACCTCGGCCTCGGCATCCCCAACAGCTTTAACCCTCTCGGCATGAGCCAGTTTGGCGCTTTCGCGTGCTTTATTGACCAACTCCACAGTTTGGCCTAGCTTCACTTGGGCACGAGATGCCTTGCCTTCCAGATCGGCCATCTTCTTGCCTACTCTAGCCCATTGCGCCGCCTCATGTTTGGCAAGGGTAGCAAGCTGAACGAGAAAATTGAAATCAATTACGGGAATGGATAGCAATCATAAAACAAACAAGTTAGTACGTTACCTCGGCGATAATGAGCCCCTTGCGTTCAGCCATGTGGGCATAAGTAGGCGGCTTGGAATCCAATCCTCGCAAAAGGTCCACATCAAAAGCCCGTTCCAAAATTGGTTGGCCAAGTCTCAACATTAGACCAGATCGAGCAGTAACATCCAAGCTCGTCAGTGGACGGACATCGGCAAAATCGGCTATCAAAGCATCTATCTCCTCGGAGGAAAAAACAGGCGGAGTACCAGTTGGAGCAGCAGATGAATGCCTTTTGGGAGAAGGCTCCTCTAACACCTCGTCACCACCATCTCTACCCCTTTTCTCACCAAGGGACTCATCGCCATCTCCTCCACCTATATCCTCAAAACTGTTTCAGCAGCCTGGTCCGGCTCCGGAGCACCCATCGTCGCCGCTGCACCACTAGCCGGCACCTCAGCTCGTCCTCCGACAGCGACATCAATTGTAGGGAGTGGGCCGGCTTCCTTGGTGATCAAAACCTCCTGCCGAGCTCCCATATCGGCGTGCCTCTTGGAGCGACCCGAAGCCTTTGATTTCAGCCTTCTCTTGTTCAGAAGCTTATTAGGGTCAGAGGAATACACACGGGCCAGCTCTCTCTCCTCCTCCATGGTCAAATCTAACAATCACAGACAAGAGTTAGAAGCTGAACACGAGGTTATCATAGTATGAACAGAAATGACGAGATCAAGAGTTTACATCCAACAACTTTTCGGACTTTTAGGTAAGCCTCGTCCTGAGTGCGGAAAATATCACAATCCTTGATAAAAACAAAATCCGGATGAACAACCCAATCCGGGTAACGATTGCCCCTAACTATGGGCACCATGACGTCCACACCGGCCCACGGTCCCGGCATAATACCAACTTGGACATAATAGCCGTGGTTGTTTTCTAAGGCCGACCATTCCAACTGCTGCACCGAGGCAAACTCTGTTAACCTTTGGACTAAGGCATCGCTCCACGGGGCCTTGTAACATGTTTCAGGATCCTGGGGAATGCTTGTCAGAAGGGGAAACTCCCAGCCATGACGGCTCTCGACCTTGATAACGTGATTGTTCCAACCTGCCACTTTACTGACCGAACTGGAGATCGGAGCGATAATTTTGGGCCTCCTCTGTTTGCTCCTCAGAGTCAACACGCAAGTATTTTCGTTAAAGCTTCCCTCAAAAAACTGGTAAAAGGCCCAGGGACATGGCTCGAAACACAAGCTACGGCATAGAGTAATAAAGGATGTAAGGTACCTAACTGCGTTGGCACCTAGCATGGCGGGGACGGCCTGCCAATCCTCTAAGAATTCACAAATGAAGGGGTCAAGGGGTAAACGGAGCCCTAGCTCAAATTGCTTAAAAAAGAATGCAACCTCGGTGTGGTTAAAATAAAAGGAAACCTTTTCCTCACTAGTACTCAAAGGGGAAGCACGCTGATACACCAGATCGTAATCTTCACGGGAAATCCTACAAGTATCATGAAGGTACTCGATCATCTCGTCTCCGGCCTTGGGTTGCTTCGGCCTGGTAGACGCTACCGCTTTCCCCCTCCGACCGGCATTCCTTCGACCTTGACCTCCTTCGGGGATGGCGGCACTAAATTGATCCACTATTCGTTCCGAAGTACTCTCCCCCGACATGGCTGTAGAGGAAAGAAGGGGGTTAGCATCAGAAATCAAGGTGGGAGCTGCATTTATCCCCCTCTCCTCGTTCACTGAAGCCGAGGGGAATATCTCGTCTTCAGACAATACATAATGGGAAGAAATATGGGTCAAAAGGTCAGACAGGCAAGGAACAACCACTAAGTTGGGATTCATCTCCCCCAAACGATCGAACCGACGGCTATTGACAGGCCATTTCACGGTGCCTTTAAAAGCCCTGTGTGTTACAAGGAGTTTTTCAACTTTACTCAGAGCCAGTAAAAACCAGGGCCCATCCGTCCTCTGGTAAATCCTACGGTTCTTTCTATGGAAGCCCAGACGGACCAAGGACAAACAATCAAAAGACATTTGAATGAAGAACAGAGGCGAAACAGAGCTAAGCCAGAAAATGGCGCAGAGAAACCAAAAAAGCAAGGGGGATAGAAGGATACCTGGAAAATCGACGAAAGTCGAGGTAGGAAGATGGACAGACCAAAAGAGGAAGTTTTGCCGAAAGCACTGGTTGAAACTCGCCGAAATCAAGCAACGTACAAGAACCGCCGGTGCAATCGCCGTAGGCCTTGAAGTCAAAAGATTTTCTGGCTATTCAAAATAGAATCAAAGGATGAAAGGGGGATTCTAGGGATTTCAACCGTTTAGAATTCTCGGGTTCGGGTATACCCGAGGAATTGACCTCAACTCGACCGAGATCTCGTGGAAATCTCACGGTAAGTGGCGGTTACACACGTAATCACCCCAGACCATCATTACCTACAATTAAGGATGGTGATTTCCCCATAAATCATATGTTCTTTCACTCGTCCCACGCCGCCTGACACAGCTAACGTCACAAGTCTGACATCATTAGCCTGGGGAGTATCGAACGGTCAAGAGACTGCCAGCACAGACCGACCTATGGCTTAGCAACACCTCGACTTTAACTAGACTTGACTAAACTATGAAAAGATTACCAGATACACATTCCATGACGACATGTCAACAAAGATCAGATGATCGGCATTACTTTAAGATGACATCATGAAAAAAGGGTTAACGAGATAAAGATCAAGGTCAGGAAAGATGCAAGGAATTCAAGCTATGAAGTCAAATCACAATCAGAGCAGAGGTGACAAAGGATAAAATCCCACTATATATATATATAACAAAAAGGATCCCCACAGCAAGGCCGGGGGCCTGACCTATACAAAAAAGAAACTACTACTGGATCATGGTAGCTAAAGGATTCAAGAAAGATCACAATCTTGTTCTTGATCTTCATCATCCTCCTCCCACTCCACGTCTCCATCATACCCATATTCATCGATAATGATGGGTTCAGGATCGTCCTCACTGTCATCATCTTCAGCATCATCCTCGTCCTCATCCTCTGACTCTTATGCACGAGAGTCGTCGGAGAATTCATCAACAGGGTTCGGCTCCGAGTATTCGCCATTACTATCGGACGATGATTCTTCCGTCGGAAAAGATGAACGTTTCTTGGATGGGAACATTGAACCATCGCTGCTCGAAGAATCATAGTACTCAACTTGATTTTCTGATTCTGTACTCACTTCTTCCGGGAATGCATCGTCGTATTTCCTCTTTGGAGCCATCTTTGAATTTTTCGTGAAATTTGGAATGTTCTTGAAGAATTATGGAAGGGGAAGGCAAGATAGGAGATAACCAATAGACAGATCGTCTATTTATACCCCTAGAATATGAGGGGGTGGGGAGTTTATCAATACTACTCATAATTGGAGTGCAATTAATAGAGCCTTTGTTTTCCAAGAAGAGCAATGATTCCACTTGAATTATATCCATAGTGACATCAGCAAATCCAATTATCAAGGGATTTTGGCGGCCAACAATCAAATCAAAGTAAATGAAGGGCAGAGCAAGTACAAGGGACTATAGTTCCTACTCGGCATGCCGAGATAGAAACTCGGGGGCCACTGAACGACATAAACCGACTTAGGTAAGCGGGACCCATATGCTCTGGGCCCATACACCTAGGAGGCCTATACCGGGAGGACCATTCACCTGAAGCCCATAATCTCATATGCCGACATCAAGTAGGCTGAGCAGGCAGCTCTTGCCTAGGCCGAGTACAAGAGGACTAATCCCTAGCCGGCCTCCAGGACGAGCCGAGTTGGATGACGGGCCGAGTTATATCAGAGACCTCCCATTATCACAGGGAGTCCACTTACGGAGTTTGATTACACTCTAACAGTGAAGATCCTTATCTGAACAAGGATATCTCTTCTACAAGATAACTGGGATGCCAATCATCCTTATCCGGAATCTATCTCCGAGGAATACGAGTCCCACAGTGATACGGGCTCCCTAGATTATCTAACAAGTTAGGATTCATTCACCCGCGCCTATAAAAACAGGTCCTTACAACAGGAGACGGGTAATGAACTCTTTGGCTCTAAACTAGTCATTGATTTCTCTATTTCATATCACCCGTATCCTTAATCTCACGCTGGAGGGCCTTTACGGGTGAAGCCCCGGCGCAGTTTACGTTTGTTCCTTGTGCGCAGATCCGAACGGAGAGATCTCATTGCTGGATTTATCCGAACCGCTAGACGGAGGGCTGATCCGACACGTTTTTGGCAGCATCAAACATAAAGTTTGGAAGAGTTTTAGTTTATCATCAACTTCCAATGCCTTTCAAGTTATTTTGTAGATACAATGAATTAAGTTTATACGAAATTCTGAAATGCGTCGAATTGACTAAAAAAATTTAAATTAATAATTATCAATTAATCGATAAATGGATAACTCTATAAAATAATAAATTTCATCCGTCCCAACATTATTAATTTATCACGTTTTTACTGTATTTAGGTGCTAAGGTATGAAACAAATATTAGTCGGCATTCAACAACTAGACATTACTCCATCAGTTTCAAAATAATGTCGCTTTAGAGACTTTCACACATATTAAGAAATGAAATGAACGCATGTTCAAAAGAGTCAATTATTCTTCAAGTGATTTAATTTTCTAGGTGATTAAATGCTTATCAAAAGATGGTTCACAATCATTAATAAGGATATAATTGAGACAAACAGATAAAAATGTATATATATTAAAAGTCAAGGTAGAGTCTTTAGGTGGTGTCATGTGGACAAGTTTTGGGTAACTCTTGCTTTTGGTGGTACCACATCATCCATATCATTTTAATTAGGTGACTTTTCATTTTTCTCTTATTAGCTAATAGTATTAATTAATTGTAATAGTTACTATATTAGTTAACTATTACTATTAATAGTATTAGTTTATTATAATAGTTAACTATATAAGATAACTATTACTATTAATAGTATAAGTTAAGTATAATAGTTACTATAAAGGGTAACTATTACTATTAATAGTATTATTTGTTGGAATAGAGATAAACCGGGAACTAGCGATCTAAATAGAAGAAATCAGCAAAGTCGCAGAGCAGGCGAGGAGCGGCCGATCCAGGTAAAGGACTCGGCCGTGCTGCTCGGGCGGGTCAAGGCAGAGGAGCGGCCGTGCACTAACCGGGTAGAAACACACCTTCTGATCAAAGGTGCTCGGCCGAGCTAATCAAGTGACTCGGTCGTGCTGCTCGGGCGAGCGTGCAAAAAGGAGCGGCCGTGCAGCCGCTGGACGGGAATATGCAGAATTTTGGGAATTCTAATTAGACTAGGGTTTGGTTTCATTCTAGGTTATGTATGTAAACAATGTTCTGCCCCCATACTCATTGTAACTCCATATTTACATATTATAGTGCAAGATCCTGGCTTGGTAGTGCCCCCAGACGTAGTCCAACATATTGACGAACTGGGTAAACAATTTCTTGTGTTCCTTTGTCTTTTGCTTTGGTTATCTATTTCTTGTGCTTATTTGTGGTGCTGTGATTTCTTGCGATTTGCTTGGGTGTTGGGTTGGGAAGGGCTTATTCCATAACAACTGGTATCAGAGCTCAGGTTTAACGATCCGGGTTTATCAAGCAATCAAGAATGGGCAAGGATAAACAAGCGGTGGAGAAATTCGATGGCTATGACTATGGATATTGGAGGATGCAAATAGAGGATGTCTTATATGGTAAGGATCTCTATAAGCCTCTAACAGGAGTCAAGTCGGAAAGCGAAAAACAGGAAGACTGGGATCTCATGAATCGGAAAGCCTTAGGGGTGGTTCAATCTACTTTGTCAAAGTGGATCGCGAAGACTACCAAGAAGGCGAAAACCACCAAGGAGCTATTGGATTATCTTACTGAGAAATTTGAAACTCCATCTGCTGCAAATAATGTTGATTTGATACGCAAGATGGGTAATCTCAAGATGCAAGAGCGAGGATCCATAGCTAAACACATCGATGAGTTTATGGATGTTATAGACTCATTGGCTGCGTTGGAGATTACTTTCGGTGACGAGGTTCATGCTTGTCAATTGGCATCCTTACCAAGAAGTTGGAGCGGAACGGTGACGGTGTTAAATGCTTCAGCGGGTAAGAATAAATTGAAGTATGATAATGTTAATGACTTTCTTTTAGGCGAGGAAAATCGTATAAAGAAGTTGGGGACACCATCTACTTCGGGATCGGATTTAGCTATAACTAGCAGGGGAAGGCCGGGTTCTAGCAACAAAGGGAGAACAGGGTCAAGGGAAAGTGTAATCAGGGGTGGGGATCAGTCTGTGGAGAACAAGAATGCACAAAGGGTTGCCAAGGGATCGGTTGAGTGCTATCATTGTAAGGAGTTAGGACACTATAAGAGGGATTGTCCCATGCGAGGGGATAAATCGGCGAATGTGATAATCGAAGGTGACAATGTACTGATTCTAAGCGTTAGTAGTGCGCTAGAATCATGGGTGCTGGATTCGGGGGCATCATTCCACTCATGCGGGCATGCAGGGGAGATGGAAAATTACACTTCCGGTGATTTCGGAAAGGTCTATCTGGCGGATGGCGAGCCTTTGGAAATCAAGGGGAAGGGGGATGTCAGAATAGGAGCATCGGACGGGAAAGTCTTACATCTGCACGGGATCAGACACATTCCGAGTTTGAAAAAGAACCTGTTATCAGTTGGGCAGCTGGGTGAAGAAGGTTACATGGTAACTTTTAGCTGCAGGAACTGGGTTATTACCAAGGAGGATTGTGAGATCGCTCGGGGTAATAGGGAAGGAAGATTGTATTTGATGAACAACACCAAGGATAGTATCGCGGTGGCGTCAGGCAAGGGTGATACGGATTTGTGGCATTGTCGATTGGGTCACATGGGTGAGAAGGGTAAGTTGGTTCACACGGATTTGTGGGGACCAACCCCGGTAACTTCTCGGGGTGGTGCATCATATTACATGACCTTCATTGATGATTCGACAAGGAAGGTCCGGGATTACTTCTTAAAGGGGAAAGATGAAGCTTTCAGGATATTTAAAAAGTGGAAGACCTTGGTGAAGAATCAGACGAGACTTAAGCTCAAATGCTTGAAGTCTAATAATGGTGGGGAGTATGAGCTCAGGGAGTTTGAGGAATGCTGTGATGCAAATGAAATTTGCATGGATATTCTAAACTCGGGTGGGAGCAGGACGGTTCATGATGACCAAGGACAAGGGGTCACTGAAGATGAACCAAATACTCCAGGACCGGATATTCCGCTGCGCAGATCTAACAGAGAGTGTAGATCGGATGCAAAGGCTCCAAGTTTCTCAAGCAAGGTGAAGTTGAAGCTGGGTATAGCTTCAACGGGGCTTGGAGAATAGGGGAGGAGGATGGTATTACCATGATCGAGGTGAGCACTATGGCACTAAGGATGAGTTGAAGACGGATATGGGGCTTGCATACAGGTTGATCTCTAGGTGGGAGATTGTTGGAATAGAGATAAACCGGTAACTAGCGATCTAAATAGAAGAAATCAGCAAAGTCGCAGAGCAGGCGAGGAGCAGCCGATCCAGGTAAAGGACTCGGCCGTGCTGCTCGGGCGGGTCAAGGCAGAGGAGCGGCCGTGCACTAACCGGGTATAAACACACCTTCTGATCAAAGGTGCTCGACCGAGCTAATCAAGTGACTCGGCCGTGCTGCTCGGGCGAGCGTGCAAAAGGGAGTGGCCGTGCAGCCGCTGGACGGGAATATGCTGAATTTCGGGAATTCTAATTAGACTAGGTTTGGTCTCATTCTAGGTTATGTATATAAACAATGTTCCGCCCCCATACTCATTGTAACTCCATATTTACATATTATAGTGAAAGATCCTGTCTTGGTGGTGCCCCCAGACGTAGTCAAACATATTGACAAACTGGGTAAACAATTTCTTGTGTTCCTTTGTCTTTTGCTTTGGTTATCTATTTCTTGTGCTTGTTTGTGGTGCTGTGATTTCTTGCGATTTGCTTGGGTGTTGGGTTGGGAAGGGCTTATTCCACAACATTATTTAACTATATTAGTTAACTATACAAGATAACTATTACTATTAATAGTATTAATTAAATGTAAAAGTTATTATATAAGATAACTTTTACTATTAATAGTATTAGTTAATTATTATAGTTAATTATATAACGTAATTATTACTATTAGTAATATTAGTTAAGTGTAATAGTAACTATCTAAAGTAACTATTATTAACAATAATATTAACTAATTAGAATAGTTACAATATATTGTAACTATTACTATTATTAGTATTTATTTGAAAAAATTACTATTATTGGTATTAGTTACTACATATAGTAACTATTACTTTTAACTTTTTATTTACGATAAAAGTTATTCTTTCTGTCTCAGGGTAAGAGTCATACTTTCTATTTTGGTACATCCTAGAGTAAGAGTCTCTTTCCTAAAATGGCAAAGATTCTTTACTATTCATCACACGCATTATCTCTCATACTTTACTTTTATACTCACAACACCAATCAATTTACTATTTCCTCCCACTAATTTTCTCTCTTACTTTACTTTTACACTCACAACACTTAAATCACTTCCACCATTTCTTATTCTCCGTGCATTTGAGAGGTAAGACTCTTACTCTGGGACGGAGGGAGTACTACTTAGGTAACCATTATATTTTAATTTACTATTTAAGCTCATAATTACTATAATGTTAACTACTCCAT
Source organism: Campanula takesimana (assembly GCA_026119855.1). NCBI lineage: Eukaryota > Viridiplantae > Streptophyta > Magnoliopsida > Asterales > Campanulaceae > Campanula > Campanula takesimana. The sequence goes on along the minus strand of JAOWBW010000123.1, from coordinate 1,605,677 downwards.
CCGTCCCAAAATGATCTTCTCATTTGCCATGTTTCATTGTCCCAAAAAGTTCTTCTCATTTCTACAATCTAGGCTTTAAAAATGCACAACCAAAACATGGCTAGTGTCTTGATAATAGTAAAATAACAAATAATTTGAAATAATTTTTTTTCTTTTAAAGAGAAATATTTTGAAACTGATGGAGTACCTACTAATCGTACCTTCTAATCAATCAACATTGAATTCTGCATTAAGCCCATAGTTATAAATACCGTTTCGGACAGCGCACCGGTTTTGTTACTGGAACGGTACGTACCGATATCGGAGCATACCGGCGTACCGTATCGGATTTACCGTACTTTTTAATTTTAATTATATATATATTACAAAAATAAAATTCAACTACTTATAGATTAGTAAAATTTTATAATTATTTTTCTATCAAATATTAAATTGTTTCTAGAGATAAAATATAGAAGAAAATGACTATTAAACAATTTATGAGAGTACTCTTTGAGCCACCACAAAAAAAAAAAAAAAAAAAAAAAAAAAAAAGGTAGGGGCACCTAATAAGCTGCTAAGCTTATACCCCAGCTAAGCCTATAACCGACCCAAATCCCACTTACTTCAAGTTCTACAGACTAGTTTTTATTTATTTTTTCAAATTTTGAAAGCCAAAATCACTTTTCTATCTCAGGCTCAACTTTCTCTTGTTCTACACAATTTTAGAGAGAGAATTACTCAGTCACCGGCTAGCACCATCTCCGCCTCCTACATTCATGCTCCAGCAACTTTGGCTCCTACTCCGGCTTCTCCACTGGCTCTCCAACTTCATCCACTTCCCCACCTACAAATCCTCAAATGGGTGACCTGTAAGTTAATGCTGCAATGGAGGAACATTTAAGACGGATCGTTGCAAAACTATCTTCATCTCACACTCTCTAGATCCAGTTGGAAAAACACTAAAATTTGGTTGATGGTGTTGTTCCGGCCGGAATATACTTACCGCCCGGTTTTGACCGGTACAGACCGGTTTGGCCGGTTCGATCTGGTTCTGGCCGGAATTTTAAGTGAGACGGAATATCACTCGTTCTGCACCAGTTTTGGTCCGGTACGGTGCAAACCGGACCGTCCCGACCGGTACAGAACGGGATTTATAACTATGATTAAACATCCAGTGCTTAATATTATCAAACGCACCAGTCACATGGGTGCCGAGCATCAAGCTTGCCTTGGGAGACGGTGTGGAGAATCAATCACTACTACCGACATTTTTACACAGCTCATGCCAAAAAGCCAAAAATTACCGAAGAAAAGCCTAGTTAGAAGCCCAAGCTCCAATTTGCTAGTCGTGTGGATGGCGAAGCATCATTTAGGGCATTCTATGGAGTGTACGAAATGGCTCCAAGCAAAATGGATTCTGGACTTCCCATAATTTGACTCCTATCCTCTATTTATAGAAAACCTCCCAAACCTAATGGTTAATAAAACTCATAAACATCACCTCCCATTCATTGAAACCCCCACAACTCGCACCTGAGTTTCAATGGAGTCATTGATTCTTAGAATGGAAAAACTACAAACACCACCAAAAAATTCAATATTCAACTTTCTCTGAATAATTCGGAAGTAGCGTGTTTGGTTTGGTTCTTCCGTTGAGCCTTAATATGTCCAACACTCTCTGAATAATTGAGATTCAAAATTATTGCTTAATCAGTATGAGTCTCAATCTGCACAAGATTCAAACTTCAATATTCAACATCTAGAGTCAATGTTATCAAACGCATCTTACCACCAAATCACTGCAACATATTAAGCATTAACCATCAAGTGATTAATGCTACGAAACACACTCTAAGATGGTAATTATGGGATCTACAAAACGGGAGAGCCAACACAGGAAGTCGGTCAAGCTAAGTAACCTCGAGCATCCTAGCAAAATGTCTAGCAATATACAAAGGAATGGAAGTGGTTACAAATCAGGATTTTTTTTTTTTACCAACCTAACGGTACGGTACACAAATGCCACGGTCGCATGCTCAAGCACAAAGCTTACCAGCTGACCAGATTACTCCCAAGACTCAATCTTACAAGATATGAAGTACTACTCCCTCCATCCGTAAAATCCATAAATGATAGTCCAATTTCCTCTTCTGGTTTGTCCCAGAAAGTTTGTCTCATTTCCAAAATAAAGGCGTCAAAATTACTAAATTTCCAAAACATATTATAATGTAATTTCTAAAACTTAGTATAATGTAACCTTAATATGTTTCAAAATTCAAAAAGTAAAACAGAACTATTATCATTTTGAGACGGAGGGAGTATATATCTGCTTGTAATAGTTTAAGTATCCTTAAAGTAAGTAGCTAGGTCCTCACTAAAGCTTGCTCAAGATAATGCAGGCTTCACTAGAAATATGTATCAACATTTCATAGGCCTCGATATATTTCTAAAATACACATACATTGGCAACATTTTGAGGAACCCCACTTCCAGGCTGTGGAGTTGGGAGTTCCCGACGAAACCTTGAACGACAGCTAGAGAAAGGCCATGCCAAACCAGCATACAAACAGTAAGTTCCTAGTCTCGAAAGTGACCAAACCAAAAAAAGGCAAAGGAAAACAGCCACACAAAAATAACTTCAAAATGTAATTGCAGAAAAATAAAGCTTAAAAATGTAATTGTAGAAAAAATAAAGTTTAAAAATGTAGGAGTCAAAGTTAATTCGTTATACTAAATGCTGAGGAAACACATGCACCAACACCCATAACAGTTAACAAGGATCCACTTCTGCGTAACACTTGAACAAATTGCAAGAGAAATGCGACAATACAAATGGATACTCATTTATATCATGTTTAAATTGTGCAACACTTAAATGTGTGACACTGCTGAATTTATGCTGGTAAATCATGTGTGTGTGTGTGTGTATAGCATTTTCTCCGCAAATAAACTTCATGCTGATGCATTTGCAAGTAATTTTCCAGTCTTACCACACCAAAGCCAATCCTAACAATCAAGAATATCAGAAAACTTGCCTGGAAAACTGTTTTGTCGCAACAAAAACTATCCCCTGACCAATCAGGCACGTACATAAGATCCACTGATGAAAAGCTATACATATGAAAATATCCAAAAAAATACCAACTTAATCGGGTAAACAAAGTGAAGGCACAATAACTTATCATCATAATGCGATAGCATCAATTAAAGAACATGATCTCATATATTTTTTCTCCTATTGCTTTGTCAACAACACAAACAATCATATGATAAAAAAATGATTGAACATCCCAAATGGAGCAGGATTGAATTTGCAAGAACAAAATAATGCACAAAAAAATAAAGAGCAAAGCATCACTACATGCAAGTCTGTCATTTCAGAATTCCCCCAGGCAAAATTTAGACTGTAGCTCAAGAACAATTCATTTGTCATTGGCTGAAACTATGAAGCATATATATTTACTTCTGTTCCTTAATGGTAATACTAATAGGTTACCTAAATATTATTGGCTCTCAATGAAATTCTATTAAATGAAACTTCTCCAACTATTCTTAATCAAACATACCACAAGCGGTCGGTCCATCTTGGAAAGACTTCATCATTCCACAAACTGAATGAAAATTGTAAGACCGAGGTGACAGCATTAGGGTGACCTGGAATCCGCATGCATGATCCGGAAATTCCACTGCATAGTCCACTTTTTGGATCAGGAACATTCTCTGCACGAAGTTCATGTATGGCCTCGACTGGACACTTCACTTTAAAAATCAAGCATCTCCTCCTGTACAAGACAAGGGCACAGGGACAAACAATTATGCCATTTTCAATATTCAACTACCACTACCATTACCGCTACTGCTACCACTACCATCGCTACCATTACCAGTACCGCTACTGCTACCGCTACCATTACCAGTACCGTTACCGATATCATTACCAATACTGCTACTGCTACCATTACCAGCACCGCTACTGCTACCATTACCAGCACCGCTACCGCTATCATTACCAGTACCGCTACCATTACTAGTAACCCATTCCAACTGATCAACTCTAGTCTATTAATCCCTCTGTCTCGGAATGATGTTCCCACTTCTTTTGTTTTTCGTTTAACTGTGATGTGAGCAATAATTTTAGGAAATTTCATTATAGTGATGAAAATCTAAAATTATTACTCCAAGTTCATTCAAACAAACAATAAAAAAGTGGAAACAACATTTCAGGACAGAGGAAGGATCATCCAAAAGCTCCATTCCAACTCGTGAGAAAAACCTCATTATATTGCTCCACATCAGCTGAGTAAGAATCATAATCAAGTAAAATCTCATTAATCCTGAGGGGGTCTCCTATCTATCCTCGAGAAATTGCCGAAAGAGAGCCACAGATTATTGCCACATTAGATTGGGAGAAACTAGCAAATAATAGGTACTAGCATACCATATGAAAAGCTCCATAACAAAATCTAGAAGACATAACTATAGAAGCACGCCAAATTTAAAAACAACACTCAAGAGGCAAATCATTAAGGGAACTCTACTTCTCAAAAAAATACTGCTTATTTTAAACTAGCAAAATAAAATAGATAGTGCAAACTACTGGGATGCAAGCAATCCAACCAGTCCCATTGTGTGACGTCCTGGAGGAGCCGTCACTTTCCACCCGAAACGAAAGGCATTGACTTGTCAGTCCTCAGAATCATAACATCAAAATCACGGTTACTGAGCCTGCCGGGTGGGACCGCCACCATAACCACCATATCCCGCCTGAGACCCATTACCTTGACCACCATATCCCGGATTTCCATACCCTGAACTACCATTCGCATCGCCATAACCACCACCCATGTAACCCCCACCCTCAGCACCTGCAGACGGATTGCTATTTGGACCACCCCCGACCCGTCCGCCAACAGCTCCATACCCATATGACCCATCATTTCCACCATATCCACCACCATACCCATAACCTTGATTTCCGTATCCAGCAACTCCACCTGGCGATTGACCTGTTGGTGCAGCAACAGCAGCACCCCCACCATAACCAGCAACACCCCCACCATAACCTGCAGAAGCCTGATTGTTCCATGAACTTCTTCCAGCCCCCGGTGGGCCACTTCCATAACCTGCACTAGGAATATTAGGGTTTCCATATGCTGCATTTGTGGGACCCCCATATCCTGGATTCGCACCACCATAGCTGCCATAGCCACCATAACCTACACCATTACTTCCAGGTCCATAACCATATCCAGCTGCACCGTAACCAGAAGAACCATAAGATGGAAAGCCTCCACCAGTATTTTGTGATTGTGTGTACCTGTTGGAATCCATTCGACCCTCATAAGAGCTTGAATTGCCACCAGAGGCACCATAACCACCGCCACTGGAACCACCACCGCCCATGGAACGGCCACCTCCACCACCACCACTAGGGTTGGCGTCCTTGGGAAGAGCCCGTTTCACTTCAACTTGCTTACCATTTAAGTCATGAAAAGTTTTGTGTAAAACGCTATCAACGGCGTCTTCAGAATCAAATGAAATAAATCCAAATCCACGTGGTCTGTTAGTCTGCTGATCATACATGACTACAACATCAGTTACCTGACCATAAGCTTCAAAATACTGGCGAAATTCATCCTCACTCAAGGTAGGAGGCAATCCCCCAACAAAAATCTTCTTGGTCCTCACATTTCCACCACCACCACCTCCAAAGCTTCTACCGCCACCAGGGTTCCCAACTTTTGTGACCTGCTGTTCCTCTCTCGAGAGGGCTCTCTTAGCCTCAACCTAGACCGAAACCAAAGTAGAATGTTAAATGAAAAAGAAAGGAAGATATACTAGACAACCAAGTAAGACATACTTGAAGCAGTACTTCATGAAGAAGATACAAACTTCAAAATAAATAAATTTCCTATTTGTTTGTAACCATTGTCACATGGGCTAACATCTATTTGTGAGCAAGGGCTAACATCAATGTTGAGCAAGGGCAACCAAAATTGCACTTTATCCCTCCCAAAGTAAGTGTCATGTATTCCATTTTGGGACATTCTAAATTAATTATCCCCATTCCCTTTTAGAAACTTTCTTCGATTGTCTTAAATACCCTAACTAGCTGTGAGAGATAAAAGTAATGGTCCCTTGAGTTGACACACAAAGGGGGATATTGACGGTACAAAAGGAAACACATTTCAAGTCAGATTAGCAAACCAATAAAGTTAACAGAGTCGAGAGAGCACAAGTACAGGAAAATGGCAAAATGTCAGGTCTACAAAACCACAAAGATCACTGAACTGTCTGAAAAATTAACATGTGTATGACCATCTTAACGGACTGGGCTAAAATCCAAAATGAACATCTCAAGAAGTAAAATCAACTTTTAGAAAAGCCGTCCACAAAAATATGAATCCACCACATGAAACTTAACATGAAGAGCACACATACAAGTATCCTGGCCATAACAAGCAAATCGTAAAAGTAAATCAAAACGGTCAATATCACGGAGTAAACAACAAATAAGATATTTCAAAAAGCAGAGAACTGAAACACAGACAAAGAGTAAATGCAATCTGAAGAACAAAAATAAAACACTGAAAATCCCTTCTAAACTAACTGCAACTTAACTTCCTGGATGAACACCACTATACAATGATGTTCTGAGGACTGGTTGACGCAGAAGGCAATTTTACTTGCAGTACGTGCCATTAAGAACATATTTGCAGGAATAGTAATCGGTAATAAGTAAAACATTAGGAAATTAATATCCACAAAAAATAAGCCTGCTACAATAGAGATAAACCCGAAAGAGATTGATAATGAGAAAAAGAAACACACACTCACATCTGGAAAGATTTCAAAAGATGGACAGAGACAAGTGCAGAAGACAGCGCAAAGACTATCAATACAAAGAACCCTCTTCCACCCCATCCCTGTATGAGCTTTTCAGTGTAGCATCTAAGCTAGGTCACACTCAACCAAGGTAGTTAAAACAAAATTACTATGTAGATGCGCGTACACTTCTTACAATAAGTGCATCCAAAGGGATATACAGCCCTGTTGCCGCACGACACTTAGTGAGAAAGGCAATTCTAGTGCTTTCTTTCTATAAATCAATCTTACTTCCACTTGAGCAGATCCCTAGTCCCCTTATCTCCACTACCTTAGGGAACAAGCTTTAGTGAAACTCCACCCCCTCCCCGTTGATCCCTAAAAGAGCATCTTACTTTTGGATTTTCAAGGAAAATTAGAAAATTGACCTTTAAACAATTTCAATAGAACATTTAACGCTACGTTTAAACTTGAATTAAGACCCTCGTTGAGCACTATAAACTCATTCATGGACAAAAAGAGCATTATTCATCCAGCAACAACATACGTTCTAGCGAGTAAATTCGTATTAGCATAATTCACAGCAAATTCAACAGGATGACTATACAGTAGAAAATTTACATGAACAAAATAGCAGAAAAGATAAAACCTGCAAACACATCAACTGAAACAGAAAAAACAAAAAGCAAAACATAATCAGCCGAGAAAAACCCACAAAACGATTGAAGGGAAAAAAAAAAAAAAAAAAAACAGATCTAAGTGTAAAACAAAAACGAGGTGTTAATTTAAGAATCTCACCGTCCGACCATCAACGGTATGCTTTTCTTGAAGAACAGTATCGAGAACGGCAGGATCTGCGAACACAACGAAACCAAAACCTCTAGGTCTCCCCGTGATCTTGTCTCTCATAACCACAGTCTGCACAATCTCGCCATAGTTGCCAAAATAATCCTTTAATTTATCTTCAGATGTCTCCCATGAAATTCCACCGATAAATAGCTTGCCTTGATCTGAATCCATGTATGAATTTTGGTCTGTAGAAATGGTAGCGAAGGGGGGGCGGGATTTGAAGGAGAGGGTTTGGGGAGAGAGAGAGAGAGGGGAATAACGAGTGATGAGAGTGTGCGGGAATCGGACAGTATTTTGTTAGTGTACGGTTGGGATTTGATTGGGTGGAGGGTTGGGATCCTATTTCTGGCTTATCAGATTTGTGTTTTCTTTTGCTGTTTGATATTTTTGTCATTACGTTTTTTTTTTTTTTTTTTTTTTTAGCAAACACAAACTTTCATAGTTTCATTATTAAATAAAAAAATGACCCTCCACAATTTTCGGAAGCTCATCCTAAAGTTGATGATTTTGATTAAGACGTCCGACATAAATAACTTGTCCGCCTCCGTGAAAATGCCTAATTCATCTCGAATTATGAAGCTCAACCTTAAATCAAATCTCCATTGAGCTCCCATACGAACAATTACTTGAGATGCAAAAATGTTTCTCCAATCATAACATGGATACGGCGCAACACTGGCCTTCAAAAAACTCCCACACGGATAATATTTGACGTTGAAAACACAATACGATAACACATTTGGGTCGACAAAAGATGCCCAACCAAGCATCTAAAGTTCAATTATCATACAAAGGCTCTCAACAAAACAGAGAGAAAGCAAAGGCTCTCGACGAAGGACAAAAAGCTCTCGACGAAGGAGAGAAGGCAACAACTCTCGACTATGTCATTACATTTTTTTAAAAAAATTATTAGAGCAAAGTAATTTTTATTTTCATTTTTATTTTGAACGGCGAGCAAAGAAATTTTGGTCATTGCTTTTTCAATCAGAGAAAACAGATTAATGATAACATTAAAGGGTGGAACTTTTTGTTATTTAAAGAGGAATGAGCCAAACTCAATGAATGAAAGTTGATTCACGAAATTCATGAACTTGTGTGATGAGGTATGATTGAATCGTCTTGATTGAATGTATGTGTAAATGTCAATTTGTATAAGGTTATCACAACTCTTGGAACATTGCAGTAGACCTCCTTTGTTTGTCAATCATCATACCATCACAATTCAGACACATAGCTCAATAGAATTATCTGAAAATTCATAGTTGTAGATACCCCGGGGGACCGCGGCTTGGCTAGAGCGGGTGAATTACCTAGGATGTCTACTTGATTTTAAGAGTCGCCACCCACATTTTAGAGGAACGCGAGAAAACCTAAAAAAGCCAATTTTTTATGTACGAAAACCAGAGATTCGAGGAGAGAAGGATTTAGGGGTTAGGTGACGGAGTGGGAAGTACTTAAACACCCACTCCGCCCCGCTTACGCGGGTCTTGCTACTTTTGGTGTTCTAATGTTTACATGTCCTTCTATTTAATTGTACTAATTTGTGCTAACAAGGATAATGAAAAGAAAGGGGAAATGAAAGAAAATACTTTTATTGATTAAATGTCAAATGATTACATGTTGAACGATTATATTAAGAGAAGAAATTAAATGTAAAAATGGAATTGAAATGTGGGAATGTAACCTTGGCCAAACTTCAATAGTGAAGTGGTCTTTTGGTTGTATTCCGTTTATGGAGATTGCATACCCATTGAGAAGGTAAAAAGATGAAAAGAACGTCTAAATAAAAAGAAGTAAGATGAGATTAGAAGAAGATCATACCTTAGCTTGAGTGGGGAAGAACCAAACTTGTCTATATCAACCACCCTTGAAAATGAAGTTTTTTGGGTGTGTGTGTGAGAGTTGTGAGTTAAGAAAAGTCTTTTCTCTTATTGTGTTAAGAGAGTTTTTTGTTAAAGAGAAGATCCCCATTTTCCATGGTGGAAACAAGAGGTATTTATAGGGTAGGGGTGGTGGTTGTGTTGACAAGAATGGTTATTCCCCAGATCAAGCCAAGGCATAATGACTTGAGAGTTTACAAATCAGAAAAGGAGCGAAATTTGGCAAAATCTGAGATTCTGGAGGTGGGAAGCGCGCTCCTCCCGCACCCCCTATTGGAGGCGCACGCCTTTCACAAAGAAGGCCGGAGGCGCGCTCGTCTCATTTTCAGAAAATACATATTTTAACCCAAAAGTTAACCCTGTTATGCAGTTAAGTCCCAAAACTAACGAGATCAGTCAGAAACTTAACGAACATCACAAAAGTCAACAAAAACAAATGAAATAAAGACTCAAGGTTGACTTTGTCACTTAGTCAAGTCCAAGACTATCGGGGTAAGTCGAGAACTTAATAGAAAGTAACGAAAGTTAACGAAAATTGACAGAAAAGAGGAAGACACAAAATGTGTATGCAATCGGGACATGAGAGGTCCAAGGCAGGGTGTCTACAGAGCCCCTCGGCGACGTGGATTGCAAAGAAAAATGCGTTGACGAAAGAAAGACAACCGCCAAGGACATCGACAAGACAAAACAAAGACTCGATAAAACATGAATTTGAAATTTGCGAAGGATAGGATTGCGCTCCCTGTGTGAGCGGTTTTATTGATATAGAAAGGATATGGCGGAATCCATTTTTGCTGAAACAGAATCCGTTTGCTGAAGCGGGACCCGTTTGATAAAGCGGGATCCGTTTGCTGATGCGGGATCTGTTTGCTGATGCGGGATCCGTTTGCTGAAGCGGGATCCGTTTGCTGATGCGGGATCCGTTTGCTGAAGCGGGATCCGTTTGTGGATGGCGGGAACCGAGGCTCCGTCTGCCTATATGTGATATTGTTGTGTTGCTTGATGGAAAGGTGGTGATTTTGCGGCTCACCATGGACCGAGTTGTTGTCATTGAACTGTAATTGTTTGACTCTGTGGGATGCAGGCGTAGTTGACGGCGGATCACTTTCTGCTGGGGATGAAGTGCCTTGAGTTGCAGATGCTGTTGACCTTGTGGTGGTACCTGTTAAGTGTGTGCTTTGCAGGTATATGTGCTTGTGACATGTATGAGATGTGAAATGGCAGTTATGAGAGAAATTGTGCTTGTGGTGTGATGTAATTTGAAGACAGTTTTGTATGAGAGAATTTTTGTAAGAATGGAGAAAGTGATTTTGTGTGCGGTGTTATTTGAGGAAAGCCTCGGATGTATTCATACCTTCACTTACCATTGCCGTTGGATGGATTAGTGTTGTGGTGGTGGATGCCTTGATGCTTTTGATGAAGAATGTCCATGCTTTGGATGGAGAATGATGATGTTGGTGATGATGAATTGTTTTTGCCTTTGATGGAGTGTCGGTGAGATGGTATTCTGGGTGATGGGTTGGTCGTGCCAAAAGGCTGCCTACGTATCCCTTTAAGAGAATCAGACCAGCGTAGTTCAATGATGATGGAGAGTGCTGGGGAGGAATTCTAGGAGCAAAGAAAAATGAAACACATACTTTTGCGCAAGTAAGGGGACAAGGAAAAAGAAAAAGAAAAAATCCTTTTTTTTTATCAAAAAAGAAGGAAAAGAGTATGCACACATGTGAGAAAAAGTTTTTTTTTTTTTTAGTTCATGGGTGAACCATTTTGACCATTGTGTGTTTGTAATGCCAACCCAAGATCAAGTCATGTTCGACCGACGTCCGGATTGCCTTGCTTGAATTCTGTCGTCGTTGCCGTTGTGCCCAACGAAAATTGATTTCTAGCCCAAGAGATGTGTCAATCATGGGGCTCCAAAAGACATTCGACGCCGAGATAAGGGGTTGCTGATTGTAAAGCCCCTAGAATGCCTTTGATGCCAAACTATGAGAGACTTGCATAGCCCCAAGATGAATCGACTCTTGACCTTTTCAAATAAATCGCCTTTTGCTGTTGACGTGAGAAAGCTCCAAGAGAAGATCATTGATACCAAGCTTCGAGACATTACTAAGCCCCAAGTGTCGTGGGCTTGTTGTTTGTGAGCTTGTAGATGGCGGGATGTGAAGACCTTTCGGTGTAAAGCCCCAACTTATCTTGGCATTGTATTGAGAGCAGATGCACCATTGGGTAGAACTCATGAAAGTGATCTTCCTCTTGTTTGGAGATGAATGGCCCTTTTTTTTGTGGTTGGTACCCAAGTGGCGGAGGGTCCATGTTGAAAATGCAGTAGAATCTTCGGGAAATGTCTCGTGGGAGATGGTGATGTTGTTGCGGATGATAGGGTTTTGACATGATAAAGTCTCAAACGGTACGTTTGCTTGAGTCTTCTTGAGTCGAACTAATAACGGATCTTCGGATGCAGCCTGTGCTTTTGATCTTGGGGGAGGGGGTGCAGTACTTGCAGAAACATTGGGATTGGCCGAGCCATTTCCCGCTATAACCCAGTCACGTGAGTTTAGCATATTGAATCTTTTCCTTTTCTCTAAGACTTCCTTCATAATCTCGCTGAAAGTTCTAACAAAAATCATCAAATTCATTCATAACATTGGAGCCCTTATTCAAAGTCGTGGGAGATGCTGATGTTGTTGTGGAAGATATGGCCTTGGCGTGATAAAATCTCAAACGGTATGTTTGCTTGAGTCTTCTTGAGTTGAACTAATAACGGATCTTCGGGTGCAGCCTGTGCTTTTGATCTTGGAGAAGGGGGTGCAGTAATTGCAGAAACATTGGGATTGGCCGTAACTCTTGTCGAGTTATCATATTGGCATTTCCTTGAATCCTTTTCCTTTTCTCTAAGACTTCCTTCATGATCTCGTTGTAAGTTCTAACAAAAATCATCAAATTCATTCATAACATCGGAGCCCTCATTTAAAACCAAGAGACCTGTTGGGTATGCTTATTATTAACCACTCCTATTACCTAGATTTGATTGATCCCATAACCTAATTTTATCTTTTGTGGACTTAGGATATATTGTAATAAGTGTTAAGCTTCATTTTTAGAATAGTCCACTTTGATAGTATAGGCTTTAGATTGATAGGCTGAAAATTTTCTAAGTCTGGAATTTTAGTGGTCAAGACCTTGACCGTGAATTCACTTGACCGTGAATCACTTGACCGGAAGTCAGTGACCGTGAGCTTTATGGCATATCTTGACAGGTCACATTTGACTCCTCGACCGCAGATGCCCTTAGGCATATTGACCGCAAGAGTCTCGACCGCAAGTCTCGACCGCAGGAGCAGAAGTTCAAGAACCCAAGTTTGTTCAAACTTAACCATGGTCAAACTATGGTTAGTTTAGAACGTTGCAGAACTTGGATCCCAAGTAATTCAAATTTGAATTCATCTAAGTGGGACCACCTCTTATCTGCAAAAAGGACAAACTCAGATTGAGCTCCAATCAGAATTCAACAGCTCATTGTCCTTCAACTTGGAGCCCAAGTAAAACCAACAGCTATTTTCTCATTCAAGGCTATAAATAGCCCTTAAGTTCTTCATTGAAAAAGAGCTGAGATTCTAAAAGAGAAATTGCTGTTGAAATACTTGGTGATTGAAGATCATACTTAAGATTTCCAGAATCCTTTGAATCTTCAAAGAACTCACCTTCAAACCTTCAAAGATCTCCAGCAACATTCAAGTCATCTCAAGCCTTGTAACACATAAGATTCTTTAGGCTCTAAATCATATAGATTTCAAAGAGCTTCAGATTCTTTCACACACACTCACCCCAATTGATCAATCACTTAGATTGAATCAAAAGGGATACACTGGTCTAAGTCTAGGATTTGATCTTCATAGAAAGTAGGTGTTGATTCAATACTTCATCTCTGTAATCTGTACACTCAAGAATCAATATATACCTCCATTCAAAATCCAAGACTGACCATCTTGGTAAAGGACGTAGATCTTTTTAACAGATCGAACCTTTCCAAATACTTGTGTCATTTTACCTTTCTGCAAATTTACTTTCAAGTATTGTTCATCTTGTTCTTTATTGTTCATATTAACTTTGTTTGTCGTTTAGTGTTTGATCTTACAGATATTCAAACGTATTGTGAATTGTGTTTGTTTGTTCTCCACATTGCCTAAGTTAAAATCTGACTAACTTATCTTTTGCCAAAACTTCCAAGACAACAACTTTCAATCTCAACCTCTTGACCGCAATCTCTTGACCGCACTTCACCCTCGACCGGACTCACTCGACCGCAACCTGGTTGACCGTGAGTGTTGGTATTCCTACTTAGAGATTTTAGTCAAAACCAACCTTTCCCATTTCTAACGAAAACTTCCGCTGTGCATATTACACCTTGACCGCGCGGTTTATTACTTGACCGCAAAACTCAAGATTGTAAGCACTTGGTTGAATTTTGAAAAAGGGTTGAAATTTTAAGTAGGCTATTCACCCCCCCTCTAGCCTCCTTTCATACCCTTGTTGTGTCTTTGGGACCAACAAGACCTTTGACTTGAGGTGTTGGGAGACCCTTGAAGCCTGATCTCTTTCATATAAGATTTCTCCACATTGCATTGCTTGAGCATTGTTGTCCCAAAAGACTGTCGGTTACGAAGCCCCAATATTGCCCTTTGCTTGTATCACTGTAATACCGTAGTGTAGACACCCCACCTTGGACCACTCACCCCGATTGCACACTTGATTTTGTGTTTCTCCCTCTTTCAAGTGTTTTCTGTTAGTTTCTGTTACTTTGGTTAAGTTCCAGACGGACTCCGTTAAGTCCCGGGACTAAATTGAATAACAGTTCTAACTTTCTAGTCCATTCTGTCAAAATTGCTTTTCAGAGTCGCGCGCCTCCGCCTCTTGAGGCCAGACGCGCGCGCCTTCCGCCGCCTAGGTGGGATGCGCGCGCTTCTGGGGTGTGTCAGTTACAGATTCTGCCCAAGAATCTCTCCCTTGCTCATTATACATGATTTTGCCCGGGAAAGATTTCTTGGAGACTCCGTTTGACTCCAAAAACTCCCCTCTTTCAACTATAAAAACCCCTCAAATCCATCATTGGAAGGGACCTTTTTCCTCACTTCTTTTCTAGACTTTTCTTTGGGACTTCTTTTAGACCTTTTCCAACTAAAAAACTTTGGACCTTAAGAAGTGTTCTCTCCAAGTATTCAACCGGTTCTTCAAGGCTTCTCAAGAGGTTCTCTTTGAAGGATACTATAGGTAAATGTCTTAAACTTTCTTCTTCTCCTCCTCCTCCTTCTTCTTCTTCTTCTTCTTCTTCTTCTTCTTCTTCTTCTTCTTCTTCTTCTTCTTCTTCTTCTTCTTCTTCAATCAAATGTGCAATCACCCCAAAACCACTTGGGACATGACACCAATGGTCCTTTCATTACATTGAATTGGCCTAGGAGTCATCTCCCTACATTTTAAACTCTGAAACCCCTTTTTTATCATCATTCAAATAGGAAGAACACATTTATCTTTAAAGTGAATTATAAACAAACAAGACCGACTTTGCTCGGGCGAAATGGGTGTTTAAGTACTTCCCATTTCGTAACCTAACCCCCGAACCCCTCATCCCAAAGAATCTCTGTTTTCGTAAATCAAACTTAGGCTCATAAACATTAGGTTTTCTTACGTTCCTCAAAAACGTGGGTGGCGACTCTAAAACACAATTAGACATCATAGGACGAGCTCGCGCGCTCTAGCCTAAAGCCGCGGCCTCTGCCCCCGTGGTATCTACACGTAGCCCAAAAGATTGTAGATTGCGAAGCCCCTTGAGACCTTCGGTGCCGAATTGAGGAAGCTTCCAATGTTGCACATGACTCCGCCGGGGACACTGAAGTGAATTTCTTCTTGCCGAGGGAGCCTGTAAAACTTGATCGTACCCCCTTGAGTGATACCATTGATTAGGAGTGGAACGAGAAGGGCCTATCCTTGATCGAGGGAACAAGTATGAGCATACATGACAAGAAGGTGCTTCTCGACATTCCTTTTGAGAGACTTTGAGGATAGTCTCACACATCTTTCTTGATCGTATCCCTAGGGCTCATTAACTGTCAAATGAAGCAAGATAAGTTTTCTTTCTTGAGTCACATAGCCCCTAGGGCGTCATTACTTGTTAAGCAAAACAAGAGACTCGTCCTCGTGTGGGGGAACAATCACAAGGGGACATGGCAAGAGCTACTCCATTCTCGGGAGTCTTTCGGCATACTTTAAAGGGAAATGCTTGTAGAAGCTTGAATTACATGTTGCTGCCCAAACCAACTGACTAGCTGGGGATTATTTTTTGCAACTTCGTACCCCTTCAATGATAGGCTCGTTCTCGGACGGATCTTGGTTACCACGGGCTTTCTTTCACATGAACCCAAAGATGCACATTGCAAGAACAATCTTTCCAATAACCCAAAATGACCTTTGATGGTGCCATATCTCGTCAAGCCTTTTGCAATTCCAAAGTTGGCTTGGTGGGGATTGACTTGCTGAGGAGACCCAATGTAGAACTTGTGCAGTTGTCTTGTTTAGAGGTCGGAGATCTCCATTTCTCTTTCCCTTCTCTCTCTCACTCTCTCATTTTTTTATGACGCACCCTGTTTTTTGCCTAGACCGCCCTTTCGGGTTTTCAATCTAGCGGGCATCTCTTTTGCGTCTTCATTTTGACTCGATTAACGAGGAAGTGTGCATTGACTCTAGCGGAGGATGAGAAACATGTGATTTTGCGGTGAAGACCTCTTGTCACTAAAGATGAGTGACATTGACTCTAACTTTTGCCTAGGTTGATTTGAGGATTTCAACCTAGCGAGCTCTTTTTTTTTTTTTTTTTTTTATATCCCCTTTTGAAAACTTTGCTTCATGATAGTTGCTCCACCTTTCTTTGTCTTGATTTCGTCATTGTTGATGTCTTCGTTGTTGATGCCGTCGTCGATGTTTAGCCTCTAGGCGTTCAAGTGATAGCCTTCGTTCTAAAGCGTGTTTAGACATCTTTTCATCATTTTGCCAAGAATGAAATTGAACAACTTGGAAGAGTGTATGAGGACAAGAATGACTTTTTATTTGATGACTCAATGGACTCGAACATTTAACATAAGACGAGAGAAAACATTAATGCACACTTAAGAGGACTTTTGACTCTTTTTTTTTTATTACTACTACTAGGTAGAGAAAGAGAAACGGAGATTGTTGTTGTCGGCCTTGTGGCATGATCCCTTGTTGAAGCCCCATTTCAAATCTGAGCCCCTTCCTTGATGATTTCTTGCATGCTCTCACTCTTTAACTGTTGTTCTTCAACCACGGTAAACTCACCATTGTCAATCAAGTCTTGGACGATGTTGCGAATGGAGAAGCAATCCTCGGTGAGGTGACCGCTGCATAGGTGATAGTCACACCACTTATGGTGGGCATGGTTGCGACGCAATGGTTGTGGTTGCTTTTACCCTTGGAGAGGAAAAATTTGTCCCTTTGCTTTGAGATCTTCATAGGCCTTGGTGATAGTCATGCTTCGAGGGGAGTGTACACACAGTCGTTGGTAGAGCCTTTGTGACTCTTGAGAGGCGAGCCAGTTGAACATGCCTTACCGTTGACCTTTGCCTTGTTGTCGGTGAACTCTCGTAAACGGGCCTTAAGTTCGGACACTTCTTCCTTATGAATTCTCCTTTCGAGATCAAGACGGGCTTGCCATAAATCATCCTTGCGGTGGGCCTCCTCGACAAGTCTATCCATTTGTTCCCCCATGTCTCTTATTATGTTGAAGATCCTTTCGTTGGACACGGAAGCATTCTCACCCTTATTGTTGTTGCCGCTTGAAGCCATTGGACCTATGGAGAGAACACGATTGATCTTAGGTTGGCCCCACAAATACCTTTTGAATCAAATTATTTAACCCACGAACAAGAGAAAAGACTCAAACCACATAAAGAAAAATGACTCTTTTTTTTTTATTAACAAAAGTCGGAAGGACGTAGTCCTTTTTGGGGTTTCTAAGAAAAGATAATGGAATCGTCACACTAGTATATAGACCTTCTCGCGGTCCCATATACTCATCGGATTCCACCACGCTTGTGATTCCTACATGTGATGGGATTAAACTAAATTAATGTCATTAAGCATACATGCGGGGACGATTTTTTTATTTTCGTCCATAATAACCACTTTGGGATGGATTTTTATTTTGTCCATGACAACCGTTTGTTTCTTTTGGAAACGGCATGTATGATTTGATGACATTAGCTTAGGGAAATCTCGGTACATGAAAACCGACTTGGTTACGGAGTGTTAGAACTTAAACTAAGAATTGTGTGGCTTGTGCTCGGCTAAAGAGAGGCTTAATGGTCACCCCCCGGCATGTAGTCGTGAACTACGCCACGGGCTGAGGTTTACCGCTTCGGAAGAGTCAAGGTCGAGTGGAGCTTGAAACTTCTTAGGACGGGCCTCGACGGGTTTGGGGTTGGACTTGTGCGACTCGATTGTGAGCAATTAATAAGAATATGTGCATGTAGTGTGAGGTCAAGCCAAGTGACAATTTTTTTTTTATAGAAAATGAAAGCAAATAAGCACATAATTTACAACTTTCGAATCACCCGTGTGACCGATAAAAATAAACAGAAAGTAAAATTGTTCATGTGCAGGCTTGGTGCCCATACTGTCATTCTGTTATGTTATTGTGCACTGCTTCTGTTCTGGGAACTGAATGATGTTCTAGGAATTTACCTAGAAGCGCGTGCCTCATAGCATTGATATGGGAAGCGCGCGCAGTGCGCCATGAAGATTGGAGGCGCGCGCATCTGGGGTACCTGTCAGAATGTCAGAAACTGTGGACTCAGGGGATTGCCCTGGGCCCAAATCATGTAACTTTCCCCTGCAGAAACTGTTAGCACAGAAACATGAAATTCGAAGAACAAAATGAGAGGCGGGCGATTCTGGTAGAAGGGGTCGGCGCGCTTTAGGCCAAGAAGGCCAGAAGCGCGCGCTTCCCACCCTTTTTACCAGAATGCCCAGAAAACAAAAATTAGAACACCAAAAGAAGAAAATGCAAGTTTAACCCTCTATATCCCCAGCAGAGTCGCCACTGTAGATACCCCGGGGGACCGCGGCTTGGCTAGAGCGCATGAATTATCTAGGATGTCTACTTGATTTTAAGAGTCGCCACCCACTTTTTAGAGGAATGCGAGAAAACCTAAGAAAATCCAATTTTTTATGTACGAAAACCAGAGATTCGAGGAGAGAAGGGTTCGGGGGTTAGGTGACAAGAACTAATCCCAACGAAAAGGCAGAAAAAATTGGATTGGGAAGTAATACCACTGCCAGACCCCCTAATATAAGAACTAATCCCAGAAAGACTAAAAGAAAATCATGTATTGGTCCAGGTAAATCCATTATATATAAAAAAAGAGATAAAGAAATTGAAATCTTTCATAACTTTATTGACCTGTCCAGGAAAAAAGAAGTCACTCTGATAGTTCTGAATTATGAATTGAATTCCATTTTCATGTATGTGAATTGATGTCGATATAGTTATTGGCTCAATTTGCTTCTTTCTCCGAAAGAGTAGTTTGAGCCTATCTATTTTGACTATTTTGAAATCCTTACTATAGATCTAGAATATTTCTATCGGAGTGGGAAGTACTTAAACACCCACTCCTCCCCACTTACGCGGGTCTTGCTACTTTTGGTGTTCTAATGTTTACATGTCCTTCTATTTAATTGTACTAATTTGTGCTAACAAGGATAATGAAAAGAAAGGGGAAATGAAAGAAAATACTTTTATTGATTAAATGTCAAATGATTACATGTTGAACGATTATATTAAGAGAAGAAATTAAATGTAAAAATGGAATTGAAATGTGGGAATGTAACCTTGGCCAAACTTCAATAGTGAAGTGGCCTTTTGGTTGTATTCCGTTTATGGAGATTGCATACCCATTGAGAAGGTAAAAAGATGAAGAGAACGTCTAAATAAAAAGAAGTAAGATGAGATTAGAAGAAGATCATACCTTAGCTTGAGTGGGGAAGAACCAAACTTGTCTATATCAACCACCCTTGAAAATGAAGTTTTTTGGGTGTGTGTGTGAGAGTTGTGAGTTAAGAAAAGTCTTTTCTCTTGTTGTGTTAAGAGAGTTTTTTGTTAAAGAGAATATCCCCCTTTTCCATGGTGGAAACAAGAGGTATTTATAGGGTAGGGGTGGTGGTTGTGTTGACAAGAATGGTTATTCCCCGGATCAAGCCAAGGCATAATGACTTGGGAGTTTACAAATCAGAAAATGAGGGAAATTTGGCAAAATCTGAGATTCTGGAGGTGGGAAGCGCGCTCCTCCCGCACCCCCTATTGGAGGCGCGTGACTTTCACAAAGAAGGCCGGAGGCGCGCTCGTCTCATCTTCAGAAAATACATATTTTAACCCAAAAGATAACCATGTTATGCAGTTAAGTCCCAAAACTAACGAGATTAGTCAGAAACTTAACAAACATCACAAATGTCAACAAAAACAAATGAAATAAAGACTCAAGGTTGACTTTGTCACTTAGTCAAGTCCAATACTATCGGGGTAAGTCGAGAACTTAACGGAAAGTAACGAAAGTTAACGAAAATTGACAGAAAAGAGGAAGACACAGAATGTGTATGCAATCGGGACATGAGAGGTCCAAGGCAGGGTGTCTACAATAGTATTCAATAAAAATTTCACAACATATATTGAAAATAAGAATCATTTTTGAAATTGTCAAAATGGCCTTAAAAACAGTAAGTGATATCCTAAGTGATAACAGCACTTACGATAGCACTTCTGGAAAAACACACTTACGAAAAACAATTTGAAAATCAGAAATGCAGCGAAATTTTAAAAGAACAACAAATTGTTTTTCTCAAGTTATATAAATATATAACTTGAGTGAGCCACGAAGGCAAGATCCACTATATGATAATTCTTTTTTAGTACAAGATCGAAAGTTCCCTATAACTATTACAATTAAGTTTTATGGAACGAAAAGAAATTAAGCACGGAATTCTATCATAGGCAAGGCACTTTCTTCAACCTAAGTCTTTGAAAGTGGAAAGAATTATGGGAGGAAGAATCTTTAAGAACCAAGGAATGCTTAATCTCTAATGCAAGAAAGTGTGTTGATATTGGTTTGGTTGATCTTGTTTGTTTATATAGGATGGGGAGTCTTGGAGGTTACTCCCCATATGTGTGATAACTCGGCTGAAGTGGGTAAGAGAGTGGGGTGAGTGGTTCCTCCATTTGTGCTCAAGTTCCACAAAAATAACAACAAATTACTTGAGCTCCAAGTCCATGCTTTCCCTCCTTGTACTCGGCCGCATCAAAGGTCTTGTACTCTCTTTAAAACCAGCCAACAAGCCTTGACTAAGTCTTCACCACATTTTTCTTCATTTCCCCATGTGTTTCACATTAAGAAAGTTATTCATAAAACTCCTTTTATGAATAACTAACCCTTTTCACTTTAATCCTCATATTACCACCTGTAAATGGACCAACCAACAAACATATTGCCAGAAATAATATATGATTAGAATAATAATGTTAAATAAAAATAAATGTGCAACTATCACAAAAATACGTATGGATACCATCTGGGAGGTGATGACAACACTTATGATAGCATCAGTGTCTGCACTTACAAACTTCCCCTTAGTTGTGCATTTCTTCGCAAACTAACAAGAGTGAGTACCTGCAATATTTTGTTAGTCAAAAATACTAACTCCCCCTTAATGTAGAACGTAGATTTTAAAAAAATTAAAACCAAACATGGTCTCAAAAACTTATTCAAACCATAGTTCTAAAGTAACCATCATCCAAAATCAAAACAACTTAAAAGAGTTTAAACAGAAACAAACATTAAATCAAAATATTGTTTTGATAACACCACTCATAGACATAAAATAAAACCAGCTTCACTCGTCTTCTTCATCTTCAGTCTGAACAACACTCATGGTGACATTCGGGGTAGCACGAACAGCAGCACTTGTACCAGCACTTGTTGATTCTCCCCTTTGAGAAGAAAGCACATCAATGAAGTCTATGACACTTTTGAAATTGAAGGTTGAGTTGTGGCAATGGTGGTGATTGGACGAGGGATTACAGAAAGGGAGGAACTAGAAACCCTTGTTGCCAAAGGAGAGGTGACCGGAGAAATTATCATTGGAGAACCACGGGTAACCTCGTTGGGTGACACTTCCATGTGAGAAGTAGCACTTTTGGCAACAATAGGCGAAATTTCCATTGGATCGGAGGTATTTTGAGATTGTGAGGCCATGGAAATAGAGAGAAGAAATTTGTTTTATGGAGAAGGAAGAGAGAGAGAAAAGACGCAGAGAGAGAGAGAGGGAGGAGACGGTGAGGAAGAGAGAGATTAAGAGGGTGGAGTAAATAAGGTAATTTGATGATAATAAATAGGAATAGGTAGAGTTTTAAGTTAAGTAGGATATTATTTGATTTGACTCTAGCTTTTCCCAACTCCCATCCCTAATTAATCTCAACTCCCCCTAGAAAATAGCTCTCATTAACACTCAAAGTCTATCCCACTATCATTTTACATTCGGCCTATACACACACACACTGTTTTTTTTAAATATAGAAACGAAAAAGAAAAAATTAAGACAGAAAACTGGAAAAGAAATCGGGTAAAGAAGGGAAAAAAAACGAAAATAATCCCATAGATTTAGGGATAAAGTTACCAAAAAATAAAAAGAATTTTTTTATAAACCATCTAGATTTCAAAAACTTAACAAATTTTCTGAAATCCAGATTTTAAATAAAAAATCCCGAATATATATATATATATATATATATATATTTTTTTTTATTTTTTTTAATGTAACACCTACTAATGTGTTACTGGTAATGCTGATAACATTCAGGATAACATTTTGAAAAACAATCCCCCTTCACTTTTTAAATTTACATAACACTTAAGCAAAAATAGATTTTAAAGCAACTTTACACACTTTTTAGTATAAGGAAGCAATGTAGTAACAATCTTTGTGCCCCGAGTTTTAAGACGTGTAAAGTTACTTAGATGGATTTTCTACCTTTCAAGTAGGGTACACTGTAGCAGCGAACTCCATGTCCCTAATACTTATAGATCCATCTAAAAATTTAAAGTGTACGAAAAAGCAATTTGTACATTTCAAGTAGGGTACACTGTAGCGGTGAACTCCATGTTCCTAATACTTAGTACAAAAATATGACACTACTCCCATTTGGCAAGGAAGCATCGTCGCAGCGAACGTTGTGCCCTGAGTTACTAAGGGAATAGAAAAGTACACGAATTTTTTTGCCTTTTGATTAAATAGTGACTTCGTCACTTTAGCACATTTCAAACGCAAAGGGTTTGTAAACAAAATATTAACAAGAGTTTATCTACAAAAAAAAGGTCACTAAGTGCCCCCCATTATGGTTAAAAAGATTTTTTTTTTTAATAAGAAACAAACTAAAAACTAAACTACAAGTGTTACCCTAAGTGCTAACCGCACCAGTAATAACACTACGGAAGGGGATTTTTAGAGATTACACAAACCAAGAGAGTTCTTCAAACTAGAAAATCTCTCATGGTCCAATGCTTTGGTAAAAATATCAGCAAGTTGATACTTAGTATCAATATGCTCGATTTTAATTAGTCCCTTTTCAACCAATTCTCTTAGAAAATGATGTCGAATATCAATGTGTTTAGTGCGGGAATGTTGAACCGGATTTTTGGAAATATTAATGGCACTAAGACTGTCACAATACATCAAAAGGTTATCACTCTCAAGACCATAATCATCTAACATGTGTTTTAACCAAATGATTTGTGTACAACAACTTCCGGCTGCTACATATTCAGATTCAGCAGTCAAAAGTGAAACACAATTTTGTTTACGACTATATCAAGAAACCAAATTATTTCCCAAGTAAAAACAACCCCCACTAGTACTCTTTCTATCGTCTAAATCCCCCGCCCAATCCGAGTCACTAAAGCCTACCAAATTGGTATTTGTATCTTTACTGTACCAAATCCCTAATTCACTTGTCCCCGAGACATATTTAATTATTTTCTTCATAAAATTAAGGTGAGAGACTTTAGGATTGGACTGATAACGTGCGCATACACACGCGCTGAACATGATATCGGGACGGCTAGAAGTTAGGTATAGTAAACCACCTACCATGGAGCGATAAAGAGTAGGATCAACTTCCTCTCCGGCATGATCTTTTCTGATTTTAAGAGTTGTACCCATAGGAACTTTGGAACTGTTTGCTCCTTCCAAGCCGAACCTCTTCACTAAATTTGTTGCATACTTTGCTTTGTGATATAAATATCCCTTCATTTGATTGAGTTACCTGCAAGCCTAGGAAGAAATTTAGTTCACCCATCATGCTCATTTTGAATGTCGATGCCATAGCCTCTACGAAATCTTTTAAACATGTTTGAGAAGTCGAGCCATAGACTATGTCATCAACATAAATTTGAGCAATAACAAGTTCCTTACCATGTCTTAAAATGAATAAAGTAGTGTCCGTGTTGCCTCTAAAAAACCCATATTCTAGTAAAAAATTAGTTAGCCGACCATACCATGCACGTGGGGCTTGTTTTAGCCCATAAAGAGCTTTTTCTAGCCTATATACATGATGTGGTTGGAAAAGATCTTCAAAACCTTTGGGTTGTTATACGTACACTTCTTCATTAAAATATCCATTTAAGAAAGCGGCATTCACATCCATTTGAAATAAGGTAATTTTTTTTTAATAACAAGTGATGTAGAAAAAACTCCACTAGTTATAAAAATTACCTAGCAAGCGTACTAGATATCGAAATATAATACGCAGTGCGAGGGTCGATCCACAGAGACTTGTGTATCAACAGTTCGAATTTTAACAGTAAATGTAAATAGACTAGTGTGAGCGCGTGCGTCCTTTTTCGAGTTTTTGTGCTTTATGTTTGTAAGGACTTGATTGTTGCTCGATTGTTGTGAGTCGCCACCATGTTTAACGGAAGACAGACAGTGAGATTATTGAGTTAAGGGGTTAAGTTATGGATTGGGAAGGTCAAGGAGCACCCAATCCACCCGATCTAGGATCGGTCTTGCTTACGAAATCATCATCATCATCATTAAAATTATGCATTCATGTACTAAAAGAAAGCAAACAAATAAATAATTTCTTATTTATTTGAGATGTCGGATCATATGCTTCGAGACCATATCCATGAATTGGAGAGGCTCTAGGCTGATCCTTTTGATAGAATCACACTACTTCAAAGCAAAGAAGGAGATGAGAAGAGGAAAACAAAGGAATTACCTAAGCATTCTTCGAGAATCCTATGGATGGCCGTAACTAAAGGCCTTGATGATCCAATGAACTTGACTTGAATGGTGTTATGAAGGTTTGAATTTTGTGGGTGAGGGAGAGGGGCTGATTATGAAGACCTCTTTTATCAGATTTTGAGTGGTTTTGGGTGAATGACCATTCTAGAGGTTTTTCGGTTCAAGAACCTATATATTTATAGGATTTCTTGACCTAGGGATTAAGACAAGGGGGTGAGTTTGGATGGGAATCAATGACTTGATTTCCAAGGAGGTATTTTTGGACTCTAGGATCGCTCATCAGATTTTTTCAGGATTGCATGAGTTTTTGCCAAGAAACGGGGTTGAGATCAACAAGGAAACTGACCAAAACCTGACTGTCAAGGGGGATGTCTTGTACGAGACATCCAATGTCTCGTACGAGGCATCTTGTGTTTGAATCACAATTTTCCCTCCTACAACAGTTTGAATATTCATTTTGGTCCCTAACTAACGGAGTCAGTCAGAAACTTAATGAAATATGTCAAACTTAACGAGTTTCGACCCAAATCAAAGGCGAGACACAGAAGTAGTGTGATTATGAAAGAACGTTCAAAATAGGGTGTCTACAGAGCCCCTTGGCGATGATACTTATGAAAGAAGTAACGTTGTCGATAGAAAAGACACCATTTAGAACTTTGGGTATGGTCGTGTTGAAAAGCTACCTACGTATTCCTTAGAGGGAAATCAGACCAAACGTAGTTCGACTCCAAAAATACGCAAAAACGGAGGCTTAAGGTATTTTGAAAATCATTTTTGAAAACAATACTACAGTAAGTAAAGTGTTGGTCCCAAAGGGGCAACAAGGGTATAAAAATAGCTAGAGGGGGATGGGTGAATAACTGTTTTGAAATTCTTTTCGAACCCTTATAAAACTCAATTGCAAATGAGCACATCTCTAATATTGGCTAAGTATAGCGCGCAACAAGAGTGTGAAATGCACAGCGGAAACTTAAAGCAATCACTGATGCGCAGGGATATGCGCAGGAGTGTAAAACGCACGCGCTAAGTTTGGCTAAAAGAAAGGCGCAAAATGATACTAAGGCAGAAAGCACATAAACACAATTCAAACAGTGCAAGACAATCTACAAAGATCAAACAAAGCAATATATCAGAAAAGCTTAAATGTAGAATGAAAAGCAGAATATCAAGACAAGCTATTTGGAGAAGTTCGATCGGGGAAGATCTACATCCTCTACCAAGATGGTTAGTCTTGGATTTCTAACGATGAGATTTATATTAGTTTGAGGATCTTTTACAAGATTACAAGAATCAAAACTCAAAACTAAATCTATGCTTTAAATAACAAATCATAGACTAAACCGGTGTATCTCAAGAAGTATGATCGATGAGATCGGAACTTCAAGAGGTGTGTGTGTCAGAAATCTGGGCTCTATAAATCTATGAGATGAAGAGCACAAGATAATATGGTGATACAAGGCTTTAGGATCTGGGCTTGGTAGGGTATGAAGGTATGAAGGTTGATCTTGAGAATTCTAGGAATATGCAAGCAATCTTCAAAGTTTCTCTCTGAAAGCAAAAACTCAAGCAGCTTGGAAATGAGGATGAGTAGGCTATTTATAGTGGAGCTTCAAAAACTAGCCGTTGGAGCTCTGAGCAAGGACAATGAGCTGGCACAATATGATTAGTGCGCATGTGTCCTTTATAGCCATTGAAGACAGAGCATAAAGACAAAATTCAAAACATCTTCTAGAAAGACGACATCTGTCTTCATTTGAAATTTCAAACTGGGGCGAGTCCCCATCTACGTGTATGCTGAGTGTGCTTGTTTTGTCGTATGTACACATCAGCACTTTGGCTCATTCCAAAAAACGTAGCTTGTCTTGACGCTTTCCAAGCTTCTAGAATATGAGGTCAAGAAATAAAGGAATTGACTAAGGCAAATTTGCGCGCGCATGGTAGCCATGCGCATTGAGTTGCACTGATGGGTGTTGCGCATGGAAGTCATGTGCATCACACTTAGTCATTTTCAAATGAGACCTCAAATTCAAAGTGAAATCCCTACTCACTAAGCCTAGTCTATAAAGAGGACTTAGCTAAAAATTGAAGTTATAAAACTTCTTACATAGGGTCCTAAAGTCCTTAAAATATACTTAGGTGATGGTATCAATCAATTCTAACATAAATAGGAGGGTTAAGTGATAAGCATACCCAACAATCCCCCCTAAATGATTGATGCCATTACCTACTATAACGAAGGCAATTCATTGTACTTGATAATAACATGTCCATAAGAATGTAAATGGTAAATCATGCCTCAAGTCAATGCACACACTAGCCAGTGTTATAGATTTCTAGTCTATCCAAAAGAATGAACTTACAATATGGGAAAGACAGAAATATCATTCAGCGCATACAAAATATTATGAGTTTAAGTTTAAGTATGCGTTTAATCTGAATGTTTAAACACCATGCAATGAAATATGATCAGTTATAAATATGCGTATGAAGTTCAGTAAAATAATGCATTCATTATTCCACAAACGAATGGTTTGAATTGAACAAGGTTTTAAGAAAGGCAATGATGCATTCTTCTCATTAAAACTTGAAATATGAGAGTTACAGAGTACAAGTTTTACATGGAAGAAAAATCAAAAAGAAAAAAAAATACGGATAAAAAAGGAATACCTATGCGTAGCAAAAAGGATTACAATACTAGTCTATGTTAATTCTAGAAAGCGCTTCCCTTAGCTCATTCTGAAGGCTTGTGAACTTGTTCATCAGCTCTATGTGAGAGCCCGCGCTCGAACCACCATTTTTATGATCCGCGCTCGGTTTCACACAAATGGTTTCCTCTCGAAGTTTTAATTTAATTGCAAGAGTCGCCACCTCACTTTATTTTAGGAAAAATGAAGACAAAACCTTTTATTTGAGGAAGTGGGTTCGGGGGCTAAGTTACGAGAAGAGAAGGGGTTAGGCACTCTCCTCGCCAGTGATGGTCTCTAGCATGCATGCCTCTTAAGTTAATTTTATGCCTTGTTTTTATGCCTTAACAAAAATGGTGATTTTATGTACAAAGGAGTCTTCCTATTCTAGGTATGTTTGCTTAAACTCACAAATGAGAGCCGGTTTGGGTGAACTCTCACTTGGTTTTGAAAATGGGTTTGAGTATTCATATCAAGTAAAGGAAAGCACAAAAGGGGTGGGTGATTATTATAATGTACACATGATGAATAAAATGGGAGACAAATCCCATGAAAAGAATAAATGTCCGAGATCCAAGTTTATGTCCATTTTATGGACTGCTGTCCAGTCTCTTTGATGTACCTGTCTCAAAACATATGCAATCTGGAAAGAAAAGCTTAGAACTTCTTCCTAACACATCAAGAATCAACCATGATTTTCCTCTGATTTTAGGAGCATGTTATGGTGTCCAAATAAGGCATGCAAGATAATACTTTCAACAGCCTAGTCTGACAGATTTTCATACATCCATAAAAGATCCACTTTTTGCATCATGAAAACGGGGGAATCATGGGAAACACTAAACATCGAAGTTGTTCTTAACACATTGAAGTTTAGATCTGGAGCATTTCAAAGCCATAAAGCAAGTATAAGTCATACAAAATACCATGGGAAGCGCTTTCCATGTCAGAGATGAACATGCACAGATCTGCAGATTAAGAGTCTAAACAATAAATGGAAAGCACTGTCCCAACTCATGGGAAAAATATATTATTTGCATGCTCATTTTTCTATGTTTGCCTAGAACAAAATATATTTTGTGGTCTAAGATCAAAAATTACGTTTACTATGCATGAAGAGAGCAACAAGACAGAAAGGTACAACTTGGACAGACTACTGGAAATCCACAAGGGCATGAAAACAATCATGTAAACTCACTCAAATGACATGAAATGAGCATGAGACTTTGAAAATACAGAGATCTACATATTTAAAATGCAAAACAACACCTGTTCATGCTTCTAGCTCAGATTACATGGTAGTTAACATGGAGAGAAAACAAGGCATGGACAGATTTGGGGGTTTGAAGGAAAGTATCATGTTTATCTTTTGGAAAAACTCCCCAAACCACTTTGTATCAACATTAACATGAAAATATGAAAAATATGTACATTATTCACAGTAGGAAACAACTCAAGAGTCAAAGATCATCATGGATATTCATTCAAGCAAGAGGTGTAGCAAGAAATCATAGTCATTACATTTGTGTTCAGGAAATGGAGGTCTAGCCTAACAAGTGGCTAGACCTCTTTACAAATCACATAAACATATACGTTTTACATAGATGAAACTTACAAGAACAAGATATTACCTAGATGTGCTTCCAAGGGAAGTCTTTTTTGTTGCTTTTCTTAAGGTGTTTACCTTGTGATTGAGAGAGTGTTTGAGTGAGTTGTTTGCTTTATTTTGGTTAAGTGTTTAGGGTGGTTCTATGGTGGTGTTGTGGTGGAGTATAGGTGGTGTATGGACTGAGATTTTGTGGGTATTTTTGTGGATTAGAGAGAGCAAGAGTGAGTGGGAGTGGTTGTGTGGAGTGTATGGATTTCTTGTGTGGTAAAATGGATGAGAGAGGTAGGTATATGGATGAGGGGGGTGGTAAATGATCATCAACTACCACTTCCTAGGTCTAGGGGTCATTTAGGGGTCATCTCCCTGGATTTGGGTGGCTTGGGGTGGCCTTAATGTTGAGTTGAATGGCCAAGTTGTTGATGAAACAAAATCTGATCTGCCAGGAGCATTAGAGCCGTACGGCTGCCGAGAGGGAGTTCTCCTCCCTAGGAGCCGTACGGTAGAGGTGGTAGCTAGCTGGGGAATCCTTGAATACCACTTGTCGCGCTCCGATTGGTCAATGCTTTATCCAATTGCCCAACCAACTCCCTCCACTTGCTGAAATGTGGTTGGCTCTCATCAATTCCTCCTTGAATGTGTTAGAAGCAGATGACTGCAAATATTGCTTCCAGTATTGGTTCTGCAACAGTCTAAGTTTTGTCCGTGTACGCGTACAACAGTGTCCCGGTCGTCCGCTATCCCAACATGAAAGTTGCTTGAAATAATCTCGTGGTCACGTACATCTATCTGAAATATGTTAATCAGCAAGGGATGACAATAATATATTTTTAAGTGCACAGAATGGACGGTAACGAGAAGATTCTAAGGGTACGGGCCCCATTTCAGGTCCCGCAGCTCAAAAATTGAAGTACATGCCTGTTTACTCGTTTTTTCTCTCTGATCATGAATTTGAAGTCCGTTAATCCATTTGGTGCACCTATAAGGGTCATGGTAATCCCGCGTAGCCAAATCAAGGGCTCTAGGTCAATTTCAGGGTTTAGACCGATCAAAAAGGTTTATCGAAGGGTGCGAGATCGGGGTATCTATACTCTATCTTCAGCTGTTGAAACTTTGCATTGTATCACTGCTTGATTTACATAAGTCTTCATTCCAGTGCGCATCAATTCGTTGTATCTTTGAAGGTCTTCAGAGATTCTATTGAAAGCATTTTCAAGCGCACCAAATTGATTTGATAGAGATTGCTGAGTAGATGAAATCAAATCCTGAATTTCTTTCTGCCTTCCACTAGGCTCTTTGTCAGCTCTACTTAAACCATATTCTGACTGGCTTGCATATCTAGCATAACCTGGTTCACTTTCCCATTGAAGGTATCTCCAAACTAGACTAAGCAGTTGGTCATATGATTTTTAAGTGAATCAAGGGAGAAGGAAGAGCTGGAATCACTTGGCGTAAAATTCTCAAATGCATTTAAAATCTTGGCAGTTTCAACTTGAATAACATCATTCAAAGTGTTTGCCAAAGTGCACAGTGCATCAGTCAAACCATGCATAGATGGAATCTTTGAGAGAGTAGTAGTGAGAATACCAAAGTCATGCTCAATGTCTTTGGGCAGAGAATCGAGATTGGGAGGCGCAGCTTCAGAACTGGTTGCCTTTATTGTAGAACTCTCCCCTTAATGGCACAATCAATTGCTTGTAACAGACTGGCCTGAGCATCGAGCCTTGCAGCTTGTGCATCCAGTTGTTCTTGAATTTTTGTTTGTGCAGTGACCACCTGAAAGTGCTGGGTTTGCACGACAAATTGATTTGCTTGAATTGTTTGTAGCATGGCCATGATTTGGCGCATGTTAGTTGAGGAGCCTGAGGGTTCAGAAGAGATTGGAGATGGAGGAGGTAATTGATGTGAAGTCTGAGAAGCACCAGTTGGGTGCGCATATATAGTAGCAGCAACATCAGCAGGAGTAGGAGTAGGAGTACCTTGCGCATGAATAGGAGAAAGAGGTATAGCATAGTCCTCTGAACTGGAATCAGCCGTGTCTTCAACAATCAGCGCATCAGGATCAACTGTAGGGTCAGGCGTAGTATGAGCAAAGCCTTCACCATCAAGAAAGATAGGGGGCTTGCTGCGCAATATTTCTTTGCGTAATGGCAGCTAGTCTTGCTTACCTCGCAATGTCACGCGCATTCATTTCAGTGCGCGGAGGATCAGACTCAATATCAGATAAGTCTTGCATGGATCTCTTTGTGGCGCGCTTCATCAGTCTGCGCTTTGTCTTCCTCTTTTTGGCAGATAAGGGAATTTCATCCTCACTCGAAGTATCTTTGTGAGGCTCCCCCTGAGATGGTGCAGCTGTAGAAGGACCAGCAGGAGTAGACTTGGAAGGGCTGATGAGTGGGTCATTTGAGGCACCTTCAAAGATATCTTCTTCCTGAGGCGCAGGGTTAGATGTAGAGGCGCGCGTAGACTTAGGCACAGGAGGAGGGGCACAGCAACATTATCATCATCAATTTGAATCTCATCATCAGATTCATCAAGTAAGGTCCTAGATGCCTTAACTTTATCCTTTTTCTTCTTTTATGGCGCAGCAGCCTTAGCCTTAGATTTCTTAGACTTCCTTAGAGGCTCTGGCTCAGCTACTGCCTTGCGCTTAGGGGCAGGCGCAGTAGGTTCCTTGATAGTAATCCCAGGCGCAACAGTAGATTTCTTGGCCTTCTTCTTCTTGTACGGTGCATCAGCTACTGACTTACCCTTCTCCTTATCACCAACTTTATTCAACACTGGCTCATAGATTAACTCATCCTCAGAATCTGAGCTAGATGAAGAGGCTTCCACATTTGTGTCAGAAACAGGAGGAGAGCCTTGATCTTCTGGGTGGATGTCCTTAAACGGTTCAAGAGGATCAGCAGACCAACACATGAAATAATCAAAGTTGTTGACGTCATGTCTGAAGTTCTGAAGGAACACGCGTGTATAGGTGCGCGTGGAAGTGGCATCAACTTTCAAGGACGGGTCTGCGTCCACCAACTTGCGTACTGAAGGAAAGCGCATGAAAACAGCAGTAAGAATTCTACAATGCGTTTTATACTTGGGTGGTTTCTTGGGATCTACAGCTTTCTTCTTATATACACGCAGACAACGTATTAACTCATAAAAAATGATCTCCACCCAACTCAATTTCTTTGACTTGTAGATGGCTGCGCAACACATCCACTGCTTGCTGATGAAGGTGGACTTGTTGCCATTCTTGCAGTTGATAGTATCCCCAATCAGCGTGCAGAGATGGTACATCAATTCTCCAAATTCTTTCCTATCATGGTTGTTATATTGACCAACCATAGTAGGAATTTTAATCAGTTTCTGCGCAACGCGATCTTGCGTATCTTGAGATAGCTTCTTCTTGTTACACGAAGGGAGTCCCATGGTCTGATGGATGTGCACGTAGTTGATTGTAACAGAAACCCCGCGGATAGAACTCTTCAAGCACTAAACAGGAATGTCATCATAGATGCGCTCTACTTTTTCTGCGTTGCCAAAGAACTCATCTATGTAGGAAGGGAGAATGAATGACTGGCCCTTGGTGAAGAAGGGCAGGATGCCAGAGTCTTTTATGAGCTCCATCATGTAGCGTCCAAGCGCATCCCTTTTAAGATCATCAGCATCAATTTCCCATCCAGGGATGAAATAATTTAAATTCTGCGCAAAATAGAAGAAATTATAAGTTAGATCTGGACAAGCGCATGGAGAGAAGCGCAGATGCATGAACTTGACTCCATACTTAGAAAAAAATATCATAAGTTTAAAGGGTAAAATGTTCAAAAACACAAATTTAAAACACACGCCTAAAAATGGCACGAAAAGCATAAACAGAAACAATAAACATGGCAAGGCACATCATATGACTACTCACTACGAACATGAAGAACATGTATGGAATACACGAAGAACACTAAGAACACGAAAATGTCAAAGTGTTCTAAAATGCATAAAAATCATATCAAAATGTTCGTATTGAAAAATCATAAACAAACAAGTAAACCATAACAACAACAATAAGATCATACACCCATAATATTAGAAAAACGAAAAGAGAATACGAAAAGGTGAAAACTCAAAAATTCCTCAGAAAACATACCAATCGATCATTGATCGTAAAACAAATTACATAAATGAGTAGATAAGAGTAAACCGAGCATACAACATTAAATAATTTGAAAAACGAGCAACGGATCATAGAGAAATCACAAAAGGGAAAAATTAAACCTTTGAACTCAACAATGGCGGAAAACTGAAAAAAGGGGGGTTAAGATTCTTACCATTTGCGGGTCTTCTTGTTTGTTTTATGATGTTGTTTTCTTTCAAACCATGATAATATAGAGATAAAATTACACGAAAATGGAGAAAAAAATGAATGATTGTAGAGAAAGGAGATGTCAGAGAGAGAGAGAGAGAGAAAAAAAAAGAGGCGGTTGATGGGTGAACAACGAAAGAGAGTAGAGTGAGGATAGAGACGGAGGTTGAAGGGTTTTATCACCAAAAAGGTAAGGTGACATCACATTTTGCTAACATGTTTGGTGAGCTGGAGAGTGAGGCACATGCGCAGATGATGTGGCCCAATGAGGAACGCGCGTGAGGAGTCTTAGGCGCGCGCGTGGGTCAGGCATTAATGGTGAAAAAGAATCTTTTCCACTTCCCTCATAATTAGCACACAATAAGCATTAATGGTGCGTCAATCAATGCTTCGAGCATTAAATGGAGTGGGACATGCGCAGGGGTAAAAGAGTAATTTCCCAATAAATTTCAAAAATAAGGACGAGGGAAAAATAATTGCACAAGTACCCTTGTGAATTATACGTTGACTCAGCAAGTCAAGGACCTAGGTAAAATTAATGAAAAGAAAACTTACCTGAGGTTCACGTGGCATGCGCATGAAACTTTTGCGCAGCTCTACAATGCGCAGAGTTTCTTAGAAAACATAGAAACAGTTTTGCGTTATGCGCAACATCATGTGCGCTTGAAATGCGCAGGCGCATGAGGCATTTCTAACTTAGGATTTTATCAAGTAAACACAAAATCATTAGTATTGACAAATCATATGGACAATATTTATCTAAGTTCGAGCATACCCATTTCACCTCTCAAAAAGATGAACCTTTTAGCATCTAGTGCTTTTATAAGAATATCAGCGATTTGCTAGTCGGTTCCCACATGTTCCAAATGAATGTTGCCCTTCTCCACGTGGTCTTTGAGGAAGTGACACTTGATGTCTATGTGTTTGGTCTTTGAGTGCATGACAGGATTTTCAGAAACTGCAATTGTTGATGTATTATCGCAATAGATGGGACAATTTTCTTCAATTATGTCGTAGTCCACCAATTGATGCTTCATCCATAGAATCTGACAGCAACAGCTTCCAGCAGCGATATATTCTGCTTCCGTAGTTGAGACAGATACTGCAGCTTGTTTATTACTTGCCCATAACACAAGTCGATATCCGAGGAAATGACAAGTGCCACTTGTGCTTTTCCTGTCAATCGTGCATGCTGCATAATCCGCATCTGAATAACCTACAAGTTTAAAATTTGAATCTTTAGTGTACCAAAGTCCAAGGTTAACAGTGCCGTAGAGATATCGTATAATACATTTCACACCAATCAAGTGCGCTTCTCTAGGGTCAGATTGATAACGAGCGCAAACACAAACACTAAACATTATATCGGGCCTACTAGCAGTAAGATAAAGGAGTGAGCCAATCATACCTCGGTAAAGAGTTTGATCAACCTTTTTACCTTTTAAATCTTTGTCGAGTTTGTTGCTGGTGGCCATTGGAGTGTGGTATGCTTTAGCATTTTCGAGTCCAAACTTTTTGATTAGATCCTTTGTGTACTTAGCTTGGTTGATAAATATGCCTTCATTCATTTGCTTGATTTGAAGCCCGAGGAAGAATGTGAGTTCTCCCATCATGCTCATTTCAAACTTGCTTTTCATTAGTTTCTCAAAGCACTTGCACAACAATTCATTAGTAGATCCAAAAATAATATCATCAACGTAAATTTGAACAAGTAATTTATGATCATTAGGTTTGGCAATGAAAAGAGTAGTATCGATTTTACCGTGAGTGAAGCCCTTCTCAATGAGAAACTTGGATAGTGTATCATACCATGCTCTCGGTGCTTGTTTAAGTCCATACAAGCTTTCTGGAGTTTGTAAACATGATTTGGAAATTGTGAATCTTCAAACCCAGGCTGTTGAGCTACGTATACTTGTTCTTGGAGTTCACCATTTAGAAACACGCTCTTCATATCTATTTGATATAACTTGAAGTTCTTGTGAGCAGCGTAAGCTAGAAAGATCTTTATAGCTTCAAGTATTGCTACAGGCGTGAAAATTTCATCGTAATCAATTCCTTCCTCTTGCCTGTAGCCTTGTGGAACCAACCTTGCTTTATTTCTTGTGATTGTTCTTTTCTCGTCCATCTTGTTTCTGAACACCCATTTCGTACCAATCACTCCTTGATCATTTGGTCATGGAACAAGAGTCCAAACCTTACATCGTTCAAATTGATTGAGATATTCTTGCATTGAAACAACCTAATTCGGATCTTGGAATGCTTCATCTGCCTTCTTAGGTTCAATTTGAGAGATAAATGCAGTGTAAGCATCAAAGTTTGTAGCTCTCCTTGTACGAACCCCAACATGTAGATCACCAATGACATTAGTAATTGGGTGACCTCTAACTTCACAAATTTCAAGAGGTAAGTTAGGTTGAGTTATAGTAACTTGAAGGTCTTCAATTGATACATCTTCACCAGCATCAAAATCATCAAAGTTAGGGGGTTGAACTGGTTTAGAATTAAGAGTGGGAGTGACACCAGATGTAACATTAGAATGAGGTGCATAAGTGGAATCATCAGGCGCATTGTTCGGTGCAACTGAAGCTTCACTTGGTGCGCTATTGATAAAGCTTTGCGCAACTGATGTAGATGGATTTCCTTGAGTTGATGTATTCTGATCAGGTGTAGGCGCAACTGGAATGGGAGCACCTGTCTCAATAGACCTAACAGAATCATCAGCAACATTTAGAGCCAAATGTGGCTCACGGAGAGAATGTTCATCAAATGTAACATGTACAGATTCAACTATCACTAAAGTAGATCTGTTGAAAACGCAAAAAGCTTTAGAATATTTAGCATACCCAACAAAAATACCTTTGTTCGCTTTGGCATCGAATTTACCTCTATGTTCGTTTCTGTTGTAGAGGATATAGTATTTGCAACCAAAGATTTTGAAGAATGCAATGTTGGGAGTTCTACCACGCTATAGTTTATACGGAGTCTTGTTGTGAAGTTTGTTGACGAGGGAACGATTTTGAGTAAAACATGCGGTGTTGACAGCTTCTTCCTAAAAGTACTTTGGTAGTTTGGCTTCAGCTATCATCGTCTTTCGTGCTTCAATCAACGTCCTATTTTTCCTTTCCACAACACCATTTTGTTGAGGAACTTCAGCAGTTGAGAAGTTGTGATCTATCCTATGATCGTCGCAGTATCGAGCAACACCGTTGTTCTTAAATTTTGTTACATTGTTGGATCGAACACTAACGATGTCATCTTTTTTGGATTTGGAGCAGTCTGAATAGAGTGGTTAGAATGTCATAACAATTGTCTTTAGAGATCATCTTTTCTACCCACGCATATCTTGAATAATCATCCACTACAACTAGAGTATATTTGTTTCCTCTAATGCTTGCAGTGGTAACTGGTCCAAAAAGATCAATGTGCAGCAGTTGCAAACATCTAGTAGTTGAGGGATTTGTCTTGCTGGAGAAAGATTGCTTTGATTGTTTGCCAAGTTGACACGCAACGCATTTGTTGTCATGATGATCAGCAACCTTGGGAAGTCCTATAACAAGGTTGTTCCTGCTGAGTTTTGATTTATACTTAGAGTTCAAGTGACTCAAGAGCTTGTGCCATAGCCAACTATTTTCGCTCACACTTTTAGCTACAAAACAAAGATTAGTACTAGAGTTCATATTTTAGAAATCAATAATATAAATATTTTTCTTACGATAACCGGTGAGTAATGTAGCTCCAGATTTACCATCCTTGATAAGACACTTCTTTGAAGTAAAGTGGCATTCTAATCCTTTATCGCAAAATTGAGATATGGATAATAAGTTGTGCTTGAGTCCTTTGACAAGAGAGACTCTTTCAATGCACACTTTGTTTTTCTTGAGCTTTCCATATGCAACAACTTGTCCTTTGTTATTATCACCAAATGTTACTGAGGGACCTCTTTCTTCATGATCATCTTCAAGTAAGGATTCATCTCCAGTCATGTGTCATGAACACCCACTATCGAGAATCCATTCATACGTTCTAGCTTTTGAAGATCCATCCATGAAGCAAAGAACCTAAAATTTAGACATTTAAGCAGGTCCCCTTTATTCCTTTTGGGTCCTAGATTAGCAACTCTTGACAACCCACTTTTCTTGACCTTAGGATTTTTACATCCTTTGGCATTGGGAGTGAATCGCAAAAGACATTCCACGGCCTTATATCCTGAGCAATCACAAATGGAACAATGATGAAAGCCACCAATCACGTGAGTTTTCACAAACTCCTTACTTTTATAAAGGTGTTTGCTCTGATACCACTTGTTGGTCCCAAAGGAGAAACACGGTTATAAAAATTGCTAGAAGGGGGGGGGGCGGTGAATAGCTATTTTGAAATTCTTTTCGTACCCTTGTAAAACTCAATTGAAAATGCGCACAGCTCTAATATTGGCTAAGTATAGCGCGCAACAAGAGTGTGAAATGCACAGCGGAAACTTAAAGCAATCACTGATGCGCAGGGATATGCGGAGGAATGTAAAATGCACGTGCTAAGTTTGGCTAAAAGAAAGGTGCAAAGTGATACTAAGGCAGAAAGCACATAAACACAATTCAAACAGTGCAAGACAATCCACAAAGATCAAACAAAGCAATATATCATAAAAGCTTAAATGTAGAATGAAAAGCAGAATATCAAGACAAGCTATTTGGAGAGGTTCGATCGGGAAAAGATATACGTCCTCTACCAAGATGGTTAGTCTTGGATTTCTAACGATGAGATTTATATTAGTTTGAGGAGCTTTACAAGATTACAAGAATCAAACTCAAAACTAAATCTATGCTTTAAAGAATAAATCCTAGACTAAACCGATGTATCTCAAGAAGTATGATCGATGAGATCAGAACTTCAAGAGGTGTGTATGTCAGAAATCTGGGCTCTATAAATCTATGAGATGAAGAGGACAAGATAATCTGGTGATACAAGGCTTTAGGATCTGGGCTTGGTAAGGTATGAAGGTATGAAGGTTGATCTTGAGAATTCTGGGAATATGCAAGCAATCTTCAAATCTTCAAAGTTTCTCTCTGAAAGCAAAAAAATCAAGCAGGTTGGAAATGAGGATGAGCAGGCTATTTATAGTAGAGCTTCAAAAAACAAGTCGTTGGAGCTCTGAGCAAGGACAATGAGCTGGCACAATGTGATTGGTGCGCAGGTGTCATTTATAGCCGTTAGAGACAGAGCATGAAGACAAAATTCAAAACTTCTTCTAGAAGGACGACAGCTGTCTTCATTTAAAATTTCAAACTGGGGCGAGTCTCCATCTACGTGTAGGTTGAGTGTGCTTGTTTTGTCGTATGTACACATCAACATTTTGGCTCATTCCAAAAAACATAGCTTGTCTTGACGCTTTCCAAGGTTCTAGAATATGAGGTCAAGAAATAAGAGAATTGACTAAGGCAAATTTGCACGCGCATGGTAGCCATGCGCATTGAGTTGCGCAGATGGGTGCTGCGCATGGAAGTCATGCGCATCACACTTAGTCATTTTCAAATGAGACCTCAAATCAAAGTGAAAGCCCTACTCACTAAGCCTATTCTATAATGAGGACTTAGCTAAAAATTGAAGTTATAAAATTTCTTACATAAGGTCCTAAAGTCATTAAAATATACCAACGTCGAGCACGCTGAGGGGGCAGACTTGTCAGTGGAGCACTTGCGGTGATACCTTGATGAGTTAGTTACCGTTCCCGAGGTTGCTACTGCTCTCTTTCCTTGGAGGAGTTTAGGGATTAAGCAGGCTTACTGGCAGTCGGGCCCGAGGTTGTTGATGATTGGCCTTGGTGGGGGATGCTTCTACTTGGGAGAGCGAGTCTCTCGCCAGCACAATGGTGGCAGGCTGGATCTTATTGTCCCACTGGATCCACCGGCTCATATGCTTAATTCTTGAGGAAAGAGATGACCTCATTATCGGCCAGGTTGCCTTTGAGCACATGCACTTGGAGGCAGATTATCAGGATTTTCTGGCTCGCCTCATGCCCCGGCTGATCATAGAGGGAGACCAGGCTCAGGCCTAGGGAGTTGTCCATGTCCCTTTCCATCCGCAGCTCAAACCAGCCTCATTCTCCTACAGCATGGCTGCGGGGATAGAGAGTATTGAGGACCTTCCCGCCTAGTACGATATGCCTGAGGGACTCGTACCTCCTGCTGATGCTACCATGGTATGGTTTATGACCCTTCTCTTGTCATTTTTGTCATTGCATCATTTCATTTCATGTCTTTGTTTATCATTTATTTGAAGATTTTAACATCTCTATTTGTTTCTTCTCAACAGGTGCCCATTGCTGAGTATAGGGAGGTCGCAGGACGGCTCGCCCAGTTTATGGCCTATGCCAAGAGGGTGAAGAGAGAGACCGTGGGACTCTTAGGCTGATTTGCTCGCCAGACAGCAGAGTCGGCTTCTTGCGGGAAGAGACATCGGACTGACGAGTGATCACGTGGCGGTGGCGATGTCTCCTTATTTGAGGCTGGAGTAGACATGATTCCCGATTCCCTTCTTTTGTTGGCGACGTACTTATTGCCTCGGCATAGGCGAAGACAATTTTTCCTTCTCTTTTGGCTTATATCTATGCATCAGTTAAACCCTAACTCTAGCACACATACTTTTTGTTAATTTTAGTTTTTATTTCTGACTGTGAAATGAATTGATTAACATCCGGTTGGTCAACCGAGAGTTCTTTTTATGAGATGAATTCGTGTTGGGTCATTTGTATGTGATGTACGAACTATTTCGAGTGAGTTTCCTGAGGTGATTGAGACATGTTTTGACTTGTCTGGCAACCTGATTTTGAGCAGAGTCTCTGATGTCTGAACTGGGGAGATGTCTCGTACGAGACATCGATGTCTTGTACGAGACATCAATGTCTCGTACGAGTCATCCCTTGAATCTGCGACTGTTTCTCCTTTTTCCTCAAGGATTTGGTGTCTGAACTTGTATATAAACACCTCTAGTCCGTCATAGAATACCATGCAGCCTTGAATTAGTTCTGGGAAGTCTTCTTTTGGAGTAAAATTCTCAACCTTTTGCTCTTAATGGCCCCAATCAAGTCCGTACCTTCATCAATGATCGTTGATGAATTCTCTCTAGACTCGGAATTGGTGGAACGTTACAAGGATGATTTAGCAACGTTCTTCCATTCGTTTGACAAGGTCTGTCAAGAGAGGTTTGTAGAGATGTTCGGGTTTAAGATTCTTTTCACCTTGAAGAACCTAAAACCGGATTGGGACCTTTTGAAGGGAGTTGCACGCTTTTTGGATCCTTTGACCCACCTCTTAAATTTTTCACTAAATGAGATGGTCCCTACTGTGGAGGAGATGGCGGCTATCCTGGATATGCCATTGACCGGAGTGATTGCGGTTCCCAAGTATGACATGGTACCGGCGGAGTCTCTGAGGGATTTATTGAGCATAGGCCTTCCCAAGGCGCAGAGTTATATTCACAACCGCTATGTTGATCTCCACGCTTTGCCTAGAAGATTTAGGGGTCACGTGACAAGTACTCATAGTGCGGATTCCCAGTGTTGCCTCTTGGTATTATGCTTATTACGAAACGTACTTTTTATGAGCAAGTGTGGCATGGCAGACACGGAGCTCGTGGACATCGTTTTGCAAGCTAGGGGACAAGCCTTCAACGTCGTTCCTTTTATCTTGGGGCCGACTCTTTATGGTCTTGATGAGTTATACCGAACCTGCTCTATGACCCGGGGAAGTCCATTGTTGTTGACTATTTGGCTTAAGGAGCATTTTAAATTGTTGAAACCTCCAACCTAGTACTCTCCTTATACTTTCCATAGGTGGAGATTGTTAGTGAAGGATCTCATCATCGAGGGATGGGCTCATCTTTTTGCGGAAGCGGAGACTGATGATATTGCTTGGTGTCTACCCTTTTGGAAGGTGAAGAGGTTTGTAGCTAATACCCTTGGATATGACAGGGTCGTCCTTCCGGGTTTGAGAGATTCATCTTTTTACTTTGCTCGAAGGGTGATGCGACAGTTCGGTCAGCAGCAGGACACTTTTGTGTTAAGGGGTGTGAATACCCCTTTCCGATGAAGCGACGCATGGGAAGTATCTTGTGATTATTTTTATTTACAAAGGGAATATTCTTAACGACATTAAAATTATGAGAGTCGCCACACCGTTTTAATTAAAGCCAAAACATTGAAAAAAGCATGTTTAATGGGTTCGGGGGTCAAATTACAACAAGAGAAGAATATTGGACGTTATCACTCCTATTGCCCGAATTGATCGGTCTTTCTATCATGATGAATGTGTTAGTAGTGTGTTAGTGATTTAGATCGGATCCGAAGATTGCCTACGTTCCTCTCAATGTGAGAAGCTCAGGTCAGCGTAGTTCGCAGAGAATTAGAATAGGCAGAAGAATCGGGATCATGCATAATGAAGGGGGAATTACCTAAAGATTAGGGT
Organism: Campanula takesimana; assembly: GCA_026119855.1. Lineage (NCBI taxonomy): Eukaryota > Viridiplantae > Streptophyta > Magnoliopsida > Asterales > Campanulaceae > Campanula > Campanula takesimana. The sequence goes on along the minus strand of JAOWBW010000123.1, from coordinate 1,563,684 downwards.
TTAGAAGTAGTTCCTAGATCATCCTCGGGTTGATGAACCCTCGATCATCATCGGCTATGAAATAACATCTAATTATGAAGATCTCAACCCTAAATATAGCATAAATAAGGTTTTAATCTATGAACACGAAGAACATGCGAAGAACATATATGAACATATGAATGAACATGCAAAGCTCATGAAGAAACTATGAATAAACGTGTACGAACATGAATATAAAAGATCTACATTAAGAATAATGCAAGAACATGAAGAAAAAGTTAGAAAACTTACCTATGTTGGCAAGAAATAAACCTTGGATCTTCTTGAGTGTTTGAATGTTAATTAGAGAGCAAAATAGTGTTTAAGAACTCCAAAATTCGGATTTAGAGCTCTCAAAATCCCCCCCTTAAACCAATGGAATGGAATTGGTTTATATAGTAAACTGAGGGGAGGATCTGATGGTCAGGATCATCCAGCGCAAGGTTGGCCGCCTGGCCATGGTTGAAGCCGGTGACAAGAGTGGCCGCGTGGCCAAGATCAACGCGGAGCAAGGTTGGCCGCGTGGCCAATGTTGCAGGCTGACTTGATTCTTAAGCTAGGGTTTCTGCATGGTTTTTAAGGAAACCATTTACTACCTAATTTGATAGATTTTGTCATAAATGAGATATTTCGGGAATCCGGGACAAGTCTTTGCAAGGTTTCTAATTCCTATAAAGTCCTTGTATTTTTGGGAAAGTCCTAATAAACTCATTTTCAGGTCGGGTACTAACAGTAGCCCCTCGGCGACGCTTCTTGCAAGGCAATGTGGGGTCGACGATAAAAGAAGGATCCGTCTGAAACATGAGTTTCAAAACAGATGAAAGGTAAGGGAACGGCTGAACCTTGGCAGGCGACCTACGTATCCGCGGGGGAATCAAGCCAAACGTAGTTCAAATCTGATGGGAAATTGGGAATGACTGTCCTCTGATGGGGAGCAACGTCTTCTGCTGGGGAAAATGCACCTGTTGGGGATGATAGATGACCGCGTCGGTCGGGTGGCTGGACCTTTTCAGGTTTCCTACGTATCCTCTGAGGAATCAAGCCGGTCGTAGTTCGGATCTATTGAGGAAAGACGGGACATCGAACTTCTGCTGTGGATAATAAACCTACGGGTACTATCTTGTATGAAGAACGAATATTCATAAGCAATGAAGTTATTTGGGAAAATTAAAGACTACGTTGTCTAAACAATCCCAAGATGGAATGGTAAACGCAATCAGGATCGCCAGGGTTCCTGCTGATTGTGCTAAAGTAATAGATGTTGGATCTCTCGCAAACAGAAACGCCGAGGCTTCTGCCAATCGCGATCAATCTAGGATACGTATGTCATAGAGGTGCCGAAATCTCTATGATCTCGCTAACAGAAACGCCGAGGCTTCTGCCAATCACGATCAATCTAGGATGCGTATGTCATAGAGGCGCCGAAGTCTCTACAATCATGCAAATCCTAATAATAGATGTTGGATCTCTCGCAAACAGAAACGCCGAGGCTTCTGCCAATCACGATCGATCAAGGATACGTATGTCATAGAGGCGCCGAAGTCTTTACAACCATACGAATCCTAATAATAGTTGCTGGATCTCTCGCAAACAAAAATGCCGAGGCTTCTGTCAATCACGATCGATCAAGGATACGTATGTCATAGAGGCGCCGAAGTCTCTACGATCATGCAAATCCTAATAAACGCTGGATCTCTCGCAAACAGAAACGCTGAGGCTTCTGCCAATCACGATCGATCAAGGATACGTATGTCATAGAGGCGCCGAAGTCTCTACGATCATGCAAATCCTAATAAACGCTGGATCTCTCGCAAACAGAAACGCCGAGGCTTCTGCCAATCACGATCGGTCTAGGATGGTATGTCATAGAGGCGCCGAAGTCTCTACAACCATACGAATCCTAAGCAAATATTCGGTGAAGAATGGAAATTTTAAGGGGCTTTCCGCACCCAAAGGTAACGAATATCAGTCAAAATTGTGCTAAGGGCATTTAAGATGAATTAAAGGGAAAAGATCAGGGTCCAAAGTGGAATTTTATCTGAAGGGACAAGGTTGGCCGCGTGGCCAAACACACTAACTTGCAATAGTGGCCGCGTGGCCAAGACCTCTGAGTGGTCAGATCTCTTTCACACGGATCGCTGATCTGACGGCTGGGGTTGCAAGGGCAAAAGTGGCCGCGTGGCCAAGGATGCCGACGGGCTGACTCCTTGGTCACATCACCAGACACCTCCCCTCTTCTTCTTCTTTTCTTCTTTCTTATTCTTCCTTCCTCCATTGTTAACGAGTTAGAGAGAGGAAATTGGGTTTTTAGAGAGAGAAAGCTTGGATTTTGATAATCTTAAAGACTTCGTTTCACATACTTCTCAAAGCTATGGCAGATTGGATCAATGAGGCGTTATTTAGGGATTTCCCAGGCCAAGGTGGGTATATGATTCCACAACAAGAGCCACAAGGAGAGGGGCACGGTTATGCTCAGGGCACAGGAAATGTCGGGGTTGATCCAGGAGCGGGCTTTGAAGCAGCGCCCTTGATTCCACAGGGCGGTTTGAGACCACGAGCCGCGACTCGGAATTACCGCGATAATCTGCTGCGGTCTACGTTCGACCAAGATTACGATTTTACATCGACTCTGAGCGTCATTGGTCGATGGGGCTTCCGGAGACGCGAGAGGTAAATTTCGAATTTTCATTCCTCTCCTTCTTGCACATTTGTATGTTCTATGCACATAATATGAAATGCTAGAATAATGGAATGCTAGAATTTAAATTGCTAGAATTGTAAATTGCTAGAATGGTAACATACCTTTGCTGTGTTTACCTGCAGAGGATCAAGGCTCGTGGGTCCACAGTGACTGTGGGCAAACTATGGGCGTCTCTGCCGGAGGGACCGGGCGGTTTGCGTGCTCGGATCGAGGCTATGGGCTTTGGCCCATTCTTTGACAGTGTCCGCATGGTCGGGGCTACCCTGAAGGTGGCAGCGGTGATAGAGGTGTGCCGGGAGTTCTGGTGGGATACCACCCATACCTTCCACTTCAGTTGGGGAGAGATTACCATCACGCCGACGGATTTCACGGCCATCACAGGGTTGAGGTTTACTGGTACCCCTTTGCCTTTTGATGAGAGCTTGGCGGAGCGGCGGGACTATAGACAGGCTCTGCTGGGAGTCGATACCGACCTGGGAGGAGGTGTCAAGGGTTATGGAGTGGAGGCCGGGAAGGTAAATCGTTTGGTGGAGGTGGCTATTGAGGCCTTTAGTAGGGGGAGTATGATTTGGATTGCTTGGTCCGGCTGTTCTTATGGTACAGCTTTTCAGAAATTTTGTTTCCCAGTGGGGCTACTGTCTGCCGGTACTCACTGCTAGAGGCTCTTGTGGACTTGGACTTAGTCGGTGGGATTTCTTGGGGTGGAGCCGGTTTGGCTGACATTTACCGGGGTTTGGACAATTGCTCGAGGGCTAGCTCGTCGGCCTTTGACGGGTTCCAGTTTGCTTTTGAGGTATGCTCTTGACTACCCTTCTTTTTCACATTGTTGAGATTTCTGCTCTATCCTTTGGTCTGAAATGTCTTTTTTCATTGTATGCACAGGCTTGGGTGTACGAGATCTTTGGTGTCGCCCCTTTTCAGTTGGTGATGAGTGCCAACAAGGTTGTTCCCATCATGTCATACTGGTGTAAAGGCAACAGGGCTCCTCCCCGCAGAAACCGGGATAGGAAGACGGTGGATGCTGCTGATCTGAGGAGGGTGTTCGCGATGTCTGAGCCCATCGGGGTCAGATTTTACCCATGGAGCCCGGCCAATGAGGCTTCGGTGGGTCCCTATGTAATGGATTTGACCGCTTCTAGGGTTCTGCTTGTGGGTCTCACAGGGGAGGCCATGTATCTTGGGGAGAGGGTGGTTCGTCAGCACAGGGCTGGTGCGTTACCGTGGGCTCCTTATGACCCTCCTCGGGATATGCTCCATCTCGCGAGGTTGGCGACTTTCTTGGCTCCCACTCCAGCAGAGCATTACAGAGGGAGTGACGACTATGCCGACTACGTGCGGACACGGCTGATCAGCCCTCAGGTTCGGGCTCGGATGCTATCGGGAGAGGGATCGCGCTCGGCCCAGTACGTTGTTCGGAGTCGGTCTTTGGTTGACATGCCCCTTCGATCGAGTAGCGTGAGAGTGATGAGGGGCGGCCGGGAGGTGGAGCTTAGCTTGGAGCCGACTGATGCCGATCTTGTTGAGGAGACATTCATTCCTCCGCCCGACGCTGGGGTACGACTTTGTACTTTGTATTAGTCATGTTTGCACACATCTATTTCTTTCTGCATTGTAATCATTTGCCTTGGCTTCCCTTTCAGGTGACTCGGAAGGCATATATCCGTTCAGCTCGGCGGGAGAACGTGTTGATGCGCTTACTGAGGGAGGCGTACCATTCATGTACTTGTCAGAGGGACGATGTTGCGTCACCCCAGCGTCGTGAGCGGTCTCCGAACGGCGCGGGCTCTTCTCACATTGGTGGTCGAGCGGTCCGGGGACGGAGTTCGGGTGCCGGTAGTTCTCGGGCTTTAGCGCGGCGTGGAGACACCACGGAGGAAGATTCTGATTAGGCGGGGTCCATCTTTATTTCCTACACTGTTAGCTAGTAGAGAGCAGAGGGATATGTATATATAGAACCAATGTATAAAATGCATGTATGTATATCATGTTTCTGAAATGTAAATTTATTGTGGGAGCCTACTTGTGCAAACTAGTTATTTTACAAATGTTCCTAATTTTATACAATGCATGAGCCACGGAAGGGGGGCAGGTACGTAGTTGCATGGATCCGTCACGGAGTGGGAGGAAACAAACCGGATTTCTGCATGGAGCGATGTTGGCCGCATGGCCATAGCGAGGCCCAGAGCAATGTTGGCCGCGTGGCCTAGGACGAAGTTGGCCGCCTGGCCAAGGACAATATCGGTCGCGGGGCCAAGGGCATATGTGGCCGCGTGGCCAGATCCTGCGCCGCCTCCGGTTTTCCTTTTCCTGGCAAGAATCAGGAGTTGTGTAGTATTTAATGGGAGTTTGTGTCCCATTCAACTTCGTACCAGCAGCTTTTTTGATCAATTTTGAGTTCCAATCATCAACTTGCTCTTCTTTTGTCATGGATCACAATGCAAGTCTTTCTAGACTTGAAAAAGGAGCTTTCATAACATCTTTGGAGAAGTGGGTTGCCAAGATATCCGGTCCTTGTCGTAGGAAATTTGAGAAGTGCTATGGGATCAAGTGTCTTTGGTCATTCTTGCACATGAACTCCAACACTAACCTCTTGCAAGCTTGCGGGAAGTTTTGGAACGACACTCTTCATGTTTTCAACTTTTCTTTTAATGAGATGGTACCCACTTATGAAGACATCAAGGCGCTTTGCGGTTGTGAAGGGAAGGGTACACTTGCATTGCCCTTTGATTTTATTTCTTTGCATGACAAGTTGATAGCCTTTGGTGTGCCCGCAGATGACCTTGGTAGGTATGCTAGAGGTGGCTACGTCGACCTTTCTTGGATGCCAAGGCACTTTATGCATGCGGATGTGACCTCGGACCGTTCTTTGGACCATCTTGCCTTGTGTTTATTTGCTTCTATTCTTTTCCCTTCCGAAGTCGGATGTGCTAGTGAGGGATGTTTGACCATGGTGAATGCGGCTCGTTCGGGATATGACATTGTACCGGCCATCCTTGGGGAGCTCATTTGTGGGATTCCTCATCTTGCGGTTTATGGCGGGATGCCGTGCGGCAGTGATAGACTTTTGACCATGTGGTTGCAAGAAAGGCTCCGAGTGAACAAGCCAGCGGTTTCTTCGGCGGTGACCCCATGGATGCACCGTATTAGAGGTATGGATGAGAGGTTCGAGGGCATGACTCTCAAGGGTTGGGAGAGGTACTTGGCGGAGATGGTGACCGATGACATCAAGTGGGTGGTGCCCCATTGGCACGTTAATTCCGTGAAGGAGAAGCAAGTGGGACTGTACATGATTAAAGTTCCATCATTTTCTGGGACCACTTTCTACTACCCCGCTAGAGTACTCCGTCAATACGGTCTAGTGCAAACCATCCCCGAGGGTTGGGATGAGGAGAGGACCCATTTTCCTTTTGGCATACTTCATTTGGACGATAGCGCTTCGGTTCTCCTTTCTCAAATGTGGGGCGAGGCCGGTTTTTGCCATAGGACTCTCATCACACGCTCCAACAACACCTACCTATCACGAGAGTATCTGGATTGGTTTATGGAGAGACTTGGGCAAACGGAGCAGACTCTAGAGACCCTAAGGGGCACTATTTTGGCATCCTGTGCTCCTAGTTGTTCGTTGAGGATGAAGGAGGGGATGGCTTATGAGAGGAAGAGGAGTCAGAGCATGGCTAATGGAGATGGAGCGGGGACTTCAAGGAAGAGAAAGGATGGAGAGACTCCTAGTGTCAAAGCAAAAGGGGTTAGCGAATTTGAGAGGAGGTTTTGTGAGAACCCTAACAAGAAAAAGGTTCGCCGTGGTCAAAGCAAGAAGAAAGGGACCGAAGGCACGAGTGGCACTAAAGAGTAGTCCCGAGGATCCTTCCATAGTCGTTGCAAACACATTGTTTTTAATTTAGTTACTTTTGTTTTAGTTTCAATTTCAGAATAGGTTATTTATTCAAAAAGTATGTCAAGCTTAGACTCATCAAATAAGTGTTAACATGCAATGACTATGGAAATAAAAGTTTTTGCTTTCAGAAAATACAACTTCTATCTTTATTGCTTAACAGGATTTGGATGTTTATTTGTTTTTTAGACCGCACCTTTTGAAAGGCTGCCTACGTTCCCCTTTTACAAATAGGACTAAGGGGCTCAGGTCACCGTAGTTCACTCCAGTCAGACTAGAATGATTTTAAAGAAAGGGAAGATAGAAGGGGGAATGCTCTAACTTTTGCCTAGACCGCCCTTGCGGGTTTTCGATCTAGCGAGCTTTATACGCACCCTTATTTTGGATAGACCGCCCTTTGCGGGTTTTCAGTCTATCGGGCTTCTTTTTGCGTAGTAAACATTTTTTTTTTTTTTTTTAAGAGGGGGAGTCTAGTCATAGTAGCGTCTGAGCTTGCTGAGGTTGACTGGTTCCTTGAACGGGTTGCCATCCAAATCTGCCATTCTGACCGCTCCTCCGGAGAAGATCTTCTGTACTACAAACGGCCCTACCCAAGTGGGGGCCCATTTCCCGAGGGGGTTGAATTTGTTGGGTAAGCGTGCTTTGAGCACCAAGTCTCCTTCCTTTATGTCAACAGGCTTGACCTTTTTATTGAAGGCTTTTGTCGTTCTCCTTTGATAGGCCCGGATGTGTTCCATGGCCTTCAATCTGCGTTCGTCGAGTGTTGCCAACTGATCATAGCGACTACGAAGCCATTCTACCTCGTTCACTTGGTTCTCGAGCAAGATCCTCAAAGATGGCACCTCCAACTCAATAGGGAGCACTGCCTCCATGCCGTATGTCAAAGCGTAAGGGGTCTCTCCAGTAGCGGTGCGGACTGACGTTCTGTATCCCCAAAGTGCTAATGGTAACTTCTCGGGCCAATCCCGCCCTTGCGAAGCCATCTTGCGAATTATCTGCTCTATCGTCTTGTTGGCCGCCTCAACCGCGCCGTTAGTCTGTGGATAGTATGGGGAAGATTTCTTTCATTCGATCTTGAATTCTACAAGCAAGCGAGCACACTCGGCTTCGAAATGACTGCCATTATCTGATATAATGAGGTTAGGAACCCCATACCGACACATAATGTTCTCTTTGATAAACTGCGCTACCTTCTTGGAATTCAGCACCTTGTAAGACTGAGCTTCGACCCACTTTGTGAAGTAGTCGACCGCGACGAGGACGAATTCATGACCATTACTACCGGCCGGCGAGATCTTCCCAATAATGTCTATACCCCACGTGGCGAATGGCCAAGGCGTGGTGGAACTATACAATTCGTGTAGGGGGATGTGGTTGAGGTTGGAGCATACTTGGCACTTGTGACACAGTCGAACCCATTGAATACAGTCTGTCTCCATGGTAATCCAATAATAGCCCAGCCGAGTGATCTTCTGCGCTACCTTCTTGGAATTCAGCACCTTATAAGACTGAGCTTCGACCCACTTTGTGAAGTAGTCGACCGCGACGAGGACGAATTCATGACCATTACTACCGGCCGGCGAGATCTTCCCAATAATGTCTATACCCCACGTGGCGAATGGCCAAGGCGTGGTGGAACTATACAATTCGTGTGGGGGGATGTGGTTGAGGTTGGAGCATACTTGGCACTTGTGACACCGTCGAACCCATTGAATACAGTCTGTCTCCATGGTAATCCAATAATAGCCCAGCCGAGTGATCTTCTGTCTAAGCATCCTTGCATTCATGTGGGGTCCGCACAACCCGTTGTGTACTTCTTCCATTATTGCTTCAGCTTTCTTGTTGTCGACACATAAGAGCAACAGACCATCGTAATGCCTCTTGTACAAAGTATCGTCTAACAGCACAAACTGCCCCGCCAACCTTTTGAGTGCTTGCAGACTCTTGGCCTTCACATCTCCGTCAAAGGACATCTCTCCGTGCTTAAGGAATTTGTAGATTTGGGCGTACCATGGATCTCCGTTTACTTCAGCATTGATCTGGATTTCACAGCAATAGGCGGGGTTCTCCCTTCGTCTAACCCTGAATGGTTTCACGGACCTTCCCTCTGGAATTTCAACTAAGGAGGCCAATGTAGCTAGGGCATCCGCGAACCTATTTCTGTCTCGCGGCAGGAAGTGGAAGGTAACCTCTTTGAACTGTGCTATCAACTCATCCATGTAACCTTGGTACCGCTGCAGGCAAGGATCAATAGTTTTCCATTTCTTCGCCGTTTGGTTAATAATCAAAGCAGAGTCTCCATACACTTCTAACTCTTTCACGTTGCGTTCTAGGGCGGCCTCCAATCCGGCTATACACGCCTCATACTCGGCGGCGTTGTTGGTTGCTGAAAAGTTCAGCTTGATGGCTATGGGAGTGTGCTCATCTTTGGGATCAATAAGTAGGAGTCCGACTCCATTCCCTCGTTTGTTTGCAGCTCCGTCAAAGAATAATTGCCACCTTTCTACGACCTCAATTGCGAAAATGTCGTCGTCCGGGAACTCGGGGTCGGGTCCTCTTGTCTCGGTGCTTGGAGAGTCTGCGAGCTGATCGGCCATTGCCCTTCCCTTGATTGCTTTCCTCGGTACATAAGTAATGCCGAACTCTCCCAAGAACACTGACCATTTAGCGAGTCTCATAGACAGGGAGGGTTTATCAAACAGGTACTTGATAGGATCCATTTTCGAGACTAGTAAGATCGGATGGGATACCATGTAGTGCTTAAGCTTCGTCACCACCCATACTAGGCCTACGCAGGTCTTCTCGAGCGCGGAGTAATTGAGCTCGCTACCTTGTAACTTTCGGCTGACAAAGTACACTGCATTCTCAATCCGGGAATCTTTGGCTTCTTGCGCTAACATGGCTCCGACGGCGGTGTCTGTCACAGTTAAGTATAGTAGCAACGGCTTCTCCTTATGCGGCGGGCGCAGGATTGGGGTATTCACAAAATATTGTTTGATCCTTTCGAAGGCTATCTGGCAGTCATGATCCACTCCACACTGGCTGTTTTCTTCATTAACTTGAAAATTGGTTCGCAGATGGTGGTCAGCTGATTGATAAACCGACTGATGTATTGCAGGCGTCCCATGAATCCTTTTATCTCCGTCTCGGTACGGGGTGGCTTCATCTCCAGGATGGCTTGAATCTTCCTTGGGTCAGCTTCGATCCCATTCTCGGTGACCATGTAACCTAATACTTTCCCTCTACGAACTCCAAAGGTTCATTTCGCCGGGTTCAAACGCATGGCGTGCTCTCTCAACCTGTTGAAGAATTTTCTGAGATCTATCAAGTGTTGGCCCCTAGACCCTTTGGAATGTATAATCATGTCATCCACGTACACCTCAATCTCCTTGTGGATCATATCGTGGAATAAAGTCGTAACTGCCCGTTGGTAGGTAGCCCCGGCGTTCCTCAGCCCAAATGGCATGACAGTATAGCAAAAAGTCCCCCATGGGGTGGTGAAAGCTGTTTTTTCTTGGTCCTCCTCGGCCATCTTGATTTGGTTATAGCCGGCAAACCCATCCACAAACGACTTGACCTCATAGTGGGCGGTCGCATCCACCAACATGTCGATATTTGGCAAGGGGAAGTCATCCTTTGGTGTAGCTTTGTTGAGATCCCGAAAATCCACACATACTCTGACTTTACCGTTGGATTTCTTGACAGTCACCAGATTTGATAACCAAGTTGGATATTCGATCACCCTGATGAAACCCACACGGAGTAGCTTCTCAATCTCTTCCTTCACTTGCAAAGACCATTCCGGCTTAATACAGCGCAGCTTCTGCTTGACTGGCTTAGCGTCTGGTGCTGTCGGGATTCTGTGCTCTACGATCGAGTTGTCGAGCCCCGGCATGTCCTTATAAGACCATGCAAACACATCCACGTATTCTTTGAGTAGCTCAATCAGTGCTTCCCTTTCGGCTCCGCTGAAGAAACTCCCAATCTGCGTTCCTTAGGCTCGACTTCGGTTCCCAAATTCACGTATGTTAACACCTCATCGGCAGCTTGGGCTCGAGATTCTTTTTGATTAATAACCTGTTCTGAGATCTCTTTAATGTATTCATCATTTAATGTGTCTGTGTCTGCCTCTTCTAATGAATCGTTATTAACTAAGTGTATATCATTAGTTTGATTATTAGCCAATTATCAGTTAAAAGAGTGACTATGGAGGGATACTCGGAAAGGTCGAGGGTTTCATTCATGGCAAAAGGGAAAATAGCGTTTGCAACAAGATCATAGTCTTCAGACGTAAGGTCGTCAGACTTAGAGGAAGACTCAAATTCAAAATGTAAAACACTAGACTCTGGGGGCGGGGATTTTGGGTGAGTGACAGGAGATGCTGCAGGAGTGGCGACAGGAGAAGGAGTAAGCCCCAGTGTTCCCATCATAAATTCCGGAGTAGCTATAGGTCCCCCAATGATGCACCAATTCTTGAGCTTGTCCCCCATGGGTACCACCAATGTCCTTGGGTCCACCTTATCCTCAGAATCATCTCCAATGACGGCAACCATGTCTTTGTGCAGCCCCAGATTACCCAGATGTTGAAGAAGATATTGGCCGTCCCACGTCTCAGTCGAACTCGGAGTTTCTGCGGCTTCTATTGCTGGCTTGTCAAGGGTTGCGGCTTCAAGTTGATCTGCCAAGTCATCTGCGACCTTGGTGGAGTACTCATTCCTGATGGTTCTAACTCTGCCCGTGGCTTTGTCATATTCCATGTAAGTCAGCTTCATGTTGGACCGATCGAATTCCACATCTCTGAAAATCTCGAACCCTTTCTGCAATTTCCCGGTGTGGTCAATCCATGGTTCGGCGAACTCAAAACACGAAAACTCCTCGCCTTCCCTGACAAAGTAGCTATTCAGGGACAGGCGATATGGCCGCATTTCAGGCTTTTTGTAGGGAAGCTTCATCTTTTTAAGCAAATCCATCCTTTGTTGCTCCATCTTGTCTTCAAGAGTAAGGGTGTACCCTAGACCGAACAACCCTCGATGAACAACCTCTTCAACCAATTCTGTGGGGCCTTGCAAGTTCTTACCTAGCCCCAGCCCCGGTATAAAACCCATGTTACGCAGTATCTTGACAACAGGTGCCACTTTGTCCGTTGTTTTGGTGAGGTCGATGGTACAGATCTGTGCTTGAGCGACTATTTCGAAGCCATTGAAGAGTCGGCTCTCTTCCCCATGCTGAATCTGTAAGACAGGAACGCCATTGGTGTCTGTCCCTTGGGCAGTTACGAGATCACTGTAGATGATGGTCACTTCATTACCAGATTGAAACTTCACACACTGGTGTAGGGAAGATGGGACAGCGCCCGACTGATGTAACCATGGCCGGCCGAGGAGGAGTGAGAAGGTTACGGGGATGTCGATGACGTGGAAATCGGTTGGCAGGATCTTTGTTCCGATGGTAATGGGCAAGGTGACTTCGCCTATCACGGCGCGGCATGTAGAGTCATAAGCTTTGATGGTTTGCTTGGATGGGCGTAAATCAACACCATGAACGCCAACCACATCCATCATCCTTGAAGGAAGGATATTAATAGCAGAACCATTGTCAATGAATACACGGGGAATCTTCTTGCCATTTACTTCGACAGTGATGTATAAAGGCTCATTATGATCAACTCCGAACACTGGCTTGTCTAGCTCCGAGAAAGTGATGATGTTTCCATAGTGGATATTACCAATCATGTGGGTGACGTCCTCCGGGGTAATAGTGGATGGTACCATGGTGGCGGCGAGGTTTTGCTCGAGCATGAGGCGATGGGCTAGGGAGGAGGTGAGTAGGGACCATAGTGAAATATGGGCTTGGGTTTGTTTGAGTTGAGTGAGGATAGGGTCTTCTTTGTCTAGGTCGGCTTGCTTGGGTTCCTTCCCAAAGACTTTCTTTGCACCCTTCGGGTCGGATTGGTACACTTGACCGGATCTTGTAAGGAGACAAACTTCTGCACGTAGCTCCTCCAAAGACAATGGCGAGTCATGACAAGGGAGCGAAACTTCGGTCTTTTCGGCCTCCTCGAAGATTTCGCCCAAGAAAGAGGTTGAGAGGGCTTGGGACTCTCTTCCTCTAGAGATTCGACTTCACTCACTAGTTCTTATAAAGACAACAAGTAGCAAGAAGATTCTTTATTATTAGTCATTGAAATACAACCCATTTCATCACAGTCCGCCACAACAGGCTCGGCCGGATCAGTGATCTCACTAAGTTCTACCATGAGTACATTGCTAGCTACATAATCTCTAGGGTCTTCGACAACTCCCTTGTGGATGAGCTCTTGCACGGCCTTCTTGAGTTCAAAGCATTCTTCGATAGTATGACCGGTGCACTTGTGGTAGTGGCAAAACTTCGACAAATCGCAACCAAGGCGGGGAAGGTGTCCTTCTAATGGTTCGAGCATTTCTAACGTCACCAATGCCATGAAGATATCCACCATCGTGAGCCCTATCTTGTCAAAGGCATCCATGAGCTCTAGGATACTAATCTCGCATGTTTGCACCATATTCACCCCACCCCCATTGTTAGGAAGAGGGTTATTCACCACATTAGGACCCTTCGGCTTCTCAATCTTCTTGTCATTGATCAACCCTTGTACTACGCGCTTCAATTTAATACAACCATCCATTGTGTGCCCGATGTGCTTGTGATACTTGCAGAACTTGGAGGCGTCCAAATCGGTTCTTGGGTAGGCGGGTTGGTAATTCTCTAAAGGCTTGATAAGACCTCTCTTGACTAACACGTCAAAGACCTTCCCCATGGGCATACCAAAATCGTCAAAATGCTCCCTCTGTTGTGGAGCCCCATTCCTTGTTACGGCTTGGACATCTAGCGGGACCTCTTTTTGGACCATATTCACTTGGCCGACGACCTCCTTTCCACCCATAGGAGGCGCAGGCGCAGTAGGAGCCTTGTAGCGGAAGGAGTTGTTGTTGTTGGTCTTTGGACTTTCCTTTGGCGGCACAATCCCAGTGAACCCTGCTTCGTACCTTACTCCGGCGTCAACCATTTCCCGCAAATCAGGGAAGTAACCATTACCTATAGCTGCTTTCATCTCCGGTAGCAAGCACTTGTAGAAAATCTGTTTCTGTTCCTTCGCTTTTAGTGGGTATTGGACCTCGCACAACCGATGATTCCACCTCTTGTAAAAATCATAAATAGCCTCGCCGGGATTTTGCATAGTGTTCTCAAGGTCGGTTCGATTCACATGCCAATCCAAGTTAGCTTGATACTTGTCACAGAAAATGGCACTGATTTGATCCCATGTTTGCCTCTCGCTTGGTTCTAGCCCAAGAACCAACGCAGAGCTATACCATCCAAAGTGCTATGAAATACGCGAGTCATTTGTTCGTTGGTGCAGTCACGAGCCCTCATGGCCAACACATAACTATCCAAATGAGTCTTAGGACACGAGTCACCATGAAACATTTCCACCTTAGGCATCTTGAAATCCTTGGGGAGAGCCCCTACTTGGCTAGGGTTGATTGTCTTGGTAGTCGGTGCACTTTGCTTATCCACTGTCTCGATCAACTTTCGCATTTGCTCTTGCATGGCCATAACCACAGGGTGATTGGAGATGTCGGGGATAGTTGTAGACACCCCGCCTTGGACCTCTCACCCCGATTGCATACAAAGTATTTTTATTTAACTTATTTTCATTGATTTCTGTTACTTCGGTTAAGTTCCTAACTGATTCCGTTAGTTTTGGACTGAACTGAATAACAGAATTAATTTTAGAGTCATTTCTGCCTTTCTGTCATTTTTAGAATCGCGCGCTTCCGGCACTGCTAACGGGCCGCGCGCGCCTCCCGTCCCAAAGGCGGGACTCGCGCGCTGTCCGATATGGCAGTAACGGATTGCACCTTATTTCCCTCCCTTTTCTTATTTACAAACATCTTTTCTTGATCACAAAAACCATCTTTTACATCCACATTCATCCCCCCTTTTCTCATTAACTCCCAATCCCACACTTCTAGCCTTTTCATTAAAACAAAATATTTCCTTTTTATTTTATTTGATTTTCTTTTATTTCTTTTATTTATTATTTTATTTATTTTATTTTTGATTGGTCAATTCCATTTCACATGGATGATCATCTTTTCCCTCCATCATTTCCCTCTCTTTTTTACCTATAAAAACCATCATCTTCTACCTTGGAAAGGGACTTCCTTTTGGACTCTCTTTGGACTTCCTTTTGGACTTCTTTTTGGATCCCAACCTTGATTCACCAACTACATTATACACAAATTCTCCCAACAAGAGTTCTTAGTAACAAGACTCTACACAAATTGTTCTACAACAATTTCATTACAACAACAACACTTTCAAGTCAAGGTTTCAAGTCCTCTTTCTCAAGGTACAACTCCATTTTCTTCCTTTGTTTTCTTCTTCTTGATGTATGCAATCCCCATTAATGGGACATGACCAACATGACTACTTCACATATTGAAGTTAGTTAAGGTTATCTCCCTACATTTTAATCTTAACTTTAATTCACCATGTTAATTTCTCTTCATCTCTTAATGTAATTCTTTAACATTACTTGTTACATGTAATCTTTATCATTAAATAAATAAAACAATTCTATTTTATTTCCCCTTTATTTCCCTTTTCTTCTCATCACAATTGTTAGCACATTTCTATTTAATTAATTGAAGGACATGTAAATATTAGAACACCAATAGTAGCAAGACCCGCGTAAGCGGGGCGGAGTGGGTGTTTAAGTACTTCCCACTCCGTCACCTAACCCCCGAACCCTTCTCTCCCGAATCTCTGGTTTTGTACATAAATTAGGCTATTTCTAGGTTTTTCTTATGTTCCTTTAAAAACATAGGTGGCGACTCTAAAAATCTGAAACAAGTTAGACATCCTAGGATAATTCACCGCTCTAGCCAAGCCGTGGTTCCCCGGGGTATCTACAGTGGCGACTCTGCTGGGGACGATAGAGGGTTAAACTTGCGTTTTCATTTTTGGTGTTCTAATTTCTATTTTCTGGGCATTCTGGTAAAAAGGGTAGGAAGCGCGCGCGTCCGGCCTTCTAGGCCTAAAGCGCGCGCGTCCGACCCTTATTATCAGAATCGCCCGCCTTCCTTCTTGTCCTTCAATTTCATATTTATGTGCTAACAAGTTTCTGCTGGGGAAAGTTACATAATTTGGGACCAGGGCAATCCCCTGAGTCCGCAGTTTCCTCTAACATTCTGACAGGTACCCCAGATGCGCGCGCCTCCCATATTCATTGCGAAATGCGCGCGCTTCCCACATCACTTCCTGAGCGCGCGCGCTTCTGGGAAATTTTCCAGAAACAGAACAGTGCACAGAAAGCAGAACAGAGCAGAATGACAGTGTGTGGTCACCGGGCCTGCATACAATCTCTTTTACTTTCTGTTTATTTTTTACCGGTCACACGGGTGATTCGGGAGTTGTAAATACGTGCTCATTTGTTTCCTTTTTTTTTCTTTCTTTGAAAAAAATAAAAAAAATAAAAAAATTTGTCACTTGTTAGACCTCACACTACATGCACATGTTCTTATCAATTGCTCACTATCGAGTCGCACAAGTCCAACCCCAAACCCGTCGAGGCCCGTCCTAGAAAGTTTCAAGCTCCACTCGACCTTGGCTCTTTCGAAGCGGTCAACCTCAGCCCGTGGCGTAGTTCATGACTACATGCCGGGGGTGACCTTTAAGCCTCATATTCAAGCCGAGCACAAGCCACACAATTCTAGTCTAGGGTCTAACACTCCGTGACTCAAGTCGGTTTCCATGTGCCGAGATTTCCCTAAACTAATGTCTTCAAATCATACATGCCAATTTGTTGCAATGGACGAAATAAAACTCCGTCCCCAAAAGTGGCTATTTTGGACGAAAATAAAAATCCGTCCCCGCATGTATAATTTACTACATTAATTTAGTTTAATCCCGACACATGTAGGGCTCACAAGCGTGGTGGAATCCGATGAGTATATGGGACCGCGAGAAGGTCTATATACTAGTGTGACGATTCCACTATTTTTCTAGAAACCCCAAAAAGGACCACGTCCTTCCGACTTTTGTAAATAAAAAAAAGAAAAAAAAGAGTCGTTTTCTTATGTGGTTGAGTCTTTTCTTGTTTGTGGGTGAAATCATTTCACTCAAAAGGTGTTTGTGGGGCCATCCTAAGATCGACCGTGTTCTCTCAATAGGTCCAATGGCTTCAAACGGCAACGACAACGGCATTCCCGTGTCCAACGAAGGGTTATTCCGCATGGTGGAAGCATTGAAAGGGCAAGTTGATACACTAGCCGAGAATGTCCACCGCAAGGATGATCTATGGCGAGCTCGTTACAAGCATGTGAAAACGGTCCACGAGAAAGAAGTTGCCCAACTCAAGAACCGATTAAAGGGGCTCACGAATGAAGGAAAGGTCCAAAGCATTGATACCGGTTTGGTCAACACTCTCATGCCCTACATTGACCAAAAGCTTAGTGGGCTAAATTTGCACAAGAGCCCAAGCACCGATCTTCATCAAGCTTCTCTCCTCCTAAACACAATGGAGGCTCTTCCCGAAAATTTCAAGATGCCCGATATTGGAAAGTTCAAAGGCACCTCTTGTCCTGACGCTCATGTCGACTCCTACATTTGGGCCATGCTACCAAAGAAAGTGTCTCCTCAAATAATGGCGCAATGCTTCCCGCTTACTCTCGAGGGGGTCGCAAAAGATTGGTATATGGGTCTTCCATTTTCCACCCGCCTCAATTGGGATGCCGCTATGCTTGCCTTCAAGTCACAATATCAAGGCAACTCCATATTCCGCCCCACCAAGAAGGAATTGGAGAGAACCGTGCAAATGGGTAATGAATCATTTGGGGACTTCTATCGCCGTTGGAATGACAAGCTAGCCGAGATGGTTGATAGGCCTTCCAAGAAGGAACAAATGGACATCTTCTTGAAATGTTTGAAAATGGACTACCGCACTCGTCTTAGTGGGGCTTTTCACTCCGATTTTTCAAGCATTTATGATGCGGGGGTTAGAATTGACAATTTGCTCCGAGAAGTGGCCGAGTCCTCCTATGACACAAGCTTCAACGACAAAGGGTTCCCAAACAATGACATGGAAGAATGTAGTGACATGGAAGACTACAACGACAATGAGGACTACAACGACATGGGGGATGACGACAACAATCTCCGTTTCTCTTTCTCTACCTAGAAATAGGATTAAAAAAAAAAAAAAAAAAAAGAGTCAAAAGTCCTCTAATGTGTGCATTAATGTTTTCTCTCGTCCAATGATAAATTTTGAGTCAATCATTAAATAAAAGTCGTTCTTGTCCTCATACACTCTTCCAAGTTGTTCAATTAATTCTTGGCAAAATGATGAAAAAATGTCTAAACAAGTTTTAGAACAAGGCCATCACTTGAACGCCTAGGGGCTAAACATCGACGCCAACATCAACGACGAAGCCAAGACAAACAAGGTGGAGCAACAATCATGAAGAAGTCAAGCAAAGTTTTCAAAGGGGGATTAAAAAAAAAAAAAAAAAAAAAAAAAGCTCGCTAGGTTGAAATCATCAAATCAACCTAGGCAAAAGTTAGAGCACAAAAAAAAAAAAAAAAAAAAAAATCCCCCTCAATCAAAGAAGATCAACATCATCATCCACCAACGAAGGACGAAGCAACAATTCATCACGAAGAATGGAGAATCCACAAGAACTACGGTGACCTGAGCCTCTACACTGGAGGAACGTAGGCAACCTTCGGGTCCGGTCTCATGCAAGAAAGAAGATATGTTTAGCCCTAGCGCGTTATGGTGATTGGCCTTCATCTCGAACTTGTCAAGACATCTTTGTACGATTCATTTGCCAATGAATTAATCACCAAAAAGATTGAACAACTTTCTTAGATTTGGAATCATTTCGCGTTCCTTGTCGAGTCTAGGGACTTCTATTCTTTCTGCATACTCCCAATTTCTTGCAATCAAATTGGGGCTTTCCTTCTCTTCTCTCTTAATGACTTACTTTCCTTCACGAGTCATTCAAAAAACGGTCAAATACATGAAGTCAATACTAGGGACACTTCCCTAATCAAGTCAATGTCACTCACCTTTAGTGACAAGAGGTCTCCACCGCAAAATCACATGTCTTATCTCCTCAGCTAGAGTCAATGCACACTCCCTCATTAATCGAGTCAAAATGAAGACGCAAAAGAGATGCCCGCTAGATTGAAAACCCAAAAGGGCGGTCTAGGCAAAAAACAGGGTGCGTCATAAAAAAAAATGAATGAGAGAGTGAGAGAGAGAAGGGAAAGAGAAATGGAGATCTCCGGCCTCTAAAGAAGACAACTGCACGAGCTCTACATTGGATCTCCTCAGCAAGTCAATTCCCCACCGAGTCAACTTTGGGATTGCAAAAGGCTCGACAAGATATAGCACCATCAAAGGTTGTCTTGGGTTATCGGCATCATTCTCCAGCAGTGTGCATTTTTGGGTTCATGAAAAGAAGGCCCGTGGTAACCAAGATCCATCCGAGAACAAGCCCATCATAAAAGGGCACGAGGTTGCAAAAATAATCCCTAGCTAGTCAATTGGCTTGGGCAGCAAATAGCAACAACATGTGTCTCAGTTTTCAAGGCTTCTTCAAGTATGTGCTTCTAAAGTACGCCGAAAGGCTCCCGAGAAATGGAGTAGCTCTTGCCATATCCTCTCATGTTTATTCCCTCACACGAGGACGAGTCACTCTTGCTTTGCTCAACAAATGGTGACGCCCTAGGGGCTATGTGACTCAAGAACAAGGGATTCTTTTGCTTCATTTGGCAATCAATACGCCCTAGGGGCTATGCTCAAGAAAGATGTGTGAAACTATCCTCAAAGTCCCTCAAAAGGGATGTCAAAAAGCCCTCTTGTCATGTGTGCCCGTGCTCGTTTCCCCAATCAAGGGTGGACCTTTCTCGAAATCAATGATGGCACTCTAGGGGCTACGGTCAAGTCTTAAAGGCTCCCTCGGCAAAGAGCAATTAACTCCCTAGCAGTATCCCCAGCCAAGTCATGTGCAACATTGGAAGCTTCCTCAATTCGGCACCGAAGGTCTCAACGGGCTTCGCAATCTACAATCTTTTGGGCTACGGCATTACAGTAATTCAAGCAAAGGGCAGTATTAGGGCTTCGCGACCGACAGTCTTTTGGGCAACAATACTCAAGCAAGTGCAATGTGGAATTGTCTTATGGCTCCATGAAAGGGATCAAGCTTCAAGAGTCTCTCAACACTTCAAGTCAAAGGCCTATTGGTTTTAAATGAAGACTCCGATGTTATGAATGAAGTTGATGATTTTTGTTAGAACTCACAGCGATATTTTGAAGGAAGTCTTAGAGAAAAGGAAAAAAGATTCAATATGCTAAACTCTAATCAAAACAGGGTTATAGCGGGAAATGCCACGGCCAATCCCAATGTTTCTGCAATTCAGCACCCCCTTCTCCAAGATCAAAAGCACAAGGTGCAGCTCAGATAAAGTTGGGCCACAGCACTAGTTGCATCCGAAGATCCGTTATTAGTTCAAAGGCCTCTTGGTTTTAAATGAAGACTCCGATGTTATGAATGAAGTTGATGATTTTTGTTAGAACTCACAGCGAGATTTTGAAGGAAGCCTTAGAGAAAAGGAAAAAGATTCAATATGCTAAACTCTAATCAAAACAGGGTTATAGCGGGAAATGCCACGGCCAATCCCAATGTTTCTGCAATTCAGCACCCCCTTCTCCAAGATCAAAAGCACAAGGTGCAGCTCAGATAAAGTTGGGCCACAGCACTAGTTGCATCCGAAGATCCGTCATTAGTTCAACTCAAGAAGAGTCAAGCAAGCATACTCATTGAGACTTTATCACGCCAAGACCTTATCCTCCGCGACCTCGACGGCACCGCAAGACATTACTGCATCCTTTGACATAAGCCCTCAGCCATTTGGGTATCGACCACAATGAGGCCATTCATCTCCCCAGAAAGAGCAAGAAGGAGATCTCTATCAAGAATTCTACCAAACGGTACATCCGTTCTCAATGCCGAGCCAATTACGAGGTAATTTGGGGCTTACAATGAAAGGTCTTCACATCCCGCCATCTACAAGCCCACGACACTTGGGGCTTTGCAATCTCTCGAAGCTTGGCATCAACGATCTCCTCTTGGGGCTTGCTCACTACAACAACAAAGGGCGATTTACTCGAATGGGCCAAGAGCTGATTTATCTTGGAGCTATGCAAGTCCCTCAAAATTTGGCATCAAAGGCATTCTAGGGCTTTACAATCAGCAACCCCTCATCTCAGCATCAAAAGCCTTTGAAGCCCCATAATCGACAAATCTCTTGGGGCTAGACATCAATCTTCGTTGGGGCACACCAGCGACAACATAATTCAAGCGAGGCAATCCGGACTTCGACTGAACATGACTTGATCTTGGGTTGGCTTCACAAGCACACAATGGTTAAAATGGTTCACCCACGAACTTAAAAAAAAAAAAAAAAATCTTTTCCTCACATGTGTGCATATTCTTTCCTTTCTAATCTTTAAAAAAAAAAAAAAAAAAAGATTTTTTCTTTCTTTTTCTCCTTCTATGTGCAAAATTATGTGCTTTACTTTGCTTTGCTCCTAGCCTCTCCTCCAGCGTTCTCCATCATCCTTGAACTACGCTGGTCTGATTCTCTTAAAGGGATACGTAGGCAGCCTTTTGGCACGACCAACCCATCATCCAGAATACCATCTCGCCAACCCAACATCAAGGGCATTCTCTCATCAACATCTAAAGAATGGACATTCTCCATCAAAGCATCCTCCGCGGACATCAAGAATCCATCTCCACTCAAGCGGAAATGGTAAGTGAAGGTATGAATACATCCAATGCTTTCCTCAAAATCACACCGCACACAAGATCACTTTCTACATTCTTACTTCTCTCTCATTACAAAGGTGCTTTCAAATCACATGTCACACCACAATCACAATTTTTTCTCGCAATTCCTATTTCACATCTCACACAAGCACATATATCTGCAAAGCATACACATAACAGGTGCCGCACAGAGCACCAGGTGCCGCACAGAGTACCAGAATCAACAGGTGCCGCACAGAGCACCAGGTGCCGCACAGAGCACCAATTTTGGTCCATGGTGGACCATTAAAATCACCATACCTCTTCCATCAACAGGTGCCGCACAGAGCACCAGGTGCCGCACAGAGCACCAATTTTGGTCCATGGTGGACCATTAAAATCACCATACCTCTTCCATCAGCAAAAGTCGCTCACACAGGGAGCGCATTTCTATCCTTTGTAATTTCAAATTCCTGCTTTATCGAGTCTTTTTTTCTCTTGTCGATGTCCTCGGCGGTTGTCTTTCTTTCGTCGACGTGTTTTGCCTCGCAATCCACGTCGCCGAGGGGCTCTGTAGACACCCCGCCTTGGACCTCTCACCCCGATTGCATACAAAGTATTTTTATTTAACTTATTTTCATTGATATCTGTTACTTCGGTTAAGTTCCTAACTGATTCCGTTAGTTTTGGAATGAACTGCATAACAGAATTAATTTTAGAGTCATTTCCCGCCTTTCTGTCATTTTTAGAATCACGCGCTTCCGGCACTGCTAACGGGCCGCGCGCGCCTCCCGTCCCAAAGGCGGGACTCGCGCGCTGTCCGATATGGCAGTAACGGATTGCACCTTATTTCCCTCCCTTTTCTTATTTACAAACATCTTTTCTTGATCACAAAAACCATCTTTTTACATCCACATTCATCCCCCCTTTTCTCATTAACTCCCAATCCCACACTTCTAGCCTTTTCATTAAAACAAAATATTTCCTTTTATTTTATTGATTTTCTTTTATTTATTTTATTTATTATTTTATTTATCTTATTTTTGATTGGTCAATTCCATTTCACATGGATGATCATCTTTTCCCTCCATCATTTCCCTCTCTTTTTTACCTATAAAAACCATCATCTTCTGCCTTGGAAAGGGACTTCCTTTTGGACTCTCTTTGGACTTCCTTTTGGACTTCCTTTTGGACTTCTTTTTGGATCCCAACCTTGATTCACCAACTACATTATACACAAATTCTCCCAACAAGAGTTCTTAGTAACAAGACTCTACACAAATTGTTCTACAACAATTTCATTACAACAACAACACTTTCAAGTCAAGGTTCCAAGTCCTCTTTCTCAAGGTACAACTCTATTTTCTTCCTTTGTTTTCTCTTCTTGATGTATGCAATCCCCATTAATGGGACATGACCAACATGACTACTTCACATATTGAAGTTAGTAAAGGTTATCTCCCTACATTTTAATCTTAACTTTAATTCACCATGTTAATTTCTCTTCATCTCTTATGTAATTCTTTAACATTACTTGTTACATGTAATCTTTATCATTAAATAAATAAAAAAATTCTATTTTATTTCCCCTTTATTTCCCCTTTTCTTCTCATCACAATTGTTAGCACATTTCTATTTAATTAATTGAAGGACATGTAAATATTAGAACACCAATAGTAGCAAGACCCGCGTAAGCGGGGCGGAGTGGGTGTTTAAGTACTTCCCACTCCGTCACCTAACCCCCGAACCCTTCTCTCCCGAATCTCTGGTTTTGTACATAAATTAGGCTATTTCTAGGTTTTTCTTATGTTCCTTTAAAAACATAGGTGGCGACTCTAAACAATCTGAAACAAGTTAGACATCCTAGGATAATTCACCGCTCTAGCCAAGACGTGGTTCCCCGGGGTATCTACAATAGTTTCTGACAGAATGACGGGATGATTAGTGGAAGCAGTAGCAGCGGCCATCCCAATACTCAGAGGCAACGAGGGTGCGGGTAGTTTGCTAGCGGAGAGGTAGCCACCAAGCAGTTCAGGGGAAGGTTCATAGACAGCCTTGTTCTTGCTCATGGTAGTAAAACCTTGTTGGGTGTAGAGAGAAGGAGGTGGAACATTGCGGTAGCTTGGGAATGGGAAGGCAGTAGCATTGGTGTTGGGGGGACAGTTGGTATTGACCTCTTCATCCTCGACATAAATGAAATTCTCCCCATCGGGCACCAGTTTAGTCCCCTTTTGTTGAATGTGACCCTTCAACTGTTGGTTCTGGTCTTCCAACATCTTGTTGCTTTCCTCGAGATTCCTGATCTTGGCTTCGAGACCGGCGAGGAAGTTCTGGAGGCTTGGGGGAATACCATTGAGAGTAGCCTCAGTGTTGAGCTCGGCGGCACTGGCAGGAGGAGCAGAGGCTGAAGCTGAAGCGGTAGTTGACATTGCTGATGACGAGACTGGGAACGTGGACGGAGTAGAAGCTTCACGTTGTAGTCGACCACCCGAACGGATCCAAACTTGCTTTGCTGAAAGGTTGAAGGGCAATGAAGCTTTAGGAGAGGGGGAAGGCTCATGCAAAGTATATTTTAATTTACAAAAACATACATTATTTACATCCTAATTGGTTGGAAGGGGTACCCCTTTTTCGCAACTAGTTAGAAGACTACGATCAGTGGGGGCCATCATTACGTCTATAGACCCCTCGTTTTTCACCTGCATTGCACACCCCCAAACGGATAATTTGGGCGAGGGTCCTATAGGGCAAGCGGCTTCCACCAACCATCGGATCCTACGACTAACCCTTCCTTAAAGGCATTTAACGTGACGTCTATGTTACATCCTACGCAAGTTAATGATGAGCGGAGATCTTGACAATAAACACTCGTCTCACCATGGCACGTCCCTTGTAGGGAAATCACTTTTTTGTGCACTTTCTCTCAAAGATCTCGATTCATCATTGACTTGGGGATGACTCGACATAGACAGCACGTTAATTGACTATTAAGAAAAAACTAGCCAAACCAACCGGTCAAAACCTAGGTGTGATACCTATACTAGTGTGGGTTGACACGGGTTAGGTAAAAGGCTCCCACCGTATACGGTGAGTGGAATAGACGAGTGACTCGAAAAGAGTGCGGCAGTAGCACACAATTTCCTGCACATCGAATACTCCGGGTAATGGGGACCTGTGCAGTACAGACACGGACTAGTGGTAGTGTGTGGCAAGAAACTAATTCTTTTTAAGGATAAAAGAGAGAAGTTTTGAATGTTTGAATGATGCTATGCAATGCAATGCATGAGAAGGAAAATAATGTACAAGGGAGCATAGCAGAGTTTTGTTTGACCCTAATACTAAGGCAAAAATAACAAAGGTACAAGGATACAAGGTATATACAAAGTACAAGTATCAACAAAGTACAAGTATTAACATTGCGGGGTGCATGGGTGCATGTGTAAACATGGCAAGTGTGTGCATGTATAAACATGGCAGGTGTGTGCATGTGTAAACATGGCAGGTATGTGCTTGTGTAAACATGGCAAGTGTGTGCATGTATAAACATGGCAGGTGTGTGCATGTGTAAACATGGCAAGTGTGTGTATGTGTAAACATGGCAAGTGTGTGCATGTATAAACATGGCAGGTGTGTGTATGTGTAAACATGGCAAGTGTCTGCATGTGTAAACATGGCAAGCATCATGATGTGACGAAAGTTAGACCCACTAAGTTTGAAAAAGTTTCAAAGCAGTCCCCAGCAGAGTCGCCACTGTGAATACCCCTTTCCGATGAAGCGACGCATGGGAAGTATCTTGTGATTATTTTTATTTACAAAGGGAATATTCTTAACGACATTAAAATTATGAGAGTCGCCACGCCGTTTTAATTAAAGCCAAAACATTGAAAAAAGCATGTTTAATGGGTTCGGGGGTCAAATTACAACAAGAGAAGAATATTGGACGTTATCACTCCTATTGCCCGAATTGATCGGTCTTTCTATCATGATGAATGTGTTAGTAGTGTGTTAGTGATTTAGACCGGATCCGAAGATTGCCTACGTTCCTCTCAATGTGAGAAGCTCAGGTCAGCGTAGTTCGCAGAGAATTAGAATAGGCAGAAGAATCGGGATCATGCATAATGAAGGGGGAATTACCTAAAGATTAGGGTTTAGAAGTAGTTCCTAGATCATCCTCGGGTTGATGAACCCTCGATCATCATCGGCTATGAAATAACATGTAATTATGAAGATCGCAACCCTAAATATAGCATAAATAAGGTTTTAATTTATGAACACGAAGAACATGCGAAGAACATATATGAACATATGAATGAACATGCAAAGCTCATGAAGAAACTATGAATAAACGTGTACGAACATGAATATAAAAGATCTACATTAAGAATAATGCAAGAACATGAAGAAAAAGTTAGAAAACTTACCTATGTTGGCAAGAAATAAACCTTGGATCTTCTTGAGTGTTTGAATGTTAATTAGAGAGCAAAATAGTGTTTAAGAACTCCAAAATTCGGATTTAGAGCTCTCAAAATCCCCCCTTAAACCAATGGAATGGAATTGGTTTATATAGTAAACTGAGGGGAGGATCTGATGGTCAGGATTATCCAGCGCAAGGTTGGCCGCCTGGCCATGGTTGAAGCCGGTAACAAGAGTGGCCGCGTGGCCAAGATCAACGCGGAGCAAGGTTGGCCGCGTGGCCAATGTTGCAGGCTGACTTGATTCTTAAGCTAGGGTTTCTGCATGGTTTTTAAGGAAACCATTTACTACCTAATTTGATAGATTTTGTCATAAATGAGATATTTCGGGAATCCGGGACAAGTCTTTTCAAGGTTTCTAATTCCTATAAAGTCCTTGTATTTTTGGGAAAGTCCTAATAAACTCATTTTCAGGTCGGGTACTAACAGGGGGACGGCCTCAAGATGTTACTTTCATGAACTCAGAGTTCTCTACAAGCTTGGCTCATGATTGGGGGCAGGGCACCACTATGGACCATTGGACCAATCTTCGTCATGATGGAGGGAGCATTTATTTGTCTGATAAATATCTGGATTGGTTCCTCAAAGAACTCCGTCCCAAAGTCGAGGGTATTGATGAGATCCGTCGTCCTTTGTTGGGGGACCGATTTGAGCCTAGCTTGAGTTTGAGGAGGAAGGAAGCTAAGGAGGATCCTTCTAATATCAGTGTGGATGCTACCCAAGACTTTTTGGATAGTGACTTTTATGAGAAGAGGGCGAATGGACTTCCCGGCAAATTTCAAGCTCTTGACAGGCCTCATGTGTTCACCAGATTGACTCCCTCAGTTTTCAGTAGACTTGATGTTCCTCCTGGTTTCGAGATACCTTGGTTCAAGAGGAAGTGAGAAGACAAGGCGGATCGTGGTCAAGCCCATACTAAGTTAAGGAAGAAATAGGCCTTTAAGAGTATCGAGAGATTGCAATAGATAGACCAATGTTTAGATTTTTTGTATTTTATTTATTTTCTTTTGCAAGTTGGTAGCTCATGTTGGGAATTTTCCTATTGTTTTCTTGAAATTCATTCAATTAATAAAAGAACAAGATTTTGATTTTATTTATTGAATAGACCGGACCAAAAGGCTGCCTACATTCTCCTTTTACATCAATTAAATAAGGAGCTCAGGTCATCGTAGTTCTTGTTCAAGAAAGAGAAAATATGTCTGCTGATAGCTTGACATGTCTCGTACGAGACATGGGTGTCTCGTACGAGACTGTCCCCCCCCCCTTTTTTAATATATATATGCACACCATGATTTTTGCCTAGACCGCTCTTTCAGGTTTTCAATCTAGCGGGCTTCTTTTCTCGTGCTCTCGGCTCTAACTTTTGCCTAGGCCGCCCATGCGGGTTTTCAACCTAGCAAGCTCTCTCTTTTTTTTTTTTTTTTTTTTGAAATAGGGGACGGAGCTATGAGTAGTACTTCTTCAGCTTGTCCAAGTTGACGGGCTTCGGCAGCTGATCTCCATCTAGGTCTGAGAGTTATACCGCTCCTCCAGAGAAGATCTTCTTGACTAAGTAAGGACCTATCCACCTTGGTCCCCATTTTCCCATGGGGTTGAACGGTCCAGGACGATGTTCGCGTAGGACAAGGTCCCCTTCTTTGATGTTTCTGGATTTGACTTTCTTGTTGAATGCTTGGGCCATTCTCCGTTGATATGCTTGGATATGCTCGACGGCTCGAAGTCGTCTTTCGTCTAGCAGGTCTAGCTGTTCATAACGGCTGTTCAACCATGTGACTTCATTTATTTGGTTTTTTAGGAGAACCCTTAGCGACGGTACCTCTAATTCAATTGGTAACACTGCTTCCATCCCATAGGCTAGGGCGTATGGAGTTTCGCCGATGGCGGTACGGATTGAAGTACGGTATCCCCAGAGTACAAAAGGTAGCTTATCAGGCCAGTCTCTGCCAGTCTTAGCCATTTTTCTGATGATGGTCTCGATGGTTTTGTTAGCAGCTTTGACTGCTCCATTGGTTTGTGGTCGGTACGGTGACGACTGATGCCTTTCTATCTTGTACTCTGCGAGTAATTGGTCACATTCTTTCTCAAAGTGTGTGCCATTATCGGATATCATCTCATGAGGTACCCCATATCGGCATATAATGTTGGTCTTAATAAACTCAGCCACCTTCTTGGCGTTTAGGACTTTGTAGGATTGAGCTTCGATCCATTTGGTGAAGTAGTCTACAACGACCAATACGAATGAGTGCCTAATATGACCTATCGGTAAGACCTTGCCAATGAGATCTATTCCCCATGTAGAAAATGGCCAAGAGGATGTCATGGGGTATAACACGGACGGTGGTGCGTGTTGCAAGTTAGCATGTATCTGACACTTGTGGCATTTTTTAACCATGTTGGCGGAGTCGGCTTCCATTGTAGCCCAATAGTACCCTAGTAGGATAACTTTCTTTGCTAGCATGTTGCTATTCATGTGGGTTCCACAGACTCCTTGATGGACTTGGTCTATGATTTCTATGGATTTGTGCTCATCAGCACAGAGTAAACACTGTTTGTGATGTTTCTTGTAGAGGCGATCACCTATAATCACGAATTGGGCAGCGAATCGTTTGAGAGCTATCTTTGCTTTAGGTGATGTGTCTGATGGGAATTTTCCATCTAGGAGGGAACGCCATACGCCGTAGTACCAAGGTTTATCGTCCAAGGCATTCACGGAAACTGAGTCATACGGCTCTTTGTAGTCGTGCAAGTCTACGATCGAGTGATAAGCAGGAGTCGTTTGTCTCGCGACTTTGAACGTTTTGACCTCAGTCCATTCGGGAATCTCTACAAGTGATTCTAGCATGGCTGGCGAATCTGCTAAGCGGTTCTTATCTCTAGGAAGATAGTAGAAAGTGACCTCTCTGAACTGATTGACCAAGTCTTGGAGATGGTCGTTGTATTTCTTAAGTGTAGGATATTGTACCTTCCACTTTTTGAGTGACTGATAGATTATGAGTTGCGAATCTCCGTACACCTCTAGCCAGTGGCGGATCTACACCAAAATATTTGGTGTTGCCTCTTCTTTAAGAAAAAAAAAAATAGCGCGAAGCTAATATTCAATACATTTACATACATAAATATAGCAAGAAAGCGATAAAATAATTCACCAAAACTAGTGATAAATGTATATATTTCAAAAAAATATTGCAATAATACTCCCTCTGTCCCAAAATGAGTGTCCATTTCAAAAAAAAAAAAAAAAAAATGTCCCAAAATAAGTGTCTTTTTTTAACATAACTTTGTCCCTAAATGTTTGTTTTGGAAAAAAAAATCACCGGTTTCTTTATACGTGTAAAATTAAATGTATGGAATGGAGATTACAAGATTATATATGAATATTTGCTACCAAATTATACAAAAAGTTGAGATTTTCAGTGTCACTTGAAATGAAATTTGGACACTCATTTAGGGACAAAGGTAGTAGTAAAAAGAAAATAGTTATTACTACTAATTAAGCCAATAAGAATAAGAGAAAAATCTTGTTACTAATCAAGCTCATAATATTGAGACAGAAAAATTCAAATTAGGCTAATTAAGTTTTAATAAATGGGAAAAGCCACATTTAAAAGAATGAGAGGAAAGCTAGGAGTGTAGACAAAAGAAAAGAAAAAAAATCTACTAAAAGGGTTTGAACCTAGATACACCATGATTCTTAGGCAAACAACTTAAACACCTTACCACACAAGTTGTCTTGTTCAAATCTAAGCTTCTTTATATAAAAATAAGGTTATTTTGCAAAAAAAAAAAACATATATATATATATATATATATATATATATATATATATATATATATATATATTTGCATTGCCTAGGCAACACCAGGCACAATGCTGGGTCCGCCCATGCCTCTAGCTCGGTCACATTTCTTTCTAAGGCCACTTCAAGCCCCGCTATGCAAGCTTCATACTCGGCGATGTTGTTAGTGGCCTCGAAATCAAGGCGAATTGCAAGTGGAGTGTATAAATCTGAGGGATCTACTAGTAACATGCCAATAACATATCCCCGTTTATTGGCTGCGCCATCGAAAAATAATTGCCACTTATTTTCTGCTATTGCCATGATGTCCTCATCAGGGAATCGCGGGTCTTCCCCCTTCACTTCATCACATGGAAATTTGGCTAAATGATCAGCAAAGACTCTTCCTCTTACATATTTCTGTGTGATGTAAGTGATATCATACCCCGCGAGAATAAAGTACCACTTAGATATTCTATAGGAGACATGCGATTTCTCAAAGATGTACTTCATCGGGTCCATTCGGGCAATCAGTTGTACGGGAAATGCCTCCATGTACAGTTTGAGTCTCTCAGCCACCCATACCAGTGCAGCACACGACTTTTCTAATGCAGAGTAATTCAATTCAACCCTTTGAAAGTGATGACTGACAAAGTATATTGCATTCTCTTTCCTCGAGTCAAGTTGCTCTTGTGCTAGCATAGCCCCTAGTGCAGTGTCATTGACTGTAAGGTACAGGGTCAAAGGTTTTTCTTTGTGCGGTGGGACCAATACGGGAGGATTAACCAAGTATTCTTTCACATTTTTGAAGGCTTCTTGACTCTCTTCGGTCCATTCTAGGGATGCATTCTTCTTGAGGAGTTTGAAGATGGGTTCGCACATTGTCGTGAGTTGATTAATGAAATGACTAATGTATTGAAGGCGACCCATAAACCCTTTTACTTCTTTCTGCGTCTTAGGTGGAGGCATTTCAACGATGGCTTTGATCATATCGGGGTTTGCTTCTATACCACGCTGGGTGACCATGTACCCAAGGACTTTTCCTTTCACTACCCCAAATGTGCACTTGGCCGGATTAAGCCTCATCTTGTTGTGTCTCAACCTTTTAAAGAATTTTCTGAGGTCGATAAAGTGCTGTCCATCGGAGCCTTTAGAGTGTATGATCATATCATCAACGTACACCTCCATCTCTTTATGTATCATGTCATGGAATAAGGCAGTTACAGCTCTCTGGTAGGTGGCTCCGGCATTCTTGAGCCCGAATGGCATGACTATATAACAGAAAGTCCCCCAAGGTGTGGTAAATGCCGTTTTGTGCTGATCTTCCTCAGCCATGAGGATTTGGTTGTACCCGGCGAATCCGTCTACGAATGGACTTCATACTTTGCGGTATTGTCAACAAGCATGTCTATGTTAGGTATAGGGAAGTCGTCTTTCGGAGAGGCTCTGTTAAGATCATGAAAGTCTACGCATACACGAACCTTTCCATTTGCTTTGGAAACTTACACAGTATTAGCTAACTAGGTTAGATACTCTATTACTTTGATTAACCCAACACTCAGGAGTTTCTCTATCTCTTGTTTAACTTGCACCGACCACTCGGGTTTAATTCTGCGGAGTTTCTGCTTGACTGGCTTTGAATCTAGAAGCAGCGGTATCTTATGTTCAACAATCGAATTAGATAGCCCCGGCATATCTTTGTAGGACCATGCGAACACGTCTACGAATTCTCAGAGAAGCGCTATGAGGGCTTGTCGGTCTTCCCCCTTGAAGAAACTGCCAATCTTGGTCTCTTTCGGATCATCGTCCATCCCCAAATTAACTGTTTGCATTTCTTCGGCATCAATAAGACCATTTCCGCCACGATAACCTACTTGCTTATTAATTTCTTTTAAGATTTGTTCATTTTCTTGATCTATCTCGTCATATGACTCATTATTATCTAATTTGTTTGAGTTATTAGTTAATTCATCATTTATGACGCTTGCAATCTCAGGATACTCGGAAAGATCTATGTTTTCATTAAGAAAGTAGAGGAATACACGTTCCACGATGGCATCCAAGTCCTCTTGGGTGAGCTCATCGTAGAGGTATCTGACTCTAAGGTTAGAGTTACAAATTTTCTTTCCCTATGGGGATGGGGAGTGCACCCTAACTCCTTGGTCAAGAAGTCTTCACTTGCTATTATCCCTTAGGTCCCTGTTAAGATTCCCGTTAAGACCCTAGGCGTTGTCCCCTAGGTCCCCGTTGAGATTTCCCGCTAAGATTCCCATCAAGACCCTAGGCGTTGTCCCCTAGGAAGTCAGTCAAGTCCTTGGGTGGATCCTCGTTATCTTCCAAGAAGCCCGTCATGTTCGTCTTTCCCTCTTAAGATTCTAAACCCACTCGAACTACAATGACCTGAGCCTCTCATCGCGTGGGACCCCATCCCTCGTGGTGAGGGGAACGTAGACAACTTCGGCCCGGTCAAATATCCCGAAAGGGAAGCACATGCATCTTTAGCCCAAGCACTCATCCAAATTTTACCCGAGTCTAAACTACCTCTTTTTTTTTTCCCCGTATGCTCAGATGAAGTGGAAGAGAGAATCATGCCGCCGCCTAGTGCGTGTGGAATCAGAGAGTTCCTCGGTCACCGCAACTTTTCTAACCTAGTACCTCGGAAAGACCTCTTCAATGGATGGTAGTTTAGGAAACGACGTTCCAGACAACCTGGATAGCCTGACAAAGGAGAGCTGCTCCAAGCTCTAGAAGCCTCCGGGGCTATGGAGGAAGTCATCACGAAGAGCCGTAAAGAAACACAGAACCTGTTCGATGAGTCGATGAGACAAAGAGATGTCACAACTGATGGGCCCTTCACCAAAGTGACCAACCACAATGAAAAGGTGGAAGCTACCCGACCTCCGGATTGTAACCAAAGAATGCCCCCTCCATCTCACCAAAATACCGAGACCTCCATTTCTTCGCCCCAACACGCCGTCATCCACAACGAGCCTCTCACTCAAATCTTCCTTACTCCGCCTCATCCTAAATCCAATATCTCCCATGAGACACTTCCTATAAAACCCCAAGCACGATCCACTCAAAAGGCCCGCAAACCGCCGTTCACACCGGTTACGGCCCAAGCATCATACTCACAATACCATACCCTTTCTCGGTTTAATGCCATCAACCAAGTCACCGGGGCTCAGTCACTGTTTAGACCATATGTAGATACCTGACCATGCATCACTAACCGATTTCCACTGGATTTCCCGATAAGATTCTATGGTGACCCGTATCATCCCTATAATCCAAGACCTTTTGGACCACAAGCTCCTTACATGCCTCCGATACATACCCCTGCGAGCAACCAAGGGTATGGGTATGCCTACGCCCCCGCGCCTCCACAAAATCCTCTCAACCATACGTTGGGGAAGATTGTTGGTGTTGGTGCCCTAGGCACGTTTGTTAAACGTTGTATAAGTTATCATTTTATTCATGATGATAAAGAGATAATAAGATTATTATTGTTGCTCATGTTTTCTTATAATAATCTCCGTCCCTAGATCTTGTTAAGCACTAGTATAAAGGCTAAATTATCATGGGATGATCATGTTAGATTTATGGGTACTTGTTTGGAACAAGGTACTGGACATGACACGCGGTATGAGATTTATGTCATGGTCAATGTCATATATAAATCTCATATTAGTTATGTCATTTGAATCCTTAGACATGAAGTTATTATAGTCTTCCACTTGATGAAGATTATGTTTAACATATTCAAACGCTGCCTTAACACGGTAGTTATAAAGGGTATGATTGGCGTGATTGGATTCACGTAGGGAAGAATAATAAGCCAAATGGATTTGTCCCTCTTCGGAGAGATGTCAAGCTTGGGCCCCTCGAAGGAATGATGTTGATGAAATGTTTGGCCAAACTCAAATGGATTGATTGGATCAATGTCATTTGGATTATCAACATATTCGGAATCGAGAAAGTATTGAACAATACAAGTTGACTTGTTGACCATGACTTGTGTTCAATGACATCGTGGACAAAAGGATTATGACATGTTCTAAAAGGAATGCGAACTTGTATCTAGTTATACTATTTGGGTAGGTATGACGGTTTGCTAGAACCTAATCATATCTTATGGTTTCATGTCTGAACCCATTGCCAACTTAGTATAATCCTAGAGGGTCACACACAATAGAACGAATCCTAAATAAGGACTATATTGGAAATTTTGGAAAATTGGATTTTCTGGACTGTTTGGGCGACCGCTCAAAAGGGCTGGGCGACCGCACAGAAATTTGGGCGGCCGCACGCCTCAGTTTGGGCGGCCGCACAGTACTGACGGGGACAGATTCCTAATTTGACTTGGAATCGAATTTTGGACGGGTTTTAACACAAGTTTCCTATTTGGAATAGGTCTTACTTGTGTATAAACATCAGAATTCGGCCACAACTCAACCCTAATGTTTTGTGTGAGTCTCAAAAGAGTTTGAGAGAGTTTTATTTTGTTCTAAGACATCCTAGATTGAGGAACAAAATAATACACAAACAAAATTCCATATAGTTCATATTGATTGTGAAAACGTGTTTCACAATTTTGGTCTAGCAACCAAGATCAAGTGTTATTGAGGTGTGGATACCGCTAGAGGGTGAAACTTATCATCTTCAAAGTTCGTGATTCTTACCATGTTAGTGATCAAGGGTTCAAGCCTCTATCGAATTCAAGGTTGCATAATCAAAGGCAACAAGGGTTAGTATTCTAGTATTCATTATGTTGTATTTGACTTAATCATATGAATGGATCTATGGGCTTTGGGTTTCATTAAATTTTAAATGCTTAATTCCGCTGCGCATGTTACTATGAAACCCAACAGTGGTATCAGAGCCCCGTTCATGTTGATTATTTCAATACTAGATCATGTTATGTGTATATAAATTGTTTATGTGCCTAGCATGATATGAATATTGGATTATATGATGTTTATGTGTTATGTGATTTTATGTGGTTTATTGTTTTACAACTTTAATCGCACAATTCAATCGCAATAAATATTATGATGGATTCTGAATTGTTTGATTATTAATTCTGATTGGATCATGGTTTTAATAATCGGGAAAAAACAATTTTGAGACAAATTTTCGAAACTTAAAAATTCCTTCTGATCAACTTGGGCGACCGCACAGAATAGAGTGTGCGGCCGCACACTTTTGGGCGACCGCACAGTGCCTTCTGGGCGGCCGCACAGTACCAGGTTTCTGTTCTGATTTTGGTGAAAATCTGAATTTGGAATTTTCGAGAGGTCCAACCAAACCAGTAACAAAACCAGGCCAGACCTGCTGATCTGGAATGGGTTTTGGGTAGTTGGTTTGATTGTAGATCTTGGGGTTTGATTTTCCTATTTGTTTTAGTCTTGTGATTCCAAGATTGGTTCAAGGTTTGGATGGCTAATCTGCGTTTAACGAGATTGTGTTTCCCAAACTTGATCGCAATCAAAGTTTCAAAGATAAAACGAAGTTAGAATTATGAAGAGTTCATAATTGCTAAAATTGAGAAACAAAGTTCTTGATTCAAAGATTGGAGATCCATGTGGAATTGTGGATGCAATTGGCCTACGTTCATCGAGACCATCTATTGCTTAGTTTCGGCCACATGGACTACTTTCTTGGTTTCTTGAATTAGTGCGGGATTGTGGTTGCCAAATGGCTTAGTTCGACCGCACTTCTTGTTGTCTTGATTTGGAAATAACGACCAAAGTTGAAAAGGTCTTATCCTCATAATTATAGAGAAACTAATGACACATAAATATTGTGCTTAAATTAATGGAGATTAATTTAGTGGCTAAACTTGATGCGTAACATGTTTATCTTGTGTGCTCATAAATGTGTTGTAAGCTATATGTGATGAACCTACAAAGAAAGTTTTAAGTTATTTTTGCCATGCCATGATTAAAACACTTGTTTATACATAGGTGATTTTTGTCACGACCCGAAATATAGGCTCTATTTTATTAGTAATTAAATGATTTTTATTTAATTATTTGCTTATTTATTTATTTAAATTGTTATTTATTTAAATAATTATGTGTGCAATTTATGTGTTATTATAATTATGCCTAGCATTTTATTCGAGTTATTTGGGTTAGTATAGAAGTGTGAGTCTTAATTGTTAGTAGGGAGTGTAGTGTTTGTGTGTAGTGTAGTGGGGGGCCTAAGTGTAAATCTTTTAAACATTTTTCATACTCCCTCCCTACTCCCCTCACCTCCCTCACCTTCTCCCTCACTCTCTCCATTCTTCTTTCCCAGACAACTCCCTCCCTCTCTCTAGCTTTGGTAAGCATTTCTTCTCTTTCCTTCTCTCTTCATTTACTCCTTCTTCCTCTCATTATTATTCATTTCTTAAAACGTGAACATTGTTTAGATCGTCGGTAGGATCGTGTAGAATCAAAAAGATTTGAAATCCATCAACTTTGAGAATTTGCAAGTAAGTTACTTTTCCCCCATTTTAATGCTAAAATGTTCATATCATGTTTAGATATTGTTTGATGTGTTACATTTGAAGTTTGGATGAGTTTTGAATTTGTTTGGAATTTATTTGGGTTTTTGATCAAAAAATGGTGAAATCTTGAATGTTGGGTTTGATTCTCGATTTTGGTTGTTAAATGTTGTTTTAGGAGTCTTTTTAGACTTATAAGTTGTTTTGGCACTCTAGTATATGTGTTGGAATGTTTGATTTTGGTTGAAATGTGTTTGGATTTGAAAAATGGAAGAACCCATGTTGTTCTTCTCGATTTCTGGCGATCCGGAAGATTGGGCGGCCGCACAAACTTGCCTGGGCGACCGCGCATCTTTCTGAGAGCTTTTGTTCTTGTTTTATGACTTTTTGGGCGACCGTACAACCCAACGTGGGCGGCCGCACAGTCCTCTGAAAAGTTACATTTGTTAATTTTGTGTGATTGAAGAACGCGTTTTGGTCCAAGTCTTGGGTGTCCTTCTAGTTGACCTTAGTGAATATTATAGCACACTTTGGTGATAGAATTGGGTCCATTGTGATCAAGTTTGTGTTTGAAATTCATTAATTGTTAATTGGGATGTTGGAGCACTTTTATGGTGTATTGTTGGTTCATTTCATCTTCTTGGTGATTATTTGGTATGATTCCCTTCTTTGGAATCCTTTGTTGTTTATCGTGCTAGTATTTTATTACTTAGCCTTTACGTGAAAGTCCAGCTGGTATTTTGTGTGTGTTTGGGCGATGCGAAACATTATGATGGCACGGCCAAGTCCATTGTGATGTTGACCATTGTTTTGCCCCATTATTACCCTCCTCCAGATTGGCCTTGGATGTGAGAAGAGCTAGCTCCTTTGTGTGCATTTTAGCTTTCTTGGAGCATGATTTTGTGGCATGTCTCCCGTCCCTTGTGACACTTCTTCATTGGTTATTGGTTTCGGTACCGGGGTTTTCTCTTCGGCTTTCATGCTATTATGAAGATGATGATTTGTTGATTATTGAAGCTGCGCAGCGATCCTTTATTTGGATGTTCCGGTTTGGAAAACCTTGGCTATATCCTTTGTTATGTGTTTATTTCCGCTGCTATCTGATACATGCTAAATGCTATGTGCTATGTGATATTTATTATTGCTTATTGTATATTGCATCATAGCATGTCATGTAATTGCATTAGTAACTTATTGAGATTTATCTCACCCCTTTTCTTTTTATCTTTGTTTTTCCTTAACCCCCCCCCAGGTGCTAAGGATTAGTCTCGCTGATCACGAGAAAGAGGACGTCGAGTGTGGATACATTCTTTTGGGGAAAGTTGTATAGGTTGGTTTACATTATATAAATGTGTAACCTTTTGGGATATTTGTACCAAACATTGACGTCATTAGGATTTATGTATTTGTATTTTGTTAAGCATAAACTGGTGGAAGTTTATGATAGTTGTAATTGGTTTTTTTTATCAAACATGGTTTTGTAGAACTTTGGATTATCACCTTTTGGTATTAAATGGAATTTTTAACTTCAGTGTTTCATAGTTTTGGTTTTAGAGTCGACGTCCAGCTCGCGGTCCCGGGGCCCGCGGGGTCCGGGGTCGCGACAGTTGGTATCAGAGCTATGGAATTAGCTCTAAGTATAAGTCTAGGTGGATTAGTATGACCTAGGTGGGTAGTAGTGTGCGGAGTGATTAACGGTTGATGTTTTATGCAGGTAATTGTTTTCAATGTCTGGAAGAAGAAACAGAGGAGGTACTAGCCGGGCACAGAATCAGAATGACACAAGGGATGAAGCACGTGCCATGTTTCAAGGCATGTTCGAGGCGGCCATGAAGGCCATACATGATCAAGGTCCAAGGGTAGAACAAGCACCACCCCGTTATGGTTTGGAGCAATTTCTGAAGTTGAAACCGGTTGAATTCAATGGGGAGCCCGATGTTCGGAAAGCTGAGTTGTGGATTGAGTCTATGGAGAAGATTTATGATGTATTTGGGTGTTCGGATGAGGACAAGGTCCGGTTCGCGGCTTACAAGCTTGTGGGAGCCGCCGAGCATTGGTGGAAAGGTGTTAAGGCTACTTGGGATGATACTCACACGGTGTATGCGTGGGAGTTATTTGTGCGCAAATTCAAGGATCATTTCATTCCGGTTGTTGATCAAAACCGAAAGGAGATCGAGCTACTCAACTTGGAGCAAGGTGTGTTGTCTATAGCACAATACTCGGCTAAGTTCATAGAATTAGCCCGGTATTGCGACTATTTGGTGAGGACCGAGGAACAAAAGGCTATGAGATTTATTCGGGGATTGAAGACCTCCATCCGTACTCAACTGATTGCTCAACGGATTGTGACTTTTCAAGATGCGGTGGACCGAGCCTACTTAATAGAGCAAGATATTGGGGAGCATAAAAGGAAGACCGAGGTAGCCAACCGAGTAAGCAAGGAGCGCAGAGCAAGTCACAACCAAGGATTGATAACCGAGGTAACTTTGGGGGACAATCTCAGTTCCGAGGGCAACCGATCCCAAGGAACCCGGGTACCACTTCCGGGAACCAAGGGAGCCAAATTAGGAGGCTATGTTCGTATTGTCAAAAGGAAGGTCATTCTGAAGACCGTTGTTGGAAGAAGCAAGGAAGGTGCACCAATTGTGGTCAAATGGGTCACTTTGTAAAAGATTGCCCGAGAGGTAGAGGACAAGCATCCGGGTCAGGAGTTGGTAATAATCAAGGTCAGAAAAGGGATGCTATCGGGAAGCCCAAAGTCCAAGGAAGAGTATTTGCCATGAATCAACAACAAGCTACCGATGATCCATCCGTTATTGGAGGTATTGTTTCTGTGTCTAATGTGAGCGCACGAGCGTTAGTAGATCCAGGATCATCTCATTCATACATTTCTGTGCAATTTGCTTCTATGTTAAATGCTACATTTGAGTCTTTACCGTACGTGCTAGAGGTGTCGACCCCTATAGGAGAGTGCTTGATTTCTGATCGAGTCTTTCGTTCTTGTGACGTGGTTATTTGTGGTCGAGTCCTTTGTGCGGATTTGGTAGTTCTTCCTATCCAAGACTTTGATGTCATTTTGGGTATGGATTGGTTGAGCAAGTTTCATGCTTCTGTTGATTGCCGTGAGAAAACTGTTACTTTTTCTATTCCCGATGTGCCTAGATTTGTGTTTGAGGCTAGTCCTCTGAGTAGAAAGGTTCGCTTAATTTCTTATTTGAAAGCGAGAAAATTATTGCATAGTGGTTGTGAGGGGTATTTGGCTAGTGTTCTTGATACTAGAAAAGAATCCCCTAGTTTTGATAGTGTTCGGGTAGTTCGGGAATTTCCCGATGTTTTCTCTACCGAGTATGATATGCCTCCCGATCGTGAGATTGAGTTTTGTATAGATCTTTTGCCGGGTACGGCTCCGATTTCGAAAGCACCTTATAGGTTAGCGCCCGCAGAGTTGAAAGAATTAAAGGTTCAGTTGCAAGAGTTGCTTGATCGAGGGTTTATTCGCCCTAGTGTTTCCCCGTGGGGAGCACCGGTTTTATTCGTGCGGAAGAAAGATGGTTCCTTGAGATTGTGCATCGATTACCGGAAGTTGAATCAGGTTACGGTGAAGAACAAGTATCCTCTACCGCACATCGATGATTTGTTTGATCAGCTTCAAGGGTCCGTGGTTTTCTCTAAGCTTGATTTGAGGAGTGGGTACCATCAGTTGAAGGTTCGATCGGAGGATATTCCGAAGACTGCTTTTCGCACTCGTTATGGTCATTATGAGTTCTTGGTTATGCCGTTTTGGGTTGATGAATGCGCCGGCCGTGTTTATGGATTTGATGAACCGAGTTTTCCATCCTTATCTTGATTCGTTCGTGGTGGTTTTTATTGATGATATACTTGTCTACTCTAAATCTCGAGAGGAGCACGAGCAACATTTGAGGACAGTTTTATCCGTTCTTGCGAGGGAGAAATTATTTGCGAAGTTCAGTAAATGCGAATTTTGGCTCGAGAAGGTGTCATTTCTGGGTCATGTTATTTCTAAAGACGGGATTTCGGTGGATCCTTCAAAGATAGAGGCTATAGTGGATTGGAAGAGACCCGAATCAGTGACAGAGATTAGAAGCTTTCTTGGTTTAGCCGGTTATTACCGAAGGTTTATTGAAGGGTTTTCGAGGATCGCTACTCCGATGACTCAGTTGACCCGGAAGAATGTTCCGTTTGTGTGGACCGAGAAATGTGACGAGAGTTTCGAGGAATTGAAGAAGAGGTTAACTACCGCACCGATCTTGACTTTGCCTAATGGGAGCGATGGCCTAGTGATTTTCAGTGATGCTTCGAAAGAGGGTTTGGGTTGTGTGTTGATGCAGAATGGGAAAGTAATTGCTTATGCTTCGAGGAAGTTGACCCCGAGTGAACAGAATTACCCGACTCATGATATGGAGTTAGCGGCTATAGTCTTTGCGTTGCACAAATGGAAGCACTACCTTTATGGAGCGAAGTTTGAGATTTTTACCGATCACAAGAGTTTGAAGTACCTATTCTCTCAGAAGGAATTGAACAACCGACAGCGTCGATGGATGGAATTGTTGAAAGATTACGATTGTACGATTTCTTATCATCCGGGGAAGGCGAATGTGGTAGCCGATGCGATTAGTAGAAAATCTTATGTGGCTTCGATGATGGTTCGAGAATGGAAAATACTTGAGGATGTTCGAGATTGGTCTCCTCGTGAATCGAGACATGGGGCTATTTTTGCGAATATTAGGATATCTCCGACCCTAATTCAGAGGATAAAGGAAGCTCAGAAAGAGGATCCCGAGTTGGTGAAAATAATGGGTAAATTGAAGGAAAAGAATTTCGAGGATTTTTCATTGAGCTCGAGTGGAGTGTTGACTTTCCGTGGTCGTTTGTGTGTTCCGGATGTTGATGGAATTAAACAGAGAGTTCTTGATGAGGGTCACAAATCGAGATATACTATTCATCCGGGTAGTACGAAGATGTATCAGGATTTGAAGCAAAAATTTTGGTGGATTAAAATGAAGAGGGAAATGGCCGAGTATGTATCGAGGTGTTTAACGTGTCAGCAGGTCAAAGCCGAGCATCAGAGACCCGCGGGATTACTTCAGCCGTTAGAGATTCTCGAGTGGAAATGGGAGCATGTGACTATGGATTTCGTTACGGGATTGCCTCGTACCCGTAGGAAGTATGACAGTGTTTGGGTAATAGTGGATATATTGACCAAGAGTGCCCATTTCTTGCCTATCGACATCAGATATTCGATGGAGAAGCTTGCAACCCTTTATATCGATGAGATTGTTAGATTGCATGGGGTTCTGGTGAGCATTGTGTCAGATCGAGACCCGAGGTTTACTTCTAGATTCTGGAAGGCGTTTCAGGAAGCTTTGGGTACAGATTTGCGATTTAGTACAGCTTTTCATCCTCAAACCGACGGTCAATCCGAGAGGACTATTCAGATTCTTGAGGATATGTTGCGAGCTTGTGCGATAGACTTTTCCGATTCTTGGGATTCGCACCTATCGTTAGTGGAGTTCTCCTACAACAACAGTTATCAGGCTAGTATCGAGATGGCACCGTTTGAGTCCTTGTATGGAAGAAAGTGTAGATCGCCTATTTGTTGGGATGAGGTCGGTGAAGCGAAAGTTTTGGGTATTGATTTGCTTCAGGATTCAGTTGAGAAAGTTAGAGTTATCCGGGATAGATTGAAGACAGCCCAGAGTCGACATAAGAGCTACGCAGACAACCGAAGGCGAGATCTTAGTTTTCAGATTGGTGATTTGGTATTCTTGAAAGTGTCTCCGAAGGTGGGTATTCGTAGATTTGGGAAGAAAGGCAAATTGGCTCCGAGGTTTATTGGTCCGTTTGAGATTTTGGGAAAGGTTGGACTTCTAGCGTATCGTCTCGCGTTAC
This sequence comes from Campanula takesimana, assembly GCA_026119855.1. Taxonomy (NCBI): domain Eukaryota; kingdom Viridiplantae; phylum Streptophyta; class Magnoliopsida; order Asterales; family Campanulaceae; genus Campanula; species Campanula takesimana. Next base: position 1,521,564 of record JAOWBW010000123.1, on the reverse strand, counting down.
CGTCATCTTTGGACCGGTTGCACAACGTCTTTCACGTTTCTATGCTTGGAAGTACGTTCATGATCCGTCTCACGTGTTACCGAGGATACCGGAGGATATTGAGCCCGATATGTCTTATGAAGAACGACCGGTTCGGATCTTAGATTCTAAAGTCCAAGAGTTGAGGAGCAAAAGCATTTCATTGGTTCGAGTTCTTTGGAGGAACCATAACATCGAGGAGTCGACGTGGGAGCTCCGAGATGAGATCGAGAGGAAATTTCCGTGGCTTTTTGTTTAAGGTGAGTCTCGTTAAAATTCGGGTCGAATTTTCTTTAAGGAGAGTGAATGTCACGACCCGAAATATAGGCTCTATTTTATTAGTAATTAAATGATTTTTATTTAATTATTTGCTTATTTATTTATTTAAATTGTTATTTATTTAAATAATTATGTGTGCAATTTATGTGTTATTATAATTATGCCTAGCATTTTATTCGAGTTATTTGGGTTAGTATAGAAGTGTTGAGTCTTAATTGTTAGTAGGGAGTGTAGTGTTTGTGTGTAGTGTAGTGGGGGGCCTAAGTGTAAATCTTTTAAACATTTTTCATACTCCCTCCCTACTCCCCTCACCTCCCTCACCTTCTCCCTCACTCTCTCCATTCTTCTTTCCCAGACAACTCCCTCCCTCTCTCTAGCTTTGGTAAGCATTTCTTCTCTTTCCTTCTCTCTTCATTTACTCCTTCTTCCTCTCATTATTATTCATTTCTTAAAACGTGAACATTGTTTAGATCGTCGGTAGGATCGTGTAGAATCAAAAAGATTTGAAATCCATCAACTTTGAGAATTTGCAAGTAAGTTACTTTTTCCCCATTTTAATGCTAAAATGTTCATATCATGTTTAGATATTGTTTGATGTGTTACATTTGAAGTTTGGATGAGTTTTGAATTTGTTTGGAATTTATTTGGGTTTTTGATCAAAAAATGGTGAAATCTTGAATGTTGGGTTTGATTCTCGATTTTGGTTGTTAAATGTTGTTTTAGGAGTCTTTTTAGACTTATAAGTTGTTTTGGCACTCTAGTATATGAGTTGGAATGTTTGATTTTGGTTGAAATGTGTTTGGATTTGAAAAATGGAAGAACCCATGTTGTTCTTCCCGATTTATGGCGATCCGGAAGATTGGGCGGCCGCACAAACTTGCCTGGGCGACCGCGCATCTTTCTGAGAGATTTTGTTCTTGTTTTATGACTTTTTGGGCGACCGCACAACCCAACGTGGGCGGCCGCACAGTCCTCTGAAAAGTTACATTTGTTAATTTTGTGTGATTGAAGAACGCGTTTTGGTCCAAGTCTTGGGTGTCCTTCTAGTTGACCTTAGTGAATATTATAGCACACTTTGGTGATAGAATTGGGTCCATTGTGATCATGTTTGTGTTTGAAATTCATTAATTGTTAATTGGGATGTTGGAGCACTTTTATGGTGTATTGTTGGTTCATTTCATCTTCTTGGTGATTATTTGGTATGATTCCTTACTTTGGAATCCTTTGTTGTTTATCGTGCTAGTATTTTATTACTTAGCCTTTACGTGAAAGTCCAGCTGGTATTTTGTGTGTGTTTGGGCGATGCGAAACATTATGATGGCACGGCCAAGTCCATTGTGATGTTGACCATTGTTTTGCCCCATTATTACCCTCCTCCAGATTGGCCTTGGATGTGAGAAGAGCTAGCTCCTTTGTGTGCATTTTAGCTTTCTTGGAGCATGACTTTGTGGCATGTCTCCCGTCCCTTGTGACACTTCTTCATTGGTTATTGGTTCCGGTACCGGGGTTTTCTCTTCGGCTTTCATGCTATTATGAAGATGATGATTTGTTGATTATTGAAGCTGCGCAGCGATCCTTTATTTGGATGTTCCGGTTTGGAAAACCTTGGCTATATCCTTTGTTATGTGTTTATTTCCGCTCCTATCTGATACATGCTAAATGCTATGTGCTATGTGATATTTATTATTGCTTATTGTATATTGCATCATAGCATGTCATGTAATTGCATTAGTAACTTATTGAGATTTATCTCACCCCTTTTCTTTTTATCTTTGTTTTTCCTTAACCCCCCCCAGGTGCTAAGGATTAGTCTTGCTGATCACGAGAAAGAGGACGTCGAGTGTGGATACATTCTTTTGGGGAAAGTTGTATAGGTTGGTTTACATTATATAAATGTGTAACCTTTTGGGATATTTGTACCAAACATTGACGTCATTAGGATTTATGTATTTGTATTTTGTTAAGCATAAACTGGTGGAAGTTTATGATAGTTGTAATTGGTTTTTTTTTATCAAACATGGTTTTGTAAAACTTTGGATTATCACCTTTTGGTATTAAATGGAATTTTTAACTTCAGTGTTTCATAGTTTTGGTTTTAGAGTCGACGTCCAGCTCGCGGTCCCGGGGCCCGCGGGGTCCGGGGTCGCGACAATTTTGATGTGGGTTCGCCTCCGCGATGTGCATTAATTTTATTCATGTATGAGAAAGATGAGGTTCATTAATTCAATGGGGCTTGCCTCCACAAGGTGCATTAAATTGAATGGTTCCTATACGTTTAAAATGGTTGAACTTAATAAGGCGTCAAAACGGTTTTGGGCTTAGGCAAAAGATGAGATTAAACATGCTTTCGAAATTGGATCCCTAAGAATCATATGAGATATGATTGACAAGAAATTGTCTACCTAATTAATTTGATTTTGAGCGATCCGCCTCCGTGGACTCAAACTTAAATTAAAGTTGGATCTTAGCCCAGTATCAAAAGAGTCTCATGAAAGGATCTAAGAGTCATATGAGATATGATTGACATGGTTGTCTACCTAATTAATTTAGTTTTGAGCGGTCCGCCTCCGTGGACTCAAAATTAAATTAAAGTTGGATCTTAGCCCATTTAAATTATATTATACATTGGATGTATAAGAAGGTTATATAATTTAGTGGGAGTATTTTTGGAAAATACATTATTTATCTCTTTAATGAGATTAGTACTTGTAAAATTTTGGAAATTTTGCATGAGTTGTTGATAATGACAACTAACTTCGTTGCGATCAATCCTTGATAAGGATAAAGCTTCAAAGAGAATGGTACAAACTTTATGGATTGTATATTGAGCATAAGAATCGTTCTAAGGCAAGAAGATGAAGTTGTACATTCTTGATGGGCCTATTCCTAAAAGAACCTAAAAGCCGGAATAGACAATCACAAGAATCATGAGTATGATTCTAGGAGTGTGAGTTGTCTTATGCTCACGATTATGTGCTCTTAAACTCCAAAAAAGTTTGGAACTTGTGGAAGCCTATTAGATAGGCGTGGAGTTGAGTTACATGTTTCAAAGAGCAATCTAAGCAAGAGAGGTATAAAACCATTGTTGCATTCACTCATTGCAAAATGAGTAAAGGGCAATAAATGGAACTTCACATGCTTAAGATAAAGGCTACGTAGAGCATCTTGAGAAACTTGGTTGTCCAATTGGATTGGAGCAAGCCATGGATCTCATTCTTGATTCATTGTTTAAATGTTATGATCACTTAGTGATGGACTATAACATGCTTAAAAATGAATAAGAATTTCTTCGAGTTGCATTAACATGCTAAGAAACTGCGAAGATGAAGATATTGGAGAATGGTTCTCCAGAGCTCATGGTTCATAATGGAAAATGGTCAAATGCCAAAAGAAAGGTAAGACAAGGGTTGTCAAAACCTAAAACTATAATTGATGCAATTTGGTAAAATGGCAATTGGATTGATCATTTAAAATTGTAGTCAAAAGGTAAGACAAGAGTTGTCAAACCTAAAAAGAAATAATTATGGTTATAATAATAACTCTAAATTGATGCAATTTGGTAATGTGGTAATTAGATTGACCATTTAGAATTGTAGTCAAAATTCTGGATGATCAATAAAAGGAATGGTAGTGGGACTACCACTTGAGAATTTTATGTTATAAATTATTCTTTCTAAATTTAATTATTGGGTATTGGATACCAGAGTAATTAGTAAGATGAAAGACTACTTATAGTAAAGTTTTATCTACAAATAGTAATGATGCAATGGTTGCAACATTGTTCGTAGAACACTTATAAAGTGACTTTACTGATGAAGTAGAAAACATTATTTTGTTATAAGATATTGAAGGATATTAATTTCTTATTTGGAATAAGAAAAGTTATTTATTTATTATGATTTACTTCATTGTGTGATCATATAAATAAATCTTATATCCTAAATCTTGAAGAACAAAGTAATAAAGGCTATAACATAAATAACTAAAATTCTTTATGCATTATTGTTTTGATCAAATAAATGAGAAATGCATATCTAAAATTCCATGGAACGGAGTTTTAAGTCATATGATTTGGAATCATATGATTTATGCAAACTTATTTACTTGGACCAAGACATCTTTTACTATGATTGGTAAAAGGCTAATATCTTACTTGACCTAATACATGTCGATGTATATGGTGCATTAAAAAGCAATGTTAAAAGAGAATTTTGGTTATACTTGGTAAAACTATTCAAAGATTCTGATTGGATCAAGATAATGAATAATTGAACCAAGAATTTGACAGCCATCATTAAAGTTGTGAAATGGTTTCACAAATTAACTTCACTAAGAATATCATTCTAAATGATATGTCTGCGTGGAAGTATAAGAACCTTATTGGATACGGTTCGTTGGATGACAAAGTCAAATTGATCTTCCGTTATTAATTTTGGGGTTATGTATTACAAACCGCTATAACTACACTAATTTGAGTTCCATCAAAAGAGGTTAAAAGGTGAAAGAAAACTCTGTTTGTCTTTCATAAAGATTTAAGATGGTGAGACCTTTTCAAAAGGAGTTGTCTGGGACACACTCACATTTAAATCTAATAAATATATTTTCATGGGATATCCTAAGGAAACTTGAGGATAAAATTTTACTCATAAGAAACAAATGGTTTGTTGCTTATGATGATACTTTTCTAGATAAAAGGTTTATCTCTAAAAGAATCAGTGGGAGTAAAATATATATCGAATAGTTCGAGACCCAGAAAATAGTATTTAACCTATGATGGAAGTTGAACAAGTTTTCACAAGGAGTTGTGAAAAGTCCGTTCAAAAGATATACAAGAACTTGCGTATGTGATAAGACACAATCTATTGCAAGAAATATTGGATATTTCGAAATAGAAAGTGTTGAGGTAAAGTTCATTTGGAATGAAGCATTTACCATATATCAAAGATGCAATATCCGCTCCATATTTAGATTAATGGCTTGGAGTCATAAAATCTAAAATGCAATCCATGTATGAAAATCAAGTTTTGAACTTCATCATTTTAACCTAAGGTATAAAAACCAAAGGATAAGATTGTAGTTTTCTTGGAGAAAACTTACATGGGTAGTAAGGAACTTATTAGAATTCTCATTGTCATATCCTCATATTTGGAATATGAAATTTGACAGAAAGATGTCAAAACATGCGTTCTTTAATAAGAACTCACTTAAGGATGTATTGGATACAACCTAAAGGTTTTGATAGTCAAGAAAATTCTAAAAGGTATGAAGGTTGCGAAGATTCATTGGATGGATTGAAGCAAGCTTTTGGAGTTGGGATCTCCGTTTTGATAAGTCATAGAGCTTGGCTTGATCAAGAACGAAGATGAATCTTGTATATACAAGAAGGTTATGTTGGTAGTGGTGCCCTAGGCACGTTTAATAAACGTTGTAATTGTTATCATTTATTTCATATCAATAAAGAGATGTTTTGATTATTATTGTTGTTCATGTTTACTTATAATAATCTCCGTCCCTAGTACTTGTCAAGCACTAGTATAAAGGCTAAATGATCATGGGATGATCATGTTAGATTTATGGGTACTTGTTTGGAACAATGTACTGGACGTGATCCGCTGTATGAGATTTATGTCATGGTCTATGTCGAACATATATCTCATATTAGTTATGTCATTCGAATCCTTAGACAAAAAGTTATTATAGTCTTCCGCTTGATGAACATTATGTTTGACATATTCAAACGCTACCTTTAACCGGGTAGTCATAAAGGGTATGATTGGCATAATCGGATTCACGTAGGGAAGAGTAATAAGCTAAATAGATTTGTTCCTCTTCGGAGAGATGTCAAGCTTGGGCCTCTCGTAGGAATGATGTTGATGAAATGTTTGGCCGGACTCAAATGAATTGATTGGATCAATGTCATTTGGATTATCAACATATTCGGAATCGAGAAAGTATTGAACAAAACAAGTTGATTGTTTGACCATGACTTGTGTTCAATGAAATCGTGGACAAAAGGATTATGACATATTCTAAAGGAATGCGAACTTGTATCTAGTTATACTATTTGGGTAGGTATGACGGTTTGTTAGAACCTAATCATATCTTATGGTTTCATGTTTGAACCCATTGCCAACTTAGTATAATCCTAGAGGGTCACACACAATAGAACGAATCCTAAATAAGGACTATATTGGAAATTTTGGAAAATTGGATTTTCTGGGCTCTTTGGGCGACCGCCCAAAAGGGCTGGGCGACCGCACATGGTTGTGGACGGCCGCACGCCTCAGTTTGGGCGGTCGCACAATACTGTTGGGGACAGATTCCTAATTTGATTAGGAAACGAATTTTGGACGATTTTTGACACAAGTTTCCTATTTGGAATAGGTCCTACTTGTGTATAAAAGACTAAATTCGGTCAGCACTCTTGACCAATTTTTTTGTGAGTCTCCAAAGAGTTTGAGAGAGTTTATTTTGTTCCAAGACATCCTTTGATTTAAGAACAAAATAATACACAAATAAAATTCCATATAGTCATATTAAATTGTGAAAGTGTGTTTCATAATTTTTGGTCTAGCAACCAAGATCAAGAAGCTCTTTGATATTCGTTCGTGGTGTGGATACCGCTAGAGGGTGAAGCTCATCATCTTCAAAGTTCGTGTTCTTACTTTCATTGTGATCAAGCTTAAAATCTCCACCAAAGAACAAAGCTAAAATTCAAGGTCATCAAGGGTTAGTTTTCCTCTATTCATATTGTTGTATTTGATTTAATCATATGAACGGATCTATGGGCTTTTGGGTTTCATAAAATTTTAAATGCTATATTCCGCTGCGCATGCTACATCGAAACCCAACAGTGGTATCAGAGCCCCGTTCATGTTGATTATTTCAATACCTAGATCATGTTATGTGTATATAAATTGTTTATGTGCCTTGCATGATATGAATATTGGAATATATGATGTTTATGTGGTATGTGATTTTATGTGGTTTATTGTTTTGCAACTTTAATCGCACGATTCAATCACAATAAATATTATGATGGATTCTGAATTGTTTGATTATTAATTCTGATTGGATCATGGTTTTAATAATCGGGGAAAAACAATTTTGAGACAAATTTTCGAACTGAAAAATACCTTCTGATCTCACTGTGCGACTGCACAAAATTACCTGGGCGACCGCCCAAGGTTGGGCGACCGCACAGTAATTTTTGGGCGGCCGCACATGATGATCAGATTCTCTGAATTTTTTTTAAAATCAGAATTTGGAATTTTCGAGAGGTCCAACCGAACCATTGGCAGAACCAGACCAGACCTGCTGATCTGGAATGGGTTTTGGGTAGTTGGTTTGGGTGTGGATCTTGGGGTTTGATTTTCCTATTTTTTTAGTCTTTTGAATCTTAGATTGGTTCAAGGCTTGGATGGCTAATCTGCGTTCATCGAGATTGTGTTTCCTAAACTTGATCGCAATCCAAGTTTCAAAGATAAAACGAAGTTAGAATTATGAAGAGTTCATAATTGCTAAAATTAGGAAACAAAGTTCTTGATTCAATGATTGTTGGGTATGCCCACATGTATCTCAGTTTTAATATAAAAGGATTTATTAGATTTGATTGATCCATCACCTAAGTTTTATTTCATGGACTTTAGACCCACATGTAAGAAGTATGTATACTTCATTTTTTTAGGTTGTCCATTGTTATAGAATAGGCTTAGAAATAGGGCAAGAAGATCAAGATTCAAGAAAAATCACATTCTGAGTTTGAGCCAAGTGACCATGCGCCTATGCGCCCTGCACCTATATGCGCCATGCGCTCCATTTTGCTCACGCGCTACTCATACGCGCCTGTGAAAGTATATGCGCCTCTTGATCACACGCAGCAACCATGCACCTTGATTATAGCTCATGCGCCTCTAATGTTTTTAATGCGCCATGCGCTCCTCTGGCTCACGCTTCTTAAAGTGTCTATTCAAACGCTCAGTGATTTATTGAAGATTCAAAGACTTGAAGAAAATTCAAATTACGCCAATGATCCAACGGTGGTTAAAAGATGCATATGCGCCTAATCTGTTGACACGTGTCCATAACGGTCACATTTATATTGAGTGTCAAAATGGCCATAATATATGCATGCTCCAATCAACGAGCGACAGCTCATCTTATCCACAAGGATCTCCAACGGCTAGTTTTTTTGAAGTTCACTATAAATACCCCATAACTTCAACATTTTGAAGTTGCTGAGTTTTGCTTAGAATTTCAAGAATTTCTCTCTCAAAGCATTTGTTGAAGATTTGAAGATTGCCTTCGTTTTTCTAGAATTTCTCAAGAACATCTTCATACCTTCATCCTTAGCCCAGATCTTCAAGCTATAACACTTTAGTTTCATTGTGTTCTAAATCATAAAGATCTAAAGAGCCTTGATACTAAATTCACACACGCACCTCTTTAAGTTTGATCACTTAGATCCATCTTTTAGAGGTACACCGGTTATTGTTTTGGATTTGTTCATTCATAGAATATTAGATCTTGAGTTAGTGTAGAAGCTCAAAAGTTGTAATTTGTAACACTCACTCATTATATAAGATCTCCATTAGAAATCCAAGACTAACCATCTTGGTAGAGGACGTAGATCTTTCATTGATCGAACCTCTCCAAATAGCTTGTGTTATTATCTTGTCATTTAATTTCAAGTTATTATCTTCACTCACTATTTGCTTGTTTACTCATTGTATATTGTTTGATCTGAATTGTGTTGTATTGTTATTTCATTTGCCTTAGTTCCTTATTTCAACCACTTTGAGCCAAAATACTTAGAGTGTGTGTGCGCCCCTTTATCACATTTTGCGCCTATCTTCATTACTAAATTCCACTGTGCATTTCACTCACTCACTTAGGCGCATCTCATAACGCTTACTTGATAAAGTGCGCATTTGCAATTGAGTTTATCAAGGGTAAGAAAAGAATTTTAAATCAGCTATTCACCCCCCCTCTAGCTATTTTTCATACCCTTGTTGCCCTTTGGGACCAACAATGATTGAAGATCCATGTGGAATTGTGGATGCAATTGGCCTACGTTCATCGAGACCATCTATTGCTTAGTTTCGGCCACATGGACTACTTTCTTGGTATCTTGAATTAGTGCGGAATTGTGGATGCCTCATGGCTTAGTTTCGGCCGCACTTCTTGTTGTCTTGGTTTGGAGATAATGACCAAAGTTGAAATAGTCTCATCCTCATAATTATAGAGAAACTAATGACACATGAATATCATGCTTAAATTAATGGGGATTAATTTAGTGGCTAAACTTGATGCGTAACATGTTTATAATATGTGCTCATAAATGTGTTATATGCTATATGTGATGAACCTTCAAAGAAAGTTTTAAGTCTTTTTTTCCATGCCATGATTAAAACACTTGTTTATACATGTGTGATTTTGATGTGGTTTCGCCTCCGCGAAGTGCATTAATTCTACTCATGTATGAGCAGGATGAGGTTCATTAATTTAATGTGGGCTTGCCTCCGCAAGGTGCATTAAATTGAATGGCTCCTATACGTTTAAAATGGTTGGACTTAATTAGGCGTCAAAATAGTTTTGGGCCTAGGCAAAAGATGAGATTAAACATGCTTTGGAAATTGGATTTCTCAAAGAATCTCATAAAAGGACCTAAGAATCATATGGGATATGATTGACATGATCGTCTACCTAATTAATTTAGTTTTGAGCGGTCCGCCTCCGTGGACTCAAAAGTTAAATTAAAGTTGGATCTTAGCCCAATTAAATTATATTATACATTGGATGTTGTAGATACCCCGCCTTGGATCGCTCACCCCGATTGCACATTTGATCTTGTGTTTCTCCCCATTTTAAGTGTTTCTCGTTAGTTTCTGTCACTTCCGTTAAGTTCCTGACTGACTTCGTTAAGTCCAGGGACTAAACTGAATGACAGGGCTGACTTTCTTGTCCATTCTGTCAAAATTGCCTTCTCTGAGTCGCGCGCCTCCGACAGGAGGAGCCAGCGCGCGCGCCTCTCGCCCCCAAAGCAGGAAGCGCGCGCCTCTGGGCGTCAGTTACAAATTTCTGGCCAGGATTCTCTCCCTTGCTCAATTTACAGGGTTTTGCCCGGGAAGGATTTCTTGGTGACTGAGTTTTGGCACCAAAAACACCCCTCTTTCACCTATAAAAACCTCCCTTTACCTCCATTTTCAAGGACCAAAAATTGAACTTACAAAAACTATACAAAAATCACTTTCTAAAGGTTCTCCAAGGATCTCATCAAGCAATATTTGAAGTTCTTCAAATTATAGGTAAAAGTCCATCTTTTCCTTTCTTTTCTACTTCATCTCCTCTCTCTCTTTTTACTCTAATCAAATGTGAAATCACCCAAATTATTTTGGGACATGACTCTAATGATCACCTCATCTCATTGAGGTTGGTTAAGGAGTTATCTCCTACATTCCAAACTCTATTTTAAACCCCCCTTTTATGACTTAAAGAAGAAGAAGAAGAACGTTATTATTCATGTAGATTTTGATCAAGCAAGACCAACTTTAGTTGGGCGAGATGGGTGTTTCGGTACTTCCCATCTCGTAATCTAACCCCCGAACCTCAAAACAAAGAATCTCTGTTTTCGTAATCAAACTTAGGCTATAATCAATAGGTTTTTCTTATGTTCCTCAAAACATAGTGGCGACTCTAAACAATCTAAAACAAGTTAGACATCCTAGGATAATTCACCGCTCTAGCCTAAAGCCGTGGTTTCCCGGGGTATCTACAGTGGCGACTCCGCTGGGGAATTACTTTGAGGGTTAAACTTGCATCTGATCAAAATCTACATCTTTTCTGGGCATTCTGATTCCTGATGGGGGAGGCGCGCGCGTCTGGCCTCTTCAGCCTAAGGCGCGCGCATCCCGCATCAAGGACCAGAATCGCCCACTTCTTCATGTTCTTCATCTTCTTCTTCTTCTATTCTGCACTAATCATTTCTGCAGGGGTTACAATATGAACATAGGACCAGGGCAATCCCCTGAGTCCAAAATCTGACATTCTGACAGGTGTGCCCAGAAGCGCGCGCCTCCTAATAGCATTGCGCCATGCGTGCGCATCCCACATCAACACTCAGAGGCGCACGCTTCTGGGTTGGTTCCCAGAACAGAAACAGGTTTCAGTGACTGAGCAGAACAGTGGGGTGTGGGCACAGTTGCCTGCATCAGAACAGAATTAAACCCTCAGACTGTTTTAATTTTGTGTTTTATTTACCGGTCACACGGGTGATTCGGGAGTTGTAATTTATGTGCTTATGTGTTTTTTTTGTTTTCTTTCTTTTCAAAAAAAAAAAAAAAAAAAAAAATTGTCACTTGTTAGACCTCATACTACATGCACATATTCCTATGAACTGCTCACTATCGAGTCGCACAAGTCCAACCCCAAACCCGTCGAGGCCCGTCCTAGAAAGTTTCAAGCTCCACTCGACCTTGGCTCTTTCGAAGCGGTAAACCTCAGCCCGTGGCGTAGTTCAAGACTACATGCCGGGGGTGACCTTTGAGCCTCATATTCAAGCCGAGCACAAGCCACACAATTCTAGTTAGGGTCTAACACTCCGTGACTCAAGTCGGTTTCCATGTACCGAGATTTCCCTAAACTAATGTCTTCAAATCATACATGCCACTCGTTGAAATGGACGCAATAAAAATCCGTCCCCGAAAGTGGTTATTTTGGACGAAAATAAAAATCCGTCCCCGCATGTATGCTTTACTACATTAATTTAGTTTAATCCCGATACATGTAGGATTCACAAGCGCGATGGAATCCGATGAGTATATGGGACCGCGAGATGGTCTATATACTAGTGTGACGATTCCATTATTTTCTTAGAAACCCCAAAAGGGATCCATTCCCTCCGACTTATAAAAAAAAAAAAAGAGTCTTTTCTTATGTGGTTCGAGTCGTGTGCCCAACTGTGTGTTCTAAGCCTCTTCATGGATCGCAAGTGTTACTCAAGACTGACAAGGGCCTCTTCTGCAATATAGGTTCAATTGGTACTTACAGAGTCTACCGGGATTCGGCAAATCGGTTAGTCCGTGAAGAGATCACTCCAACAGCTCCTACATCAACCATGACCGGCAGCAGCAACACCATGTCTCTCGAGCAGCTTTCAACCATGGTCCAACTCCTCCAAGAGCAAGTTTCCACCCTTAATAAGGAGGCACAAAGCAAAGACGACATTTGGCAATCCCACCTTGATAGCCAAAGGGAGGCCCACGAGGCCGAGATGGAGCTAATGAAAGAAAAGCTCACTAACCTTGCCAAGGGGAAGAACAAGAACAATGATGACGAATCCGAATGGACCGAGGGTTTGTTCAAAAGTCCGTATGTCAGCACCCGCACCAAGAAAATGGGAGAGCCAAGTTCCGAGAACAATGAGCCCAAAATGGTGGATTCTATCATGGCCTACATCGACTAAAAATTCAATGGGCTCAACATGGGGAAAGGCTCCGACACAAGCCTTTATCAATCATCCATCCTCATGAGTACTATGGCCGCTCTTCCTGATAAGTTCAAGATGCCCGACATAAGCAAATTCAAGGGCAACTCTTGTCATATGGCTCACATTGAGACTTATATTTGGGCAATGGTTCCGAAGAAGGTCTCCCCCAAGGTGATGGCTCAATGCTTTCCTCTCACTCTCGAGGGGGCGGCAAAAGATTGGTATGCTACTCTCCCGCTCACTGTCCATCTTGATTGGGACTCCGCCATGCTTGCCTTCAAGTTACAATATCAAGGCAACACCACTCACCGGCCCACAAGGAAAGAGCTAGAGAACACTACTCAAAGAGACAACGAGTCCTTCATCGACTTCACAAGGAGATGGAATGATAAACTCTCTGAGATTGTGGAAAGGCCGAACACAAAAGAGCAAATGGACATCTTTCTCAACTGTCTCAAGATTGATCTCTGCACTCACCTAAGTGGGGCTTGCTACTCCGACTTCTCCCAAATGTATGAGGCGGGGGTACGCATGGATGAATTGCTCAAGGAGATTAAGAAGACCACTCCTACTTACCGATACAAGGCCGCTTCCAACTCTACAAAAGAGGCCTCGGTCAACGCCGTCACTATCGACAAGGGGAATTACAAAAAGGTTCCTCCACCCCAAGGGAAGAAGTCCCAAAATGACTGTGTCTATATGCCTCTCCAAGGCATGACTCAAACCGAAGTGTTCGAAGTCCTCAAAGCAAAGGGTCAAGTCACACCCGTGCAAGGGTAACAACCCAAGACGGTCCACCCCAATCATGCTCACCACAAATATTGTGGCTACCACCAATATAGTGGCCACACCACCGAGGATTGCTTCGTTCTCCGCAATGTCATTCAAGATCTCATAGATAAGAAAGAATTTGTAGTGGCTAATGGCGAACATGTCAATGTAATAGAGATAGGAGAACTCGAGGGGACCACCCATTCAATCCCAATTGTGAATGGGGGCCCCAATGTTATGAATAAACTTGACAATTCTTGTTATGTAGTGACTTACGATGAGGTAATGAGGGAAGTACTAGAGAATAGGAAAAAGAAGCAAGATGGGAACGTCAACATGCTAACTCGATCCGGTCGAGTCATAGCAAGCAACCCTTCCACTTCCGCACTGAGCTCCTCTTCTCAAAGGCCGCAAGCTCGCGACACTCCCGAAGACCCTCTACTTGTCCAACTCAAGAAAACTCAAGCCAACATCTCTATTTGGGACCTCATCGCATCCTCAAAGAAACACCGAGATCTTGTCATCCGCAATCTCGATGATACATCAGTTTCTCCCGATACTACTCCCGAGGCCTCACGGCAATGATCGGTCACATTCATTTTGGCAACGTCATCACCTTTGCCGATATGGACCTTCCACCATTTGTTCAGACCACAACGAGGCTATTTACCTCAAGATACGAGCAAGGGGGAGGCCCGTTTCAAGAGTCTTAGTAGACGGTGGTTCCGCACTCAATCTCATGCCTGGCAGAATCATGGGCATACTGGGGCTTAAGGATTCCGATTTGAAGCCTTCTACTCAAGTAATCCGAGGTTATGACAGCACCGCCCGTACAGTCATGGGCATGATTGAAATAGACATTGAGTTTGGGAGCATGATCATGTCCGTTCCATTCCAAGTGCTTGACATCCCGGCCTCGTTCAACTTACTTTTGGGTCGACCATGGATTCACAGTGCTAATGCCGTACCATCAACTCTCCACCAATGTGTCAAGATCCGAAATGGTGATGAAATAGTGACCGTAATGGCTGAAAACGTCACTATCCACAGAAAAGGTGAGCCCGTCCACCAAGTTCAGCATGGTCTACCAGACTCCACTCTCTCCGGCGTCTCAATAAACGCCATTGACAAAGAAGGGGGAAACAGATCATGGACCCCCAGCAATCACAAAGTCCTCCGCATGATGAGGAATATGGACTACTTCCCCAGTTTAGGCCTAGGGAAATATCAACAAGGAATCCTACACCCCGTGCAAGTCCCATTTGTCAAGAACACATTCGGTTTGGGGTACGAGCCTTCCAAAGAAGACTTGAAACAAGAGCAAGCAATCAAGAACGAAAGGGATCGAGCTCGTAAAGAAGGTCGTCGTTATGAGGTCCCTAATCTAAGGCCTTACCGCAAGACGTTGAATGGTTATTTTTTCCGCCAAGGGGAAGACGTTCCATACATGATCTTTCCCGAGCCATGGATTAACAATAAGGGTGTCAAAAAGCCCGGTCTCGAAATCTTCTCCGATTGTGAGATCCAGAAATCCGAAAGGGAACCAACTCCCATGTCGCCCCGTGAATGGTGGGGAAGGAAGGCGACTATAGAGTCCGAGACAGAAATCACCGTGGGGGAAGAACTGACAGATTTAGCCTCCATGTTCGAAGAGCTTGCCATGATGAATGAATGCCAAGTCAACGCCATCCATGACACCGTCATCATGAACGAGACTATCAGTGAGATCCCGCCAAGCTCCGAGCCGATCAACAATTGGTATTCAACGAAAGGGCCCGTGGTATCCGAGGAATTCTTAGTCCAAGAAATGGGTTGCATACCCCGCACAGCAACAAAGGAAGAGCGGCTCACACTTACTTTCGAGTCCGAGAGTGTCTCTAATACCCTCACCCAAGAGGATTTGGAGGCCATAGCCGAGCGTGTGTTTCCTTTCTTTGCTAATGAAAAATTTGATATTTCTGAGTACCTTGAGATTGCAAACATCATAAATGATGAATTAACTAATAATGAACTTAACGAACAAGTTAATAACGATTCAAATTTTGATGAAATAGACCACGAAAACACAACATAGTTAAATGAACTTGCTCAACAAGTCTGTAGTCGTGGTGAGAATGGTCCAAAGGCTGACGAAGAATTGCATGTTATTAATATGGGTACCGACGAAGAGCCAAGGGAAACTAAGATCGGAAGCTTCTTCAAGGGAGACGACAGAGACAGATTAACTGCACTACTACGGGAATTCGTGGATGTGTTCGCATGGTCATACAAGGACATGCCGGGTTTGGATAGAAAGGTAGCGGAGCACAGGATTCCGATCAGAGAAGATGCCAAGCTAGTAAAACAGAAGCTCAGAAAGATCAAGCCAGAATGGTCTCTGCAAGTCAAGGAAGAGATTGAGAAGCTCCTCAGTGTGGGTTTCATCAAGATTATCGAGTATCCGACATGGTTAGCCAACATCGTGACAGTCAGAAAGGCAAACGGCAAGGTTCGAGTTTGTGTGGACTTCCGGGATTTTGAACAAAGCTTCCCCAAAGGATGATTTTCCACTCCCCAACATCGACATGCTGGTCGACTCCACTGCTGCCTACGAGGTTCGCTCATTCATGGATGGGTTCGCTGGGTACAATCAGATTCGCATGGCCGAAGAAGATCAACATAAGACAGCTTTCACAACACCGTGGGGTACCTTTTGCTACACAGTCATGCCATTTGGGTTAAGAAATGCTGGGGCTTCCTACCAAAGAGCCGTGACGGACTTGTTCCACGACATGATTCACAAAGAAATCGAGGTCTATGTGGACGACATGATCATTCACTCCAAAGGGACCGATGGTCAGCATTTAATCGACCTCCGCAAGTTCTTTGAAAGGCTTCGTCAACACAAGATGAGGCTCAACTCTGCAAAGTGCACGTTTGGGGTTATCCGAGGCAAAGTCCTTGGTTACATGGTCACTGAAAGGGGAATTGAAGTAGACCCCTCCAAAATCAAGGCAATCATTGACATGCCTCCTCCAAAGACGCAGAAAGAGATCAAAGGTTTCATGGGCAGACTGCAGTACATCAGTCGGTTTGTGCACCAACTCACTTCCATGTGCGAGCCAATCTTCAAGCTACTCAAGAAGAATGTGGCTCTAGAATGGACCGACGCGTGCCAAGAAGCCTTCGACCAAGTGAAGCATTACTTGACATGCCCTCCTGTTCTAGTTCCGCCGCACAAGGAGAAGCCTCTTTTGCTCTATCTCACTGTTAATGATGAGGCCCTAGGGGCTATGTTAGCACAAGAGCAACGAGAGTCCACAAAGGAGAATGCCATCTATTTTATCAGTCGCCGATTCCAAGGAGGCGAAAAGAACTACTCTATCCTAGAGAAGTCATGTGCAACATTGGTTTGGGTCACTCAAAAGCTCAAGCACTACATGGAAACTTTTTCGATCAAGCTAGTAGCAAAGGTGGACCCGCTCCGCTACATCTTCGAGAAGCCTTTCATGTCAACAAGAATAGCCAAATGGTACTTCATGCTCGTCGGCTACGATATCACTTACGTCACACTAAAATCCGTCAGGGGGAAAGTGTTCAGTGACCAGCTTGCCGAATTCCCGTGTGACGAAGTGAAGGGGGAAGACGTACAGTTTCCCGACGAGCATTTAATTTGTACTGCAACCGAGGAAAATAAGTGGCAACTTTTTTTCGATGGCGTCGCCAATAAACACTGCTTTGGTATAGGAATATTGCTTGTTGATCCAAAATACATCTACACTCCCATTGCCATCCGTCTGGAATTCGAAGCTACCAACAACATTGCCGAGTACGAAGCATGCATAGCAGGGCTCGAAGCAGCTCTCGAAACCTCGAGTCTGGTTTTGGTTTGGATAAAGGCCACAGTCTCTGTAAAGATCCAATCTCGGGTTAACCTTTGCAAAACTGGGTACTTCTCGAGAAACTTTTCGGTGGAATATCGCGGGTGCATATACAGAAGTTGAAAGGCGATCTCAATGCCCTATCCAAGAAGCCAGACACGTCGATTGATAACTATTTTCTCCAGGCTATTTCCATCTTGAATGCTCTTGCCAAAGCTGGCAGCGTCATCTCCGATGAGGACTTGCAGCAACGACTAATGGCTCAGCTCGGACCAGCTTATAAAGAATTCATCACGGTTCAGAACAATCATCCAGTCTCTTCCCTTAATGATCTGCAATACATACTGCTGCAAGAAGAAGATCTCCAGTCTCGATTTTCATCAGCCTCCCTTTACCCCACCCGTGCTCTAGTTGTTAACGTTGATAGTCAGCCTCGCCAAATCTCATACAACACTACTGGTGGTAGCCTATCACCAGGACGTGGTAGGGGAAATCGGGGAAACAGAAACAACAACCGGTCAAATCCGAAGGGGCACGACAATGGTGGCAATGGTAATCGAGGTCACGGCAGGGGTATTATTCCAACCCCAACCCTAACCCTAAACCCTTATTGTTGGATATTATGTCCTAGGCCCTTGAGAAAGGTCTATGCGTTACATTATAGCTTCATTCTTATAGAGATAACAAACCCGATTATTATATCTTTTCCATGTTTATTATAATAATCATTGTCCCTAGCACTTATGAAGAGCTATCATGAGTTTAATGGATAATTATATGATGATTATGGTGCATAGGATGCAGATTAAACTTGGGGGTACTTGTTGGAGAACAAGGTATGTGATAGACCCGTTATGAGATTTATGTCATGGTCAAATGTCATAATTAAATCTCATAATAGTCATACCATTTGAATCCTTAGACCTGAGATTATCATGGTCTTCCACATGATAAACATTATGTTTGACATACTCAATCGCTACCCTTAACCAGGTAGTTATAAAGGCTATGATTGACATAATCGAATTCTTGTAGGGAAGAATGATAAGTCAAGATGGGATTTGTCCCTCTTCGGAGAGATATCTGCCTAGGCCACTCGATGAGTGAGATTGAAGATAGTGCATAGCCATGCCCAAATGAATTTATGTGATCTATGTCATTTGCTCATATCAATCTACTCAAGATCAAGAAAGCATTGGACAACATAAGTTGACATAGACCATGACTTATGTCCAATATGATATCGCGTGACAAAGGGATTGCGATATGTTCTATAAGGTAACTTTGGACTTTCAAAGTTATACTAATTGGGTAGTCATAATGACTTGCTAGAGTCCTCTTATGACTTACGGGTTCTGACTTGTTCGGACTCATTGCCAACTTAGTATAATCCTATTGGGTCACACACAATAGAACGGATTGAAAAGTCTAGAAAGATCTGAGATTCTGCACTGGCACCGTACGGTTGGACAGGAGGAGTACGGTTCCTAAGGAGCCGTACGGCTGCTTCCCTGTACCTGGTCAGATTCTGCAGTTTTCTTCTTGGAAAAGGAATCCCGGGTCCAAAAGGAATTAGGTCAAACCTCTAATATAAAAAGGAGTGTTGGGTTTTACAGCCCCTAACCCCATGGTTAACCTAGGTTTTGGAAACTTACATCAATTGTTTGTGAAACATTAAAATATATAGAGGTAGTATTATTAATTTAAGATCTATGATCATCAAATTCAATAATCGAAGAAGCATGATAATTCCTATGAAGAAAGCGCTTCTTCATCAAGCCTTTAGATCTAGCAGTCGCATCAAGAAGGTGTTTTTGATTCCGTTCGATGTGTGGATACTGATAGAGGGTGTTTTCTTTAGCACCTTTAAGTCTGTGTTCATGGAAGGTTTAGTTTCTTTAATCTTATATTTAATTTAATCAACATGTACGAATCCGGGCTCATGGGTGTTTGATTACATGTTATTTTTCTGCTGCTGTAAGATACCAACGGGAAAACGGAAAAGTCCCCACAAGAATCAAACACGAAACTTTATGTTTAAGGAAAACGGAGTCGCCACGTTAAATTAATTTTAAACTCAATTCAACGGAAAAGGTTAGAGAAAATGAGTTCGGAGGTCAGGTTACGTCTTGGGAAGAACTTTTGACGGTTCACCCAATCCGCCTCAGAAAACCGAGTCTTCCTAAGTTTGTTGACCAAAATGTGCAAGTGTGTGTGTGTGTGTGTGTGTTTTAAAAGGGGAGAAACTAACTTTTAACAGAAGCAGTTAGAAAATTAACAGAAAAGCGTTTATTTGTAAAGATTTTGACAGAATCAGGTTTAAACAGAAAAAACACCCATCTGGCCAAACTATCCGTATGGCTGGTTATAACTGTCCTAGGAATTTTATTGATTTATCATAAACATTCCAGTTCCAGGCAGAAATAGAGAATTCTGCTGAAACTGGACAGAGTGTGACTTTTCCAGTTTATTTGCATTGTACATGAACATGCATAACAACATCTCTATGCTTTTGATCATTAGATTAGACACCAAAACCAATGATTTGGGTATGATCAAGGCAATCATTGGGGAAAGAAATGAAAAAGATGATGAACATGGCTTTGATCCAAGACAACCATTTGGAGGGTTAAAGATTGAGACTTTCACCTCCAAATGGATGATTCATCCAAAAATAAACCTTTGGGGCAACAAAAATCAACCTTTGGATGGATAAAGATTGAGGCTTTATCATCCAAAGGTGACATTAAGGCTAAATCAAAGTTTGGATGGTAAAGATTGAGACTTTACCACCCAAACATGATCATGATGACAATAAATAAACAAACACAAGGTAAATGTACAAGATGAATATACAAGATAAATATACAAGGCACTCTACATATGTGCAATAGATCACCAATCCAAAATTAAAGACATAAATGTAAAAACATAAATGTAAATGACATAAATGTAACAAGTTATAATATTGCATAAATGTAAAGACATTTGTATATGAAAGAGGTAAACAATGTAGATAATCAACCAATGGGCAAAGTAGCAAGAGATATATGAGATGGAGAGAAGATGGGAGAAGGAGGCCTCACCAATTTTGGTTTGTGCCTATCTTCCTCTCTTTTTTTCACTCAAATTTTGGTGTTTGTGTTTCTGTAATGATTCTCACAGAGTTTCACCAGTCTAAAATATTTTTCTCCTCCCTAAAATGATCAGCAGGAGTCTTAATTTATAGGGAATGATGGCACCTAAACCATCCATACAGCTGGGGCTCTCTCGTGGCCAAACCATCCGTATGGTTCTCTCTGGCGAGCTTCTGGATTTTTTCAATTTTTATTCCAGAACAGTCCTAAAGTTTTTGGTTTATCCTAGTGAGGTCCTAGTCCATCAAGTTTATCCTTGAACAGTACCAAGAGTTCCTCTAAGTTGGTTTTAGTTCAGATTGGGGTACTTACAGAGCCCCTCGGCAACGGTGCTTACGGAGGAAGCGGGGTTGACGATTAAGATAAGAATCCCAATCTGGCGATGATGGGAGGACAGGTGACCGAAGTGGTCAAATGGCTGGACCCTTTTTCTTAAAGGATTCCTACGTATCCCTATCCGAGGGAATCAAGCCGGTCGTAGTTCTGGGTAAAGACTCTAAGTTTTTATTAAACCTAAGGGTGACTATTCGAGGTTGAGTGAGGAACTTAGCATCTCAAACTAGGGATGAACATCAAGGCCGGGTGAGGAACTTAGCGTCTCAAACTAGGGGTGACCTATCAAGGTCGGGTGAGGAACTTAGCGTCTCAAACTAGAGGTGACCATCAAGGTCGGGTGAGGAACTTAGCGTTTCAAACTAGGGGTGACCATGAAGGTCGGGTGAGGAACTTAGCGTCTCAAACTAGGGGTGACCTATCAAGGTCGGGTGAGGAACTTAGCGTCTCAAACTAGGGGTGACCATCAAGGTCGGGTGACTCAACCTAGGGGTATAGGATTCCTACGTATCCCGTTTGCAGTGAATCAAGTCTAACATAGTTTGAGCGAAGGATGTTTTTGGGACATAGGAGCTATTTAGCGGGAGCTTACCTGGAAGGTGGACATCTTTTCATCCGATCCTAAGGTGGATATCTTCTCATCCTATCCTATGGTGGATATCTTCTCACCCTATCCTAAGGTGGATATCTTTCATCCTTTCCTAAGGTGGATATCTTTCATCCTATCCTAAGGTGGATATATTCTCATCCTATCCTAAGGTGTGGATATCTTTCATCCTATCCTAAGGTGGATATCGGAGTCTTTGGTCTTACGCCTAGTTAGGACTGCCGGGGACAAAGGTTTCAACCTAAAATGACCACTTTGGGTCAAGGTTTGGGTCAACTCCATCTTTGTGGAGTTTGAGGGGGAAACTGGTCTTACGTCTGACTAAGGACTGTCGGGGACAAAGGTTTCAACCTAAAATGACCCTTTTGGGTCAAGGCTTGGGTAAACTCCATCTTTGGGGAGTTTGATGGGGAAACTGGTGTTACGTCCGACTAAAGACTGCCGGGGACAAAGGTTTCAACCTAAAATGACCCCTTTGGGTCAAGGCTTGGGTCAACTCCATTTTTGGGGAGTTTGACGGGGAAACTGGTCTTACGTCCGACTAAGGACTGCCGGGGACAAATGTTTCAACCTAAAATGACCCCTTTGGTCAAAGTTTGGACTTGGTCAATACTACTCTACGGGATGGTTAACACATTTTCTTGACACCGGGGAGAGCCTAGGGGCGACCTTTAAGACACGTTATGGATGAAAAAGTCCAAGACTTTGGAAAAATCATTTTGAGGGGAGATCAGAAGCATTTTGCTTGAAACATTATTTTTGACAAATGATGCCAAATGGGTAAATTTGGAAATGCTTATTTCTAAAGACAATTTTTTTTTTTAACGAAGCATGTTAGTCAAATTTTTGATTTTAACCTAACCGTGAGATTTGTTATGCATAAAGTCCTTTGGATTTGTCCAGTAACTGATGGTAGGAAATCTGCTTATCGCTGTTGTGGGTGTAGCCTCCAATGTCATCTTCATCGTTGATGTCGAGGTAGCCTCATGTCTTTGTTGTCGTTGATGTTGAAGTCCCCAATGTCTTCCTTCGACCTTTGATTTTAGGAACCCATCCTTTTTTTCATGACGCGCCCTTTCTTTTGCCTAGGTCGCCCTTGCGGGTTTTTAACCTAGCGGGCATCTCTTTTTGCATCTTTTTATGGCACACCCTGTTTTTTGCCTAAGCCGCCCTTGCGGGTTTTCGACTTTGTGGGCTACTTTTTTGGTGCCTTTTTTTCTTTTCCCCTTTTTTTTATGAGTGATCTAGCCGACTCAACGGGACAGGGACTTAAGGTGTCTTTTTGGGAGGAAACATGCAAGGGCATTTTATTTAGGCGGGAGAGAGTCCCTTTATCTGAGTGAGCTCTTTGAGCACCATGGCATATAATGAAGGGAAGCCCTTGCTTGACAGAATATAAGTGTTTAGCTCTTTCCTAAGATGAAGAAAAGAAGGCTTGTCGAGAAATTTAAAATTTTCCTTAGTTAATATTATCAAAATGATTGTTTGAATGGACCATGTTTATTATTAAGCCAAGATTATAACAAGCAATTAGCCTTAACATGTATAAATGTTGTGATCAATTGAGATTAAGATTCGATTAATGGCAAGACCAGGAGGAGAATGTGTTTAGGTGGAATTGGTCTTTGATGTGACCAAAGAAGCTGCGTCTGGGAAATCGGTCATTGATGGGACCGAGGAAAAATAACTTGGTCATATTGAGCGGACCAAGGTTTAAAGGTTTTGTTTCTTGTTATGACCGGACCTGAAGGTTGCCTACGTTCCCCTCAGTTTGAGGAGCTCAGGTCACCGCAGTTCGGCCATGAATTGCCTTTTGTTGAAGAGGGTGTCCTGTTAAAGGATGTTGTTGCTTTGTTGATGTAGATCGCTTTGCTTCCTTGGGATATTCTTTGAGGCAGACTTTTTCGGTGAACTTAGTGAGCTTTTGAGGCAAACTTCCTCTTCGCATATATTCATTTCCTTTCCCTCTTTCCATATATTCATTTCCTTTCCTTTTTTTTTGAGGGAGAGGGGAAACATTAGTCCCAACTTGCTATCTTGGACATTGGTTCATTTGTAGCCCCTTAGTGGAATGTCTGTTATTTCTAGCTTTGACTTTGAAGATCCGGGAAGTCCTTTGCTTGGTTGCGCACGTGCGATCACGGTTGAATCTTGGTGGTTGAGCAACAACTTCCTTGCCTTTTCATTGTCTTGGGATGCCTTTGATTTGCATCAAGAATTTGTATAGGAAAGTGTTAGTACCCGGCCTGAAAATGAGTTGCTAGGCATTCCAGAACTCAGAAGGATCTCACAGGTATTTACAAGTGTCACGACCCGAAATCTAGGCTCTATTTTATTAGTAATAAATAATAATTATTTATTTATTTGCTTAATTATTTATTTAAATTATTATTTATTTAAATATTTATGTGTTATAATATTTATGCCTAGCATTTTAATTGAGTCGTTTGTGCTAGTGTGAATGTTGGGTCTTAATTGTTAGTAGGGAGTGTAGTATTTGTGTGTAGTGTGAGAGAGGGGGCCTAAGTGTAACATTTCGAATTATTCCTCCCTACTCCCCTCACCTCCCTCACCTTCTCCCTCACTCTTTCATTCTCCTCTCCCAGACAACTCTCTCTCTCTCTCATCCTTGGGTAAGTTTTTATTTCATTCCTTCTCTCTTCATTTACTCCTTCTTCCTCCCATTATTATTCATTTCTTAAAACGTAAACATTGTTTAGATCGTCGCTAGGATCGCGTAGAGTCAAAAAGAATCGAAATCCATCAACTTTGAGAAAATTCAAGTAAGTTACTTTTCCCCCATTTCAATGCTAAAATGTTCATATCACGTTTGTATGATGATTGATGTGTTACATTTGAAGTTTGGTTGGGTTTTGAATTTGTTTGGAATTTATTTTGGGTTTTGATCAAAAATGGTGAAAACTTGAATGTTGGGTTTGATTCTTGATTTTGGTTGTTAAATGTTGTTTTAGGAGTCTTTTTAGACTTATAAGTTGTTTTGGTACATTAGTATGCTAGTTGGAATGTTGGATTTTGGGTGGAAATGTGTTTTGGGTATAAAAATGGAAGAACTCATGTTGTTCTTCCCGATTTCTGGCAATCCGGAAGATTGGGCGGCCGCACAAAAACTCCTGGGCGACCGCGCACCTTTCTGAAAGCTTTTGTTCTTGTTCTGAGGGATTTTGGGCGACCGCACGGTCCATTTTGGGCGGCCGCACAGATCTCTGAAAATTTACATTTGTGGTTAAGTTGTGATTGAGGAATGCGTTTTGGTCCAAATCTTGGGTGTCCTTCTAGTTGACCTTAGTGAACATTGTAGTACGCTCTAGTGATAGAATTGGGTCCTTTGTGATCAAGTTTGTGTTTGAATTTAATTAAGTGTTAATTGGGATTTGGAACATCTTATTGAGATATTGTTGGTTTGACTTACCTTTGTGATGATCATTTAGTATAGGTTTGGGCATCTTATGATGTGTTCGTGATCATGTTCTAATAAGTGTAACCTTTTGGATTAGTTTGGGGTGTTTAGAATGGGTTCGTTAAGCACGGAGATAAAAGTGAATTGGCAATTGGGTACCTACGGTTTGATTAACCTTAAGTTGTATTCATTCGGATCTCTTATTTGGAATTCCAGGTGTGACGAGATGGTTGAGTTCATAGTCCTAGTATATCTTTGAGTAAATGTTTATGATCACTTTGGTAATAGTCATTGTGCTATTTGTGAGCGACCGTTTGGGTTGCGCTCTTTATGAGTAACTTGTGAGTATCATATTTAGGATGTATTTGATACGTGCCTTGTCTTAGAATCATCTTGTTTTAATGATCAATGATGTTGTGCTCTTTATGAGAAATTCCGTTTACCGTTGTTGTGCTCTTCATGAGAAACTCTTGTTATCGTTGTTGTTAAACTCTTCATGAGTACCCGTTACATCTTTATGATGATTAATTGGTATGGTTCCCTACTTTGGAATCTTTGGTTGTTTATCGAGCTAGTATTTATTACCTAGCATTTAATTGAAAGTCCAGCTGGTTATTTATGTATCGAGTCAGGCAATGGATAATGCTATAATGGCACAAGCCAAGTCCAGTATAGCATCGCCCATTGGTCCTTCTGTCCTCATCCAGATTGGCATTGGTTGGGATGAGCTAGCTCCGTTGTGGGTATTCTAGCTAATCGTTTTGGAGCATGACTTTGTGGCACGGCTCCCGCCCCTTGTGGCACTTTATCATTGTTATTGGTTCCGGTACCGGGTTTCTCTTCAGCTTTTATGCTACTATGAAGATGAATTGTTTGATTGATGGGTTGATTGGTCGCTTCTGACCGGGGATTCCTCTTCAGCTTTCATGCTATTATGAAGATGATGAATGGTTGGTTATTGAAGCTGCGCAGCGACCTTTATTTGGTTCTTTCAGTTGGGAAACCTTGGCTAATATCCTTTGTTATGTGTTTACTTTCCGCTGCTATCTGTTGATTGTTAATTGTTACATGCTATGTGATATTTATCATTGTTTATTGCTTATTGCATTATAGCATGTCATGTAGTTGCATTAGTAGCTTACTGAGATTTTATCTCACCCCGTTTATTTCCATCTTTGTTTTTCCTTAACCCCCCCAGTAGGAAAAGGATTAGGATTCGAGGTTCAAGGAGGACGTCGAGAGGATTGAGATTTTGGGGCAGGTTGTTATGGATCGGTTTACATTATTTAAATGTATAACCTTTTGGGGATAGTTTTACCCTTATTGACGTCATTAAGAATTGTATATTTTATTTTGTTGGGCATAAACTTGTGGAAGTTTATGATAGTAGTAATTGGTTTTTATCAAACTTGGATTTGTAAAACCTTGTGTTATCATCTTTTGGTTCAAAATGGAATTTTTAACTTCTATATTTTAGAGATTTGGTTTTAAGTCGACGTCCAGCTCGCGATCTCGGGCCGCGGGGTTCGGGGTCGCGACAGTTGGTATCAGAGCTATGGTTTAGCTCTATGTATAAGTATAGGTGGATTAGTATGACCTAGGAGGGTAGTGTGTTCGGAGTGAGTAACAATTGTTGTTTTATGCAGGTACTCGTTTGAAATGTCTCGAAGGAGAAGTGGTGAAAGTAATACCGGTAATGCAAATCGGAATGAAACAAGGGATGAAGCCCGTGCAATGTTTCAGGGCATGTTTGAGGAGGCCATGAAGGCCATACATGATCAAGGTCCGAGGGTAGAACAAGCACCACCACCCCGCTACGGATTGGAACAATTTCTGAAATTGAAACCGGTTGAGTTCAATGGGGAACCCGATGTAAGGAAGGCCGAGCTATGGATTGAGTCGATGGAGAAAATTTATGATGTCTTTGGTTGCACCGATGAAGACAAGGTCCGGTTTGCGGCTTATAAACTTGTGGGTGCCGCCGAGTATTGGTGGAAGGGTGTTAAAGCGAGTTGGGATGATACTCACACAGTGTATGCATGGGAATTGTTTGTGCGAAAGTTCAAGGAGCATTTCATTCCAGTAGTGGATCAAAACCGAAAGGAGATCGAGCTGCTCAACCTGGAGCAAGGTTTGTTGTCTATAGCTCAGTACTCGGCTAAGTTCACAGAATTAGCCCGGTATTGTGACTATCTTGTGCGGACCGAGGAGCAGAAAGCTACGAGATTCATCAGGGGTTTGAAGACTTCTATTCGGACTCAGCTTATAGCCCAAAGGATAGTGACATTTCAGGATGCGGTAGACCGGGCATACTTGATCGAGCAAGATATTGGGGAGCATAAGAGGAAGACCGAGGTTGCAAATGCGGGTAAACAAGTAAGCCACGCTAAATCTCAACCACAGCACCGTTCAGATAACCGAGGTAATTTGGGAGCACCATCTCAGTTTAAGGGACAAACCGCGCTAGGGAATTCGGGTACTACTTCGGGGAAACAAGTGAAACAAGGTAGGTGGCTTTGCACTTACTGTCTGAGGGAAGGCCATTTGGAGGATAAGTGTTGGAAGAAACAAGGAAAATGTATCAATTGTGGTCAACTGGGTCACTTCATAAAAGACTGTCCGAGGTTTAGGGTTCAATCATCAGGAACAGGAACCAGTACTTCACCGGGTCAGAAGAGAGATGCTTCGGGGAACCCTAAGGTTTAGGGCAGAGTAATTGCGACCAATCAGCACTCACCAGGTAACGGATAAATTTCAGGAGGTATTATTTTGCGTCGTGAGAGCGAGCGCGTGCATTTTAGGATCATCGCATTTATGTGTTTCTGTGCATTAGTTGCATTTATTTCTTCTGAGTCTTTGACTTATGTGTTGTAGGTGTCTACTCCTATGGAGGAGTTTAGGGTATCTGATGAAATCTTATGTGCTTATGATGTGCTTAAGTATGGTTATGTCTCACCTGCTAAATTAGCCATGTTGCTATTGCAATATTTTGATATTACTATTTCTTTAGTCTATTGTTGTAGAGGGATTGTTATATTCTCCATTCCTAATTTCTTAAAATTGTTTGAGACCGTTCCCTGGGTAGAGTTATACCTATCTTTTCTTAATTGAAATCCGAGTATTTAGTTTCGGTCAATTTGTTGGGTGTAATTATCATTGTAAGGTTTCTACTTTCTTCTAAATAGTACCTAGTGTTTGAGGAGAAACTTGGGTTAAATTGGGGTATTATGGTACAAGGTTGTAATGCTAATATTTAGATCAATATCCATATTGTATCGGTTGAGTTATAGGAGTTGAGGATTCAATGAGGATCTCTTGAGGAAAATTTTGGTCACTTTTAGTGCATCTCCGTGAATGTATCGGAATGGATTAGCATGGAGAGGTGTACGATTTGTTATGGATGATGAGTTTGTGGTAGGAGTTATGATCATTAATGGTGGTAAGTGTGTTAAGTTAGAAAGGACTAAGTACATTTTGGGAGAGTAATAATTTCTCGATCTATGTTAAAGGCATTTTGAAATTTTGGTTAAATAGTGGTTCTATGGTTCTAAATCCCTTCTTGGTGGCGTTTCCCGAATTGGATCAAGAGTATGTGAAGGAAGTGGAGTATCAATACTTGGGCATATTATAGAATACTACGATTTGGTATTTAGTCAGTTGGAACGTTGCTAGCTAATTGGTTTATTATGATGGTAGTACTATTGAGCCTAAGTATCATTAGGATAATAAATGTATGCGTGAAAGACTAACTTGGGTTAACTATTGAGGATTTGAGATTTGTTGATTTCCTTGGGTATATAAGCACAGATTATTAACTAAAAAGGGAGTTAGAGGAAATCCCTTGAAGATAAAAATTTAGATCATTTTCGGACTGTTCCGTATTCGTAATTATTTTAGGCTTTCAAGGATTGGAGTTTTATGACGATGATATTATGGCGTAGATTTAAGTGAACATTTTGTATTAAAATTTTGGGTTTATATTACACCTCTAGTTTAAGGTGCTACCTAGAGCGAGAGCACTATAGTGGGAACCCTTAGAGATATAGCCTTTGGTGAATATTATGGGGATGGAAAAGTTTCTTTAGCCTTTCATATTTTAAAAGCTAATTAAGCTCGAGATGGTAATGTTTTGAAAATTCTGGGGAATAATACTAAGCATGCGATTTACAAATGAAAGTACCTTTGTGGTGTAGTTAAGGCTATGAATAAGGCGAGCTTGAGATATCTCGAGAATTTTGTATGGAAATAATTTGGATTCATCGATTTTGAGTACGGATTTTGATTAGTAATAAAGTTAATGATGGAACGATTCGGTTCATGAGGTAGTGTTATCGTAAGCATCATTTAAGGTTACCTTGTAGTGGGTTAGATTGGACAATTGAGGAATTTGAGAAATGTGGAACTATCGTATCCGTAGCTAATTAGTCTTTCGGGTAAGTCTCGTTAAAATTCGGGTCGAATTTTCTTTAAGGGGGAGTGAATGTCACGACCCAAAATCTAGGCTCTATTTTATTAGTAATAAATAATAATTATTTATTTATTTGCTTAATTATTTATTTAAATTATTATTTATTTAAATATTTATGTGTTATAATATTTATGCCTAGCATTTTAATTGAGTCGTTTGTGCTAGTGTGAATGTTGGGTCTTAATTGTTAGTAGGGAGTGTAGTATTTGTGTGTAGTGTGAGAGAGGGGGCCTAAGTGTAACATTTCGAATTATTCCTCCCTACTCCCCTCACCTCCCTCACCTTCTCCCTCACTCTTTCATTCTCCTCTCCCAGACAACTCTCTCTCTCTCTCATCCTTGGGTAAGTTTTTCTTTCATTCCTTCTCTCTTCATTTACTCCTTCTTCCTCCCATTATTATTCATTTCTTAAAACGTAAACATTGTTTAGATCGTCGCTAGGATCGCGTAGAGTCAAAAAGAATCGAAATCCATCAACTTTGAGAAAATTCAAGTAAGTTACTTTTCCCCAATTTCAATGCTAAAATGTTCATATCACGTTTGTATGATGATTGATGTGTTACATTTGAAGTTTGGTTGGGTTTTGAATTTGTTTGGAATTTATTTTGGGTTTTGATCAAAAATGGTGAAAACTTGAATGTTGGGTTTGATTCTTGATTTTGGTTGTTAAATGTTGTTTTAGGAGTCTTTTTAGACTTATAAGTTGTTTTGGTACATTAGTATGCTAGTTGGAATGTTGGATTTTGGGTGGAAATGTGTTTTGGGTATAAAAATGGAAGAACCCATGTTGTTCTTCCCGATTTCTGGCAATCCGGAAGATTGGGCGGCCGCACAAAAACTCCTGGGTGACCGCGCACCTTTCTGAAAGCTTTTGTTCTTGTTCTGAGGGATTTTGGGCGACCGCACGGTCCATTTTGGGCGGCCGCACAGATCTCTGAAAATTTACATTTGTGGTTAAGTTGTGATTGAGGAATGCGTTTTGGTCCAAATCTTGGGTGTCCTTCTAGTTGACCTTAGTGAACATTGTAGTACGCTCTAGTGATAGAATTGGGTCCTTTGTGATCAAGTTTGTGTTTGAATTTAATTAAGTGTTAATTGGGATTTGGAACATCTTATTGAGATATTGTTGGTTTGACTTACCTTTGTGATGATCATTTAGTATAGGTTTGGGCATCTTATGATGTGTTCGTGATCATGTTCTAATAAGTGTAACCTTTTGGATTAGTTTGGGGTGTTTAGAATGGGTTCGTTAAGCACGGAGATAAAAGTGAATTGGCAATTGGGTACCTACGGTTTGATTAACCTTAAGTTGTATTCATTCGGATCTCTTATTTGGAATTCCAGGTGTGACGAGATGGTTGAGTTCATAGTCCTAGTATATCTTTGAGTAAATGTTTATGATCACTTTGGTAATAGTCATTGTGCTATTTGTGAGCGACCGTTTGGGTTGCGCTCTTTATGAGTAACTTGTGAGTATCATATTTAGGATGTATTTGATACGTGCCTTGTCTTAGAATCATCTTGTTTTAATGATCAATGATGTTGTGCTCTTTATGAGAAATTCCGTTTACCGTTGTTGTGCTCTTCATGAGAAACTCTTGTTATCGTTGTTGTTAAACTCTTCATGAGTACCCGTTACATCTTTATGATGATTAATTGGTATGGTTCCCTACTTTGGAATCTTTGGTTGTTTATCGAGCTAGTATTTATTACCTAGCATTTAATTGAAAGTCCAGCTGGTTATTTGTGTATCGAGTCAGGCAATGGATAATGCTATAATGGCACAAGCCAAGTCCAGTATAGCATCGCCCATTGGTCCTTCTGTCCTCATCCAGATTGGCCTTGGTTGGGATGAGCTAGCTCCGTTGTGGGTATTCTAGCTAATCGTTTTGGAGCATGACTTTGTGGCATGGCTCCCGCCCCTTGTGGCACTTTATCATTGTTATTGGTTCCGGTACCGGGTTTCTCTTCAGCTTTTATGCTACTATGAAGATGAATTGTTTGATTGATGGGTTGATTGGTCGCTTCTTACCGGGGATTCCTCTTCAGCTTTCATGCTATTATGAAGATGATGAATGGTTGGTTATTGAAGCTGCGCAGCGACCTTTATTTGGTTCTTTCAGTTGGGAAACCTGGCTAATATCCTTTGTTATGTGTTTACTTTCCGCTGCTATCTGTTGATTGTTAATTGTTACATGCTATGTGATATTTATCATTGTTTATTGCTTATTGCATTATAGCATGTCATGTAGTTGCATTAGTAGCTTACTGAGATTTTATCTCACCCCGTTTATTTCCATCTTTGTTTTTCCTTAAGCCCCCCCCCCCAGGAGGAAAAGGATTAGGATTCGCGGTTCAAGGAGGACGTCGAGAGGATTGAGATTTTGGGGCAGGTTGTTATGGATCGGTTTACATTATTTAAATGTATAACCTTTTGGGGATAGTTTTACCCTTATTGACGTCATTAAGAATTGTATATTTTATTTTGTTGGGCATAAACTTGTGGAAGTTTATGATAGTTGTAATTGGTTTTTATCAAACTTGGATTTGTAAAACCTTGTGTTATCATCTTTTGGTTCAAAATGGAATTTTTAACTTCTATATTTTAGAGATTTGGTTTTAAGTCGACGTCCAGCTCGCGATCTCGGGCCGCGGGGTTCGGGGTCGCGACAACAAGCTACGCAGGACTTATCCGGAATTTCCCGAAAAGCCCAGATAATAAGATATTTACGACCTGATCAGATTAGCCACAAAGATAGACGTTATCTAGGGTTTCTCCAGAGTCCAATTTGATCAGAACCTTGGGAACCACGCCAACCTCCGTGGTTGGCCGGGTGGCCACATCTTCCTTGGCCGGGCAGCCAGTCCTTCCATCCCAAAAATCCTATAAATAGGTGACCTCAGTTCATAACTTCGAGACACAATTCTATCCCCCGAGTTCCAAAGTCTAAACTGACGGCAGAACTCTCTCTCCAAGCCTTTCCAGCAATCCCGAAGGTCCGGAGAATCCACGTCCAAGATTCGGCTTCGTTCTTGTAAAGATTGGTGAGGTTTTCTATGTTTTACTAGTATAGATTTGATTTATACATGTTTTCATTATGTTTATACATTCATATGATTCATATAGTGTTTTTCATGTTCTTGCTAGAATTCATATTATTTGCTATATTTTGGGTAGCGATCTTCATTTTTATGTGTTATTTCATACATGTTCATGATGTTCTTATATTATGTTAGATTTAACCTGCTAGATCTATAATTATAATCCCCATATATATGCATAGCCGATGATGATCTCCAAGATCTAGGAACTACTTCTAAACCCTAAACTTTAGGTAAATATTCCCATGATCATTAACTCCCGTGTGATGAATATGATGACTACACATTGATCCTATCAATGGTATACTCATTATTCTAGGATGTGATCATCTTGTATGATTCTTTCTCCTCCCCCATTGATAAATGTGTTTTTACACATTTAAAGAGTAGTATTCCGTAACTCATTTTATGCTCGATCTTGAGTTTTAGTGTGCTTTAATGGCTTTTTTGTGGAGATATGTGTTAAGACAGGGAAATAGGTACTTTTGTGATAATTTGGGACTTAAAGGAAGGCAAGGAATGCATGGGGACAGAATGAAATCAAGAAAGGAGGAGAAAATAAGAAATATACCTTTCAGGCAGAGTGGGCGGCCGCACATCACTACTTGGGCGACCGCACACTTGTGGAGTATTTTGCCCAGAACCAACCTGGTTCATTGGGCGCTTTCTGGAAGAAAATGCTGACCACAAATTAGATGAAGTCCCAATCTTTGGGAAGGATAATCTGGTTTTGAAAAGGTTGAAGACGTTGATGGAGCAGATAAACAAATACAACAAGAGAAAGAATGAAGGAAAAACCAAGTTCAAGACTCACTTTTGTATTCTTACGAATATTTTTCTAACCTATCCAGCTCTTGTGTGCTTTCTGGAAGAAAATGCTGACCACAAATTAGATGAAGTCCCAATCTTTAGGAAGGATAATCCGGTTTTGAAAAGGTACAGGAAGCGCATTACTAAGCGCGCACCTCGAGTTAAAGGTGATGCTTTGGTTGATGAAGCCACTACTTCAGATGAGGCAGAGGCTGAAGGCGCATCAGATGGCGCAGAAACTGAGGTTGCACCTAGCGTAGTTCCTGGTGCAGATAAGGATCGAGGCAAAGGTATTTTTGCAGATGAAGAGGGTTTGAATGAAGTTGGTCGGGCTGAGTTAAGAAGAGTTCAACATGGACATGCGCCCCGTGATTTATCGGGTGGAACAGTTGAGTTCATTGAACACGGTGGCAGACCACCAAAGTGACCCAAAACAGATAAGGATTTAAAGCGCGCGCAGGAAGCCAGCCTAATTGAATCGCAGAGAAAAAAGGGATGAAGACTACCAGTTGAAGCAGGATGCTGCCTTGGCTCAGAAAGAAAGGCGAAAAGGTGCAGGAACTAGCGATGATGAACGCGCACCAGCACCTTCTGCGCCTCCTCCAAGCCAGTACCAGCAAAAACAATAACTATTTCTTCAACAACCCTTACTCCTCAATAACAACAGCTAAGAGATAAACTCTCTTCTGAACTTTTTGGTGATTTGGGAGATGAACAAGTTCAGGGGGGGCAATGGGTTCTCAAAAGGCGCAAACCATCTACTGTGCCCCAACCCCCTGCACCAATTCCTCCCGTTCCAACTACTTCACTTGACTCTTTTCTCGTGAATGGGTCAGCGATGCTTTTGGTGATTCTAGTGGTTCTAGTGATGAGTATCTCCCTTCTCCTCATGCATATTCAATCTCCAGTAAGGCACCCCGATCCTGCGCCAACTCCTTCTCCTGCGCCTCCTTCTCCGTCTGCTGACATGAGCTTAGTCATTTCTTTACTTCAAAACATCAGCAGGGGAAGCTCGTATTGAATCTCAATTTGAGCTTCACAC
Source organism: Campanula takesimana (assembly GCA_026119855.1). Classification (NCBI taxonomy): domain Eukaryota; kingdom Viridiplantae; phylum Streptophyta; class Magnoliopsida; order Asterales; family Campanulaceae; genus Campanula; species Campanula takesimana. The sequence goes on along the minus strand of JAOWBW010000123.1, from coordinate 1,487,233 downwards.
TTCAATGATAGCAAGTCAGGCAGATGAGATTGCTGCGCATTGGTACTGATATCAGGGACAAGCACTTTCTCACTCCTCAGCAGTGGAATGATGCTATTGATCAAATGAGCGAATTATTTAAAGCTACACTCACTTCTCTTCAGGACAAGATCGATGGAGGCATCAAACTTAATGAAGGTCAGGATTTTATTGATGCTATAAAAGAAGTGAAGACTAGCATTGCTTCAGATATCAAGAGATTATTTGAGATGGTTGCTGGGGACTCCCAAAAATTGCTAAATGTGTTTGATAAAATCAAAAAAGTTAAGGATGAGCTTGAAATCCTGGGAGTGACTGTCTATGTCGGAGAACCGAGGGCAGAGCCCAAGGCGCCTAAATCTTTAGCGCCTACTTCTAGCGCAGGCACTGGCGCACAAACTGTTGACTTCAGCTCCTTGCTTTCAAAGTTTGATGTTTTGAAGGAGCTGATCATGACTCATTTCAGCGCAGTTCATTCTAGCGCAGACAGGCGCACTGAGCAAGTTTCTGTAGATATTCTCACCGAACAAACAACCATTGATGGGTATCTTCAAGTGATTGCAGAAAACTTCTCCCAGCAGCAGGCAATCACTCAGCGCTCCATTGATGAGTATCAGACTATCAATGATGGCCATCTGCGCTATATTAGAGATGGTGTTTCGGAGACGTTCTCAAATGTCAATCGATCCTATCAGCTTTTAAAGCAAATTTCTCGCTCAGTGAGCGAAATTGAAGAAGGATTAAAGGAAGACTCTCAAGTGCCTCCTAACCCTTAGTTTTTATTTTGATTATAAGTTTGTAACCTTTTTGTTATAAACTCTTTTTGAAGTTAGTGATTTTTGTGCTTAAATGTTTTAGCACCTTTTGATTTTGTTCTGTTGAATACTTGTAATCATCAACTCTTATATTTCAAGTATTAATGAGAACAATGCATCATGTTTATATCAAACCTTGTTCACTCAAACTTCTTGTTTGTAGAGCAATGAATGTTTTGTTTAAAATCATATGCGTTATATTTGAACTGTTTCATATTTTCATGCATTGAGTTTAAACTTTCAGTTTAAACACATTCCAAAACTAAAACTCATACATTTTGAATGTGTTAACTGTTATTTCTATATTTCCATTTGTAATGATTGATCTTTATTGGAATAGATTAGAAATCTATATCTTGGATTAGTGTGTGCATTAACTTGAGACATGATTTACCAATTTCATTTATTTGGACATGTTGTTATCAAGTATAATGTTTGTCCCTGATATAGTAGGTAATGGCATCAATCAAATAGGTGGAGATTGTTTGGTATCCCACTTATATCTCAATATTTAATGTATTGGAATGAATAGATTTGATTGATCCATCACCTAAGTTTTATTTCATGGACTTTAGACCCATATGTAAGAAGTATTTATACTTCATTTTTTAGGTAGCCCATTTGAATAGAATATGCTTAGGAATAGGGCAAGAATATCAAGATTCAAGAAAATCACAAGAATGAGTCAAGCTATGCGCCTATGCGCCCCTAGGACATTGCGACTATGCGCCCTAGCGCGCGCATGAATATGCGCCCAATGGCTCATTGCGCCTCAGCAATACATTTCAATACTTGGTGATTTATTGAAGACATGAAGACTTGAAGAAATTCAAACTAAGCCAAAGATCCAACGGTGGATAGATAACACGTATCCACTCAGATTTGAGGACACTTGTCCACAACGGTCATATTGTTGTTATGTGTCTAACGCCTATAAAAGGACACATGCTCCCCTCAACAAGTTCCAGCACATCTGTCCTTTATCTTATCCACAAGGGATTTCTAACGGCTAGTTTTTGGAGCTCAACTATAAATACTCCATAACTTCAAACGTTTGAAGTTGCTAAGCTATTCTGAATTTCTCTCTCAAGCATTTGTTGAAGATTTGAAGATTGCTCATTGAATTCCCTGATTTCTCAAGAACACCTTCATACCTTCATACTTAGCCCAGATCCTCAAGCCAAAACACTTTAGTTTTCTTGTGCTCTCAATCTCATAGATCTAAAGAGCCTTGATACTAAGAAAAGTTTGATCACTTAGATCTTTTTTCAAGAGATACACCGGTTTTGTCTAGGATGTATTCTTTCATAGATAATAGATCTTGAGTTAGTATTGAGCTCAAAAGTTGTAATTTGTAATACTCACTCATATTATAGGATCTCCATTAGAAATCCAAGACTAACCATCTTGGTAGAGGACGTAGATCATTTCCCGATCAAACCTCTCTAAATAGCGCGTACTTACTTATTGTCATTTACTTTCAAGTTTATATCTTATCTCACTATTTTCTTGTTTAATCATTGTAGATTGATTGGATTGAATTGTGTTGTGTTTGTTTCTCATTTGCCTTAGATTCATCTTTCACTCACTTTGAGCCAAAATACTTAGAGTGTGTGTGCGCCCCCTTTATCATACTTTGCGCCTATTTCATTACTAAATTCCGTTGTGCATTTCACTCACTCACTTAGGCGCATTTCATAACTCTTATTTGATAAAGTCCGCATTTGCAATTGAGTTTTGCAAGGGTACGAAAAGAATTTCAAAACAGCTATTCACCCCCCCTCTAGATATTTTTATACCCTTGTTGCCCCTTTGGGACCAACATAACCCTATTTGACCCTAGTATAAATACATATAAAACTCCAGCAGCCAGAAGACATGTTTTATATATTTTTCACGCCTTGTAAAAGATTGGGGATTTACCATTTTTATTCAAGATTATTATTCATCAATTCATGTCTTCTTCTCAAGAAATTGTGATGATCAACATGAGTATGCACGACTAATCTTCTCGTTCTACGGATTGGAGGTAACATGTATGGATTTTATTTGTGATAAATAATTCATCGTCAATCTTTGTTGTTGGGTTCTTTAAAAGGGTTTTTCGTATAAGTAATCGGTGTATACCGATTTCAAGTGATTGATATATGTATATAAAGTCTATACTTTTAAAGAATATAATTGAGACTTGCAAAGTGATTTCTTGTCAAGATTGTAGATTCGTAAATTCCTAGGGTTTTCATGGATTCTTTGAATATTACATAGACTTTGCAGAAAGTGTAGTATTTGAAGAGTACTAAATTAAAGTTGTGTGAACACTTGATTTTATATAAGTGAATGAATCCCCAACAGTGATCGATGATGTTATTATTTATTCGTTTCAATGAAGTACATGTGAACCCAATCCATAGATTCTTCTCTCATCGCTTGAATACCGGTAGTTTCGTTCTTATTTATTTTAATTGCAATCTTTAGTTTAATTTTAATTGCTTTCCTAGTTAGATAAAAACCAAAACCAGTCTATTTACATTTACTGTTTTTACTGTTGAAATTCGAACTGTTGATACACAAGTCTCTGTGGATCGACCCTCGCACTGCGTATTACTATTTTGATATCTAGTACGCTTGCTAGGTAATTTTTATAAGTAGTGGAGTTTTTTCTACATCAAGTTTTTGGCGCCGTTGCCGGGGACTTGATCTATATTCCACAATTCAATTTTCAACAGCGTATGCTTGGTCGGAAGTCACTGAACCCCCAGTTGGTTCCGTTGAATGATGACATCGGCAAGCTTGAGAGGGGCATTCCCCCTAATAATTAGTCAAAAACCGAATCTGAGACTTCTGTCACCGGGACAGAAGAAGATCTAAGTGAAACTGAAACTTCCACCACCAAGGTAGAAGTAAACTTAAACATGGGTGATATTCGTCAAATGAAGGACTACTTCCGTCCTAAAATTGATGACGCATCATCATGTATCAATTTGCCGCCCGCGGCAAAAGATTATGAATTAAAAGGGAAATATTATAATTTGTTGCCTAATTTCCATAGTTTAACTAATGAGGACCCGCTTAATTTCATCCGTGAATACTTGACCAATGTGCAAACATTCCCTATCACTGCTGGTATCACGGAGGGCCAGTTAAAGTTGCGTTGTTTTCCTCTTTATCTTATAGACGCAGCTAAAACTTGGTTCATGACTTTGCCTCCCAATAGCATAGACACATGGGAAAAGATGTACCAAGCGTTCTTTCAAAGATTTTACTCTCACCCGTCTTTATCTGCTTTAAGAAAGAAAATTATTGGTTTTAACAAGAATCGGGTGAGGCATTCCATGAAGCTTGGGACCGTTTTAAAATGTTGTTAGTCCAATGTCCTCACCATGATTTTTATTTACCCTATTTAAATCAATCATTTTATGATGGGTTGAGTCATTTGCATCAAAACACTGTTGATAATGCTGCGGGGGGTTCAATAGGTGAGAAAACTCCTGAAGAGGCTAGGGATATATTTGAAATGTTAGGTGCAAATTCACAACAGAGGGGAAGTAGAGGAATTCAAAAAGGGGTTGATGAACTCCAGGCTAGTGATGTAATTGAAAATCAAATGGATGTTATGGCCCAGAAATTTCAAAAAGCATTGGGTGATATTGTTAGGATTCATTGTTAGTACACCCACCTGATTTGATTGACCCATTCCACGTGTCTTTTTATGGACTTTAGGTTTACTTGTAATGAAGTTTTACTTCAATTTTTAGACAAGTCCATTTCTAGATGTTTAGTAGTTAGGCCGAGTTATGTTCGGTTTTTCCATAGCGGTTTAGTGTCCCTCAAGCCGCCATTTTCAAACCACCAGCATGGTGCCTTAAGTCCTTCATCAAACCGCAGTTTGTGTCTTTGATGAAACCGCACTTCAAGTTCATTCATGAAACCGCACATGCATCTGGTGGAACCGCCGACCAAGATATTGAAGAAGTTATTGCTGTCATTTACTCCTTGAAGACAAACATTCGTTTTTCAACCGTAAATGAATGACTGGTGACTTGTCCTTAAACTTTAAGTCATGTTTCAGTTATTCTTGGAATGTCGGTTTGTCTCGCTTTTTGAAAAGTTACCGTTGTACTTTTCCAACAACTAAAAGGACAATGTCAGGTAGTGATCCAACAACTTCCTGCCACAAAGCAAAAGCAAAGGACGACAGTGACAGGTCAACCAATGGGATTGTGACAGCGCATAAAACCGCCATACAATGACTCACCTCATTGTCCAACGGTCATTAATGCCTTCACTATAAATAGCCTTCATTTCTCAACAATGAAGGTTGCTGAGCTTCAAAGAGAATATCCCAAGTATTCAAGTTTTCTTTGAAGATTGAAAATCCAGATATTCATATCTTCATCATCTCCTTAGCAAACCCAGAGTTCTTCATCAAAGCTTCAAGCCTTCAAATCATCACAACTCAGCCTTGCACAGAAAGTAATCACTTGCTCACCATCACTTAGATATTTTGAGCTCTTGATTTCTTTCCACACTACACACCCGGAGTATATTTTCTTATAGATTATATACCTCGAAAACACAGGTTGTTATAATAGCATTGTTAGGTTAGATTGTTTATTTAGAGTTTAGATTCTTTTGTAATCTTGTAAAAACTCCTCTAAATCAATACAAGTCTAGTAGCTATTAGAAAATCCTAGGTTAACCACCTAGGTAGAGGACGTAGTTCTTTCAAGAACGAACCTCTTCAAATTGTGTGTCTTTGATCTTTAACTTCTGTCTTGTCATTTATATTTCTGTTTATGAGCTTCATTTACTCTTATGTGAAATGACTTGATAAATGATTTGCATACTTCTGTGATACTTCAGTTGTGCCTTGTCAGTTGCATCATTCCTTTTTCAACCACTTAAACCGCCCTACTCTTTATAATTCAGTTTGGCCTTAACCGCAAAACTCCGCTGTGCATTTTATCTGAGCGGTTCTAGTGCTTTAAACCGCAATAGACCAAACTGATAAGCACTTGGTTGATTTTCAAGGGTATTTCGAAAAAGATTTTAAACCGCTATTCACCCCCCCTCTAGCGGTTCTATACCCTTATTGCCCTTTGGGACCAACAAGTGGTATCAGAGCATATCCACCAAAAATCATTTTACAAGCTTAACCGCTTGGGTGCTGATCCAATGGCAAACATAAACTCCCATATGATGCAGACATCCAACTCTAATCACTTACCTATTCTTAATGAAGATAGTTTCATCTTCTGGAAAGATAGGATGAAGAAGCACATGATATCTGAGGATCGCAGATTATGGACTGCAATTGTTAATGGACCCTATGTCCCGATGAAGGCTAACCCTGATGCAGGTACTGCTGGACAAACCACGGAAATCAAGAAGACGGAAGCTGAATGGACCGAAACTGATCAACAGAATGTGGACTTTGATGGTAGAGCTATGTCCATGCTTGTATCAGCTATTGATCTAAGAACTCACTCAAAGGTTCTAGATTGCAATACCGCAAAGGAAACATGGGATGGCATCATTGACTTTCTGGAAGGAGATGCCGACACCAAGAAGAACCGCCTCTACCAACAGAGAAGGCTCTTTGATTACTTTGTCAAAGACCTAAAGGAATCTCTTCGCCAATGCTATGAGCGGTTCGTGGAAATTGTCAATGTATGTTTCTCTCTAGGGCACAAGTATTCCAATACTGACCTGAACATGAGATTCATGCAATATCCTTGTAGCAAATGGCTGATCAATACTACCAACATTGAAGACAACAAATATCTGGAAGCTCTTGATCTTCGTCATCTTTATGCCATGCTAAGGGTATTTGAATTCAAGCTTGAGGAAGCTCATGAAACCGAAAACAGATTCAAGTATCTTTCTCTTGCCGCTTTCAAAAATGCCACATCTCCAGTTTATAATCCAGATCACCATCAAACCGCATCTAATACCCATTTACAAACCACTTCCTTTGATCCAAATATTCCAAGACATATTTTTCAAACCGCACCTCCAGAGTATTACCAACCGCCTCATCAACCTTACCCTCAACATCATCAACCCTATTCTCAACCTCAGCAATCTCATCAATCCTACACTCCATCTCAAAATTCCCAAAGTGTAGCATCCAGTTCTACTCAAGTTGACTTTGATGACATGGATGATGACGAGTTTGCTCTCTATGTGAAAAACTACACCAAGTTCAGAAAGAACAGAGCTCAATTTCAGTCAGGCGGCCCTGCAAAGTTTGTCCCTCCAACCAGATTCAACAAAGCAGCTGATGCTAAGAAAAGGGATGATCTTGTTTGTTACAACTGCAGACAACCAAGTCATTTTACCTCTAGTTGTCCCAAACCGCGCTATGAAGCCGCTCCTGCCAAGAAACCGTTCAACAAAAAGTTTTTCAAGAGAAGAGGAATGGTTGCTGAACAAGGAGAACAACCATTAACATGGATGGGTTGTGATACAGATGATAGTGATGAAGATGAAGGAGTTGCAAATCTTTGCCTAATGGGATTTGAAGAAAAAGTTGAAATTGACGAAAGCCTTCCACTGCCACTCCATCAAATGAAGTCAGTTTCACCAAGAACTCCTGAAGCTAAACAAGACAAAACTCCTACTTCACCAAACTACTCTCCTGAGGATCAAACCGAACAAAGCCATGATGACCAGGTACTTGAACGTGCTAATGTTATTTGTCAACAACACACTGTACTTAAAAAGGCATATAAATTAATGGCTGCGGAACTTGAATATTCCTAAAAAGAGTGCAAGTCCCATAAGGAGGAGATTGAAAAACTCAAGCTCTAAATTGTTGGGATAGCTTCTATTGTGGAAGAAAACCGCTACCTTAAGGACAGAACCGAGGTACTTAACACCCGAATCCATGATCTTACTGCACAAAGGGATGAACTTCAAAAAGTGACCGATGTGTGGACTAAGTCTGGTGTTACCATGGAACAAATTGTTAATTCACAAATTCTCTCTAAGGAGAAAAGTGGATTAGGATTTAAAACTGATGATGGGTGTAAGTGTCCTTGTCTCTGTGCTGAAGGTGGTGTGAAACCAACTGAACAAACCAAAGAAATTCCTAAGGTGAATCATGCTGGTAAAAAGGGCTCAACACAAGAAATTAAAAAGCAAAATTATTTCTATGAGTATCCTAAAAACCAGACTGGGAGAGATCCAAAGTGGAAAGAGAAATCCACAGCGGCTGAGGCAACCAAGGAAGTATTGAGTGATGAAACCGCTCCTAGTCGGTTTAAGGAATATCCTGTTATATTTCCTAAAGCCGCACCTAAGAGAAAGGTTGAACTCAAGAAGGTTAACTTTGTTAAAGCCAAAACCGCTGACCCAGTAAAACGTGAGAAACCGAAGGTCAGTAATGGGTTTGTAAAACCGCAACCACAACCTGGCTTAATTCATTGTTCTATTTGTGCCGATTTTGGTCATAGTGCTAGCCATTGTATTTTAAGATTCACACCAAATGCCAAGGGACGTAAAAATCCTAAGGTCAAACAGGTGTGGGTCCCAAAAAGCTGCTAACCCTAGGACCCAAGGAATAAGGGGGACCAAAACCTTTCATGTTTATTTTTCAGATTTCATGTTTTATGGCTAGAACCGCTAAGAAGAAGAAGGATCTCTGGTATTTGGATAGTGGATGCTCACGACACATGACTGGAGATTCCGAACTACTCTTCAGTTTCATCCAAATAAAAGGTCCCCCAGTAGTGTTTGGCAACAACAAGAAAAGAGAAACAGTAGGATATGGAGCAATCAAACAAGGAAAGGTGACTATTGAAAATGTGTCACTAGTAGAAGGACTCAAGCACAACCTTCTCTCCATATCTCAGTTTTGTGACAAAGGAATGAACTGCATCTTCACATCAACTAGCTGTTATATCAAAGATGCTTTCTCTGGAGTCACTCTACTGAATGGCAACAGAACAGGTGAAGTTTATATGATAGATTTGAGCAATATTGTTTCTATTGCTGACCTCTGTTTTGTAGCCAAAAATATAAGTGAAAGCAGCTGGTTATGGCAAAAGCGGCTCAGCCACTTGAACTTCAAGTATCTAGCAAAACTGCACAGGGATGGTCTAGTAAAAGGACTACCCAAAGTGGCTGACCATCATGATGAAAAGTGTAAAGCATGCCAGCTTGGAAAGCAGCCCAAACAGTCATTTCCTAGTAAAACCGCACCTTCAACGAACCGCTGTTTGCAACTACTGCACATGGATTTATTTGGACCTGTCCCAACCGCCAGTATAGGAGGAAACCGCTATACACTTGCGGTGGTTGATGATTATTCAAGATACATATGGGTGGAAATGATGGCCTCTAAAGATGATACTTATGGCATCGTAATCGCTCTCTTTAGACAGCTCCAAACTCAGAAATTGGATGACATTGTTGCCGTGCGTTCAGATAATGGAACCGAATTTACAAACAATGGTGTTGCCCAATATTGTGACGATCATGGAATTGATCATAATTTCTCTGCCGCTGGAGTTCCACAACAAAATGGAGTAGTGGAAAGAAAGAACAGAACTTTGATTGAAGCAGGAAAGACTATGATTGCAGAAGCCAAGCTTCCCAAGTACTTCTGGGCCGAAGCTGTCAATACCGCATGTTTCACCCAGAACCGCTCCCTCATCATCAAAGTTCACAACAAGACTCCTTATGAATTGTAGAGAGGCAGATCACCCAACATTTCCTTCTTCAAGATTTTTGGATGCAAGCGTTACATCTTGTACAATGGCAAAGAGCATCGAGGTAAATTTGATGCTAAGGCCGATGAAGGTATTTTTGTTGGTTATTCTAAACACTCAAAAGCTTTTCGTTGTTTCAATAAGACATCTTTAAAAGTTGTAGAGTCAGTCCATGTTACATTTGATGAACATGCTCTCCTTGAGCCACATATAGCTCCAAATGTTGCTAATGATTTTAGTGATTTTGAGACAGGCACTAGACATAGAGCAACTGACAACCATCTTACTGAAACCGCTACATCCAGTTCTTCAGCCGCACCTACTCAAACCGCTGATGGTGTAACTGTTGAACCGCTGTCCTCTGATCCCATTCAAACTGTTGAACCAGTTCCAAATCTAACCTTCAATAAAGATTTCAATGATTATCAAGATGATCCTCCTCTGGAAAATTTTCAAGAAATAGTGATTCAAGACAACCTCCCTCCTGAAATTAATGAGCATAGAGACCATCCAACTGCCAATGTTATTTGTCCTATCAGTACTGGTGTCCAAACCAGAGGGAGTTTGACTCACAGAGATGATCACAGTTTGTTCTCAACTGCTCTGTTATCTCAGATGGAACCGAAGAAGCTAGATGGAGCTCTAAGTGATCCAAGTTGGGTAATTGCAATGCAAGAAGAGCTTAATCAGTTTTAAAGATGCAAAGTTTGGACTCTAGTTCTAAGGCCCAGAGATCACACTGTAATTGAAACAAAATGGGTATATAGAAACAAGATGGATGAAAGTGGTGCTATAACTAGAAACAAAGCTAGGTTGGTTGCTCAAGGTTATAGGCAAGAAGAAGGGATTGACTATGATGAGACCTTTTCCCCTGTAGCAAGACTCGAAGCCATAAGATTGTTCCTGGCCTATGCATCCTTCAAGAAATTCAAGTTATATCAAATGGATGTGAAGAGTGCATTTCTGAATGGTGAACTACAAGAAGAAGTTTATGTAGCCCAACCGCCAGGATTTGAAGACAACAAACTTCCAAATCATGTCTTCAAACTCAAGAAAGCATTGTATGGACTCAAACAAGCTCCAAGAGCATGGTATGACACTCTATCTAAATTTCTTATTGAACAAGGCTTCTCTCGAGGTAAAATTGATACAACTCTATTTATAGCTAAACACAAAAGTCATTCATTATTAGTTCAAATATATGTTGATGATATTATTTTCGGTTCTACTAATGAAACTATGCGTGTTAAGTTTGAGAAGCTAATGAAGAGTAAATTTGAAATGAGTATGATGGGAGAGTTGACATTCTTTCTTGGACTCCAAGTCAAGCAATGCCATGATGGGATCTTTATCAACCAAGCCAAATACACTAAAGATTTGATAAAGAAGTTCGGGCTTGAAACCGCTAAACCAGTTGATACCCCAATGCCTAAGGCCTGCAGTTTGGATCGAGATGAACATGGTAAGAAAGTTGATCAAACTCTCTACCGAGGTATGATCAGCTCTCTACTTTACTTAACTGCTAGTAGGCCAGATATCATGTTTAGTGTTTGTGTTTGTGCTAGATTTCAAGCTGACCCTAGAGAATCTCATCTTATTGCTGTTAAACGTATTATTAGATATTTATGTGGATCTGTTAACCTTGGACTTTGGTACTCCAAAGAATCTTCATTTGATCTATTAGGTTATTCAGATGCTGACTTTGCAGCATGTAAGATAAGCAGAAAGAGCACAAGTGGTACTTGTCAGTTCCTTAGAACGTGGCTTGTGTCATGATCCAGCAAGAAACAAGCGTCGGTTTCAGTCTCAACCGCTGAAGCTGAATATATAGCGGCTGGAAGCTGTTGCTCTCAAATTCTCTGGATGAAACAACAGTTGGAGGACTACGGGATATTTGAACAAAACTGCCCTATCTACTGTGATAGCACTGCTGCAATATCCATCTCCAACAATCCAGTTCAGCACTCAAAAACCAAGCACATCGACATAAAATATCATTTCCTCAAAGACCATGTTGAAAAGAAAAACATTTTTCTAGCAAAGGTAGGAACAGATGATGAAATTACTGATATCCTCACCAAACCGCTTGAAAATTCCAGGTTCTATCATTTACGAGGAGAAATGGGTATGTTAGAACTAACTTAAGATATCATATCTATATATATTATTTCTAATATCTTTTGTTTAAGTGTTTTGGCTATGCTTAGAAAAGTCATCTAGTGTGCGGTTCTGTCATCATTGAAACCGCATCAATAAATGGTTCGGTACAAGATACTCTATCAAACTGACGAGTCAAAATAAATGAAATCGGTTCTTTCAAAACTGACAAGAAAGCAAAGTCATTCGGTTTAAACATACAAACCGCCATCAGATTAGAGAGACATCAGTTTCATGAAAACCGCTGAAGAAGCAAGGTAAGTCGGTTTGCTCAATCAAACTGCTCAGGTATGAAATTGCATTTCAGTCCCTACTTTATGTCATATCAATTATAAGGACCTTTTTTGTCGCGACCCCGGACCCCGCGGACCCGAGACCGCGAGCTGGACGTCGACTTAAAACCAAAACGCTAAAATATAGAAGTTAAAAATTTAATTTTATACCCAAAAGATTTTAACACAAGGTTTTACAAATCCAAGTTTAAATCAACGAAGTACATCTAACATAAGCTCCACAGCTTATACCCAAAAGAATAAAATATATAATTCTTAATGACGTCAATAATGGTAAAACTATCCCCAAAGGATTATACATTTAAATAATGTATACCGATCCATAACTACCTGCCCCAAAATCTCAAACCTCTCGACGTCCTCCTCGATCCGCGAATCCTAATCCTTTTCCTCCTGGGGGGGGGGGGTTAAGGAAAACAATTTGAAACAAGAAACGGGGTGAGAATAAATCTCAGTAAGTTACTAATCCAACTACATGACATGCTAATATGCAATGACCGATAGCAATTAACATAAGATAGATAGCAGCGGAATAATAAGTGACATGCTGTCGAATAGTAACATCCAATAATCAATCATATAAATAAACATATAACAACAAATGAGAGGCTCCCTATCGCCAACCGTCCCATACCGGTTGGAAATAACGACCAGCTCAACATGCAACACATAAAGCTGAAATAAACACTCATAAGTGGATACATAGCCAAGGTTTCACCCAACTGAAAGAACCAAATAAAGGTCGCTGCGCAGCTTCAATAATCAACCATAAACATCTTCATAATAGCATGAAAGCTGAAGAGAAATCCCCGGTCAGAAGCGACCAATCAACCCATCAATCAAACAAACCATCTTCATAGTAGCATAAAAGCTGAAGAGAAACCCGGTACCGGAACCAATAACCAAATGAAGTGTCACAAGGGACGGGAGACATGCCACAAAGTCATGCTCCAAGTAAAGCTAAAATGCACACAAAGGAGCTAGCTCTTCTCACATCCAAGGCCAATCTAGAGGAGGGTAATAATGGGGCAAAACAATGGTCAACATCACAATGGACTTGGCTGTGCCATCATAATGTTTCGCATCGCCCAAACACACACAAAATACCAGCTGGACTTTCAAGTAAAGGCAAAGTAATAAAATACTAGCACAATAAACAACCATTGATTCCAAAGTAGGGAATCATACCAAATAATCACCATAAAGATGCAACGGTTACTCATGAAGAGTTTAACAACAACGATAACAAGAGTTTCTCATGAAGCGCACAACAACGATAAACGGAATTTCTCATAAAGAGCACAACAATAATGATTATTAGAATACGATAATTCCATAAAGAGGAACCATACCAGATACATTTCAAGATGATACCCATAAGTTACTCATAAGGAACACAACCCAAACGGTCGCTCACAAATAGTACAACGACTATAACCCAAAATTATCCTAAACGTTTACTCATAAAGATGTACTAGGACTATGAACTCAACCATCTCATCACACCTGGAATTCCAAATTAAGAAATCAGAATGAATACACCTTAAGGTTAATCAAACCTTGGTACCCAATTACAAATTCACGCTTTACCTCCGTTCATAACGAACCAATTCTAAACACCCCAAACGAATCCAAAAGGTTTCACTTATTAGAACATGATCGCGACCGGACTAAACCCTAAACTTTATTGTTCAATAACAACCCTCTAGGTACTATGGGACATCGCCTAAAACCTAGACCAAGTCTTACTCGAAAATCAATTCGATTGGAACAACCACGAACACATCATAAGATGCCCAAACACCCAATAAAATCCCGAAGTATAAAACTTATAACTTAACTGAACAACCTATACCATCTTGTATTACTCGAATAGAGCTTCGAAACGATAGTTTACACGCCTAAAACGGAGTCCGGACGAAGAAGTTATGGGGGAAACAGTTTTAGAAGAAAAGGGAAGAATATATCTGAGTCCCGGCTTGGCACGACCGTGCCTAAGAAAGTGGCACGACCGTGCCAAACATGACGAGAGGCAAGTGAATATTGGCACGACCGTGCCAAATAAAGGGGCACGACCGTGCCAGAAGAACAATGCCCAGATTTCTTCCTGGGTTCATACATACCCGAAAATGGCACCCAAACAACCCAAAATTCTTACCATTTCTCAAATACTCAAAATCAAGACCTCCAATAAGCATAACAATGAACCAAAACAACTTATAAACTTGAATAGCACCAAAATAACACATCTAGAAACCCAAATCAAGGTTTAAATCCCAACCTTCATATAATCACCATTTTTAACCAAAAATCCAAATAAATTCCCAAACTCAATCAAACTTCAAATATAACAACTAAACCATTATATAAGCATGATATGAACAATTTAGCATATTAATGGGGGAAAAGCTACTTACCCGGATTTTCTCAAAGGTGACGGAACTCAAAATTTTTTGGCTTCCTACGATCCTATCGACGATCTAAACAAGTTTCACGTTTTAAGAAATGAGAAATAACAAGAGGAAGATGATGGAAATGTAGAGAGAAGGTAGAGACAAACTTACCCTTTCCATGGATAGAGAGAGAAAATGCTGGGAGAGATGAGAGGGAGAGTGAGGGTGAAATGAGGGAGGAGAGGGGAAAAGAGGGAGTAAGTAGGAGGATTAGAGAATTTACACATTGACCCCTTCCCCTACATACTAACACAATAATCTTACACTCCCCACTAACAACTAAGACCCAACACTCCACACTAGCACAAATAACCAATTAAGTGCTAGGCATAAATTATATAACACATAAAATGCACACATAAATATTTAAATAAATAATAATTTAAATAATTAAATAAGAAAATAAATAAATAATAATTATTTATTACTAATAAAATAGAGCCTAGTTTTCGGGTCGTGACATTCACTCCTCCTTAAAGAAAATTCGACCCGAATTTTAACGAGACTTACCCGAAAGACCAAATAGCTACGGATACGATAGTTCCTCCATTTCTCAAATTCCTCAATTGTCCAATCTAACCCACTAAAAGGTAACCTTAAGTAATGCTTACGATAACACCACCTCTCGAACCGAATCATTCCATTATTATCTTCATTACTAATCAAAATCCGTACTAAAATCGAAGAATCCAAATTAATTCCACACATAATTCTCGAGGTATCTCAAGCTCGCCTTATTCATAACCTTAACTACACCGCAAAGGTGCTTCCATTTGTAAATCGCATACTTAGTATTATTCCCCAGAAATTCAAAACATTACCATCTCGAGCTAAATTAGCTTTTTAAAATATGAAGAGCTAAAGAAATTTTCCATCCCCATAATATTCACCAAAGGCTATATCTCTAAGGATTCCCATTATAGTGCTCTCGCTCTAGGTCGCACCTTAAACTAGAGGTGCAATATAAACCCAAAAATTTAATACAAAATGTGCACTTAAATCTACGCCATAACATCATCGTCATAACACTCCAATCCTTGAAAGTCTAAAATAATTACGAATACTCAGTAGTCCGAAAATGATCTAAATTTTATCTTCACGGTATTTCCTCTAACTCCCTTTTTTGTTAATAATCTGTGCTCATATACCCAAGGAAATCTACAAATCTCAAATCCTCAAGAACTAACCCAAGTTAGTCTTTCACGCATACATTTATTAACCTAATGATACTTAGGTTCAATAGTGCTACCGTCATAATAAACCAATTAGCTAGCAACGTTCCAACTAACCCAATACCAATTCATGATATTTCTTAATTATGCCCAAGTATTGATAATCAACTTCCTTCACATAACCTTGATCCAATTCGGGAAACGCCACCAAGAAGGGATTTAGAACCATAGAACCACTATCTAACCAAAATTTCAAAATGCCTTTAACATAAATCGAGAAATTATTACTCTCCCAAAATGTACTTAGTCCTTTCTAACTTAACACGCTTACCACCATTAATGATCATAACTCCTGCAACAAACTCATCATCCATAACAAATCGTACACCTCTCCATACTAATCCATTCCGATGCATTCACGGGGATGTACTAAAAGTAAACAAAAATCTCCTATCCAGAAATCCTCAATTTGAATCCTCAACTCTTATAACCCAACCGATGCCATAAGGACATTGATCTAGATATTAGCACTACAACCTTGTACCATAACAACTCAATTTAACCCAAGCTTCTCCTCAAACACTGGGTACTATTCGGAAGAAAACGAAAATCTTACGAATGATATATACACCCAACAAATTGACCGAAACTAAATACTCGGATTTCAATTAAGAAAAGATAGGTATAACTCTACCCAAAGGAACGGTCTCAAACAGTTTTAAGAAACTAGGAATGGAGAATATAACAATCCCCCTACAACAATAGACTAAAGCAATAGTAACATCAAAATTTTGTAATAGCAACATGGCTAATTTAGCAGGTGAGACATAACCATACTTAAGCACATCATAAGCACATAAGACTTCATCAGACACCCTAAACTCCTCCATAGGAGTAGACACCTACAACACATAAGTCAAAGACTCAGAAGAAATAAATGCAACGAAATGCACAGAAACACATAAATACGATGATCCTAAAATGCACGCGCTCGCTCTCACGACGCAAAATAATACCTCCTGAAATTATCCGTTACCTGGTGAGTGCTGATTGATTGCAAATACTCTACCCGAAACCTTGGGCTTCCCCGAAGCATCCCTATTCTGACCCTGTGGTATTCCAGTTCCTGTCCCAGATGACTGAACTCTAAACCTCAGACAATCTTTAACGAAGTGCCCCAACTGTCCACACTTCACACATTTTCCTTGCTTCTTCCAACACTTGTCTTCTGAGTGTCCTTTCCTCTGACAGTAGCTGCAGACTTTCCCATTTCGTGTCCCCTTATTAGAACCTTGATTTCCTACTGTTGGTTGCCCTTGAAGTTGCCTTCTGAATCGAGTTTGCACTCCAGAATTACCTCTGTTATCCGAATGTTGTTGTTGTGACTTACTCTGCCCTCCTTGCTTACCCGGGTTAACCATCTCAGTCTTCCTTTTGTGTTCCCAAATATCCTGCTCAATCAAGTAGGCTCGATCCACCGCATCCTGAAAAAGTTGAATTCTTTGGGCTAAAAGTTGAGTCCTAATAGCTGTCTTCAAACCCCTGATCAATCTCATCGCTTTCTGCTACTCGGTCCGCACAAGGTATTCACAACACCTGGCTAATTCTGTGAACTTAGCTGAGTACTGTGCTACTGACATCATGCCTCGCTCCAAGCTGAGGAACTCGATCTCTTTCCGGTTTTGATTTACTAGAGAGATAAAATGATCCTTGAATTTCCTCACGAACCACTCCCAAGGATATGGTACAAGAGTCGTATCCCAACTGGTCTTCAGTGCCTTCCACCAATGTTCCGCAGCCCCCACGAGCTTATAAGCTGCAAACAGAACCCTATCCTCATCAGTGCAACCAAAGACATCGTAGATTTTCTCCATCGATTCTATCCATAGCTCGGCTTTCTTCACATCCGGCTCACCGTCGTACTCACTTGGTTTCAACTTTAAGAACTGCTCCAACCCATATCGCGGAGGTGCTACATGTTCCTCTCTCGGCCCTTGGTCACGAATTAATTTCACGGCCGCTTCAAACCTCCCCTGAAACACTGCACGGTTTTCTTCCCTTAGACCATTAAGATTCTGAGTCCCACTGATGTCTTCACCAGCTCTTCTTCTAGCCATTGAGAACAATTACCTGTATAAAACATCAACCGTTACTCACTCCGAACACAACTACCCTCCTAGGTCGTTCTAGCCACCTATACCGATACTTAGAGCTAAACCATAGCTCTGATACCAACTGTCGCGACCCCGGACCCCGCGGGCCCGAGACCGCGAGCTGGACGTCGACTTAAAACCAAAACGCTAAAATATAGAAGTTAAAAATTTCATTTTATACCCAAAAGATTTTAACACAAGGTTTTACAAATCCAAGTTTAAATCAACGAAGTACATCTAACATAAGCTCCACAGCTTATACCCAAAAGAATAAAATATATAATTCTTAATGACGTCAATAATGGTAAAACTATCCCCAAAGGATTATACATTTAAATAATGTATACCGATCCATAACAACCTGCCCCAAAATCTCAAACCTCTCGACGTCCTCCCCGATCCGCGAATCCTAATCCTTCTCCTCCTGGGGGGGGTTAAGGAAAACAATTTGAAACAAGAAACGGGGTGAGAATAAATCTCAGTAAGTTACTAATGCAACTACATGACATGCTAATATGCAATGACCGATAGCAATTAACATAAGATAGATAGCAGCGGAATAATAAGTGACATGCTGTCGAACAGTAACATCCAATAATCAATCATATAAATAAACATATAACAACAAATGAGAGGCTCCCTATCGCCAACCGTCCCATACCGGTTGGAAATAACGACCAGCTCAACATGCAACACATAAAGCTGAAATAAACACTCATAAGTGGATACATAGCCAAGGTTTCACCCAACTGAAAGAACCAAATAAAGGTCGCTGCGCAGCTTCAATAATTAACCATCAACATCTTCATAATAGCATGAAAGCTGAAGAGAAATCCCCGGTCAGAAGCGACCAATCAACCCATCAATCAAACAAACCATCTTCATAGTAGCATAAAAGCTGAAGAGAAACCCGGTACCGGAACCAATAACCAAATGAAGTGTCACAAGGGACGGGAGACATGCCACAAAGTCATGCTCCAAGTAAAGCTAAAATACACACAAAGGAGCTAGCTCTTCTCACATCCAAGGCCAATCTGGAGGAGGGTAATAATGGGGCAAAACAATGGTCAACATCACAATGGACTTGGCTGTGCCATCATAATGTTTCGCATCGCCCAAACACACACAAAATACCAGCTGGACTTTCAAGTAAAGGCAAAGTAATAAAATACTAGCACAATAAACAACCATTGATTCCAAAGTAGGGAATCATACCAAATAATCACCATAAAGATGCAACGGTTACTCATGAAGAGTTTAACAACAACGATAACAAGAGTTTCTCATGAAGAGCACAACAACGATAAACGGAATTTCTCATAAAGAGCACAACAACAATGATTATTAGAATACGATAATTCCATAAAGAGGAACCATACCAGATACATTTCAAGATGATACCCATAAGTTACTCATAAGGAACACAACCCAAACGGTCGCTCACAAATAGTACAACGACTATAACCCAAAATTATCCTAAACGTTTACTCATAAAGATGTACTAGGACTATGAACTCAACCATATCATCACACCTGGAATTCCAAAGTAAGAAATCAGAATGAATACACCTTAAGGTTAATCAAACCGTGGTACCCAATTACCAATTCACGCTTTACCTCCGTTCATAACGAACCAATTCAAAACACCCCAAACGAATCCAAAAGTTTTCACTTATTAGAACATGATCTCGACCGGACTAAACCCTACACTTTGGTGTTAAATAACAACCCTCTAGGTACTATGGGACATCGCCTAAAATCTAGACCAAGTCTTACTCGAAAATCAATTCGATTGGAACAACCATGAACACATCATAAGATGCCCAAACACCCAATAAAATCCCGAAGTATAAAACTGATAAATTAACTTAACAACCTATACATATTTTAGTACTCTAAGAGAGCTTCGAAACGATAGTTTACACGCCTAAAACGGAGTCCGGACGAAGAAGTTATGGGGGAAACAGTTTTAGAAGAAAATGGAAGAATATATCAGAGTCCCGGCTTGGCACGACCGTGCCTAAGAAAGTGGCACGACCGTGCCAAACATGACGAGAGGCAAGTGAATATTGGCACGACCGTGCCAAATAAAGGGGCACGACCGTGCCAGAAGAACAATGCCCAGATTTCTTCCTGGGTTCATACATACCCGAAAATGGCACCCAAACAACCCAAAATTCTTACCATTTCTCAAATACTCAAAATCAAGACCTCCAATAAGCATAACAATGAACCAAAACAACTTATAAACTTGAATAGGACCAAAATAACACATCTAGAAACCCAAATCAAGGTTTAAATCCCAACTTTCAAATAATCACCATTTTTAACCAAAAATCCAAATAAATTCCAAATAAATTCCCAAACTCAATCAAACTTCAAATATAACAACTAAATCATTATATAAGCATGATATGAACAATTTAGCATATTAATGGGGGAAAAGCAACTTACCCGGATTTTCTCAAAGGTGACGGAACTCGAAATTTCTTGGCTTCCTACGATCCTATCGACGATCTAAACAAGTTTCACGTTTTAAGAAATGAGAAATAACAAGAGGAATATGATGGAAATGTAGAGAGAAGGTAGAGAGAAACTTACCCTTTCCATGGATAGAGAGAGAAAATGCTGGGAGAGATGAGAGGGAGAGTGAGGGTGAAATGAGGGAGGAGAGGGGAAAAGAGGGAGTAAGTAGGAGGATTAGAGAATTTACACATTGACCCCTTCCCCTACATACTAACACAATGATCTTACACTCCCCACTAACAACTAAGACCCAACACTCCACACTAGCACAAATAACCAATTAAGTGCTAGGCATAAATTATATAACACATAAAATGCACACATAAATATTTAAATAAATAATAATTTAAATAATTAAATAAGCAAATAAATAAATAATAATTATTTACTACTAATAAAATAGAGCCTAGTTTTCGGGTCGTGACATTCACTCCTCCTTAAAGAAAATTCGACCCGAATTTTAACGAGACTTACCCGTCTGCTCCATCTTCATCTAAAACATCCAAAGGCGATATGGTATGATTTCTTGAAACCTTCACTCTAGCATTTCATCTCTTTCCGCCATTGTTGCTCGTAAAAGCTTGTTCATATTCTAATTTTTTTTTTTCTCTTGCTTTTTTCGTTCAATTTTTGGTTAATTATGCTTACATATGTTCATATATGCTGGGTTTGATGTTTATTTCTTGTCTTTTGTTCAATTTTTGAACAATTTTGATTTTTGGGTTTTTGGGTGTTCTTTCGTATTTCTTTTGATACTATGTTCTGGGTTTGCTCTTTGAACTTGTTCTTTTAGAACTATGTTAGTATCTGCTCTTTTCGAATCTTTCGGTATACTACTTTCATATTTTGGTTAAGTTTTTGTTTTGCATGTTTATCCCCTGTTCATCATGTTCTTCATGCATTCAAATCCTTATTCAAATTCTTTTCATGTCTAGTTTTGGGTGTTTACCATTTTACCCCTGTTTTGCTTCAACCGCCTATTTCATTGTTAGAATTCCTTGTAGCAGTTTGAATGCTTGGTTTATCAAACTGCTTGCACCAATCTCTTACTAACTTTGATTATTTTTAGGATGAATCCAACTTTGTACCTGGATCTCAAATCATTAAAACCGAATTCGAAGCTGATGCAGTTGGAAGAAAACTGCTTGCCCTACTTGAATCATCGAAATTGCTGCCTCTGTTTCAGTTGGATGAACCGAAGTTTGACAAAAAGCTTTGTGCAGAATTCTTTGACAATGGGATTGTCTGTGTGGTACCTCTATTGAATGGTAAAGGTGAAGAAATCAGAGATTTAGAGTCTGGAGAAGTGAAGACTGAATATGCCATCAAGTCCACTGTCAGGACAAAGGATGTAGTTCTATCTGCTTCAAAAGTGGCTATTCTGGCTGGTTTAGAAAATTCTGGAATTATTTCCATCAAACCAGAGTTAGTCAGCCGAACTACTGAGGAGCTCTTAGGGGTTTCTATCTTCAACACTAAGTCCACCCCCAAGAAGGAGTTTGGAGAAATTATGGCAATGTTGTGTGATTTGGTAGATACTGGAGTGATGTGCAAGAATGGCAATCACAACAACTTCACTTCTGAGCAGTACAACTACTGCGTGGCTATCTACAAAGGGAAGAAGCTGCACTGGCCAAGGATCATCATGCAAGAAATGATCAATGCCCTCAGCCGCCATACTTCTGCCAAAGCCGCTGGAAAAACAAAGATCAGAACTCACTGCAGACTCTTAACAAAGTTCCTTCATCAGGATTCTGTGATCTTTAAGGCTTCTGTGGCAAATGAAGCTGAGTGGGTGCAACCGAATGAGAAGACCTTGTTTGGTGCTTCAAAGCTTAATGCTTTCAGAACCGGGTTTGGATGGAAGTTTGCACAAGCGGTATGGAATGCTGATCCATTGACTGAAGAACAGAGAGGACCCTATCCTGAGGCTCGGCTCAATAAGTCAGGCAAACCTTATGCCGGTGCCATAGCAGATCAAGCCGCAGCTACTAGAGCTAGAGAAGCAGCTCAAACTGCCACCTTGAATAGGCTAGGAGTTAGCCTGGATGGAACTGAGGCTCCAGTTGAGAGGGAGTCTGCGGTTGAGGGGGAGCCTGCAATCCCTGCGGCTCAACCCAGGGAAACCGCGGCTCCAAGAAAGAAGAAAGCCAAAGTTACTGACCCTTCCAAACCCTCATCCAATCTTCCTCCAAAACCATCATTACCAAAATCCTTCCTTATTCTATCCAATCCCTCTTATGAACCGCTTCCACCTTCATCTAAACCTATTCCCTTCACTAAATCAACTCCTTCTACCTCTTCTAAACCCCAGATAAAACCCCTTTCCCTAATCAAGCCAAATGTTGAAAAATCCTTGAATTTTGCACAAGATGTGAATCTCTTGAGAAAACTGAAAGCCACCTCCTCTGAACCCAAACCTATCTCACCTCCAAAATCCCCTCTCAAACTGCCAACTGTTCAATTCACTAAAGAACAGTTACAGCTAATCTTTTCTACCCTTCCCAACCTCAAACCCTCCACTCAAACCGAGCCTGAGCAGACCGAAGTGTCTGAGGCTGCGGTTCCAGTTGAACAAACCGATGTATCTACAAGTGCGGTTCAGCCTGAGCAAACTGATGAGTTTGAGGCTGCAGTATTGCCTGAGCAGACTGCTGTGTCTGAGGCAGTTCAAGATGAAGAAGAAGAGAAGATTAATCAAGAAATATGATTTTGTGGAGCACTAGCAATCAAGGCCACCTAGTGCAGTGGACTTTACTGAAGCTCATGACAAGAAGGATCACTCACCCATTGAAGGCCCATTTGCAAAGGAGTTAAGGGAAAGAGCTGAACTGAGAAAGGCTGGAATAGACCCCATGTTGGTTGAAACCGCTCCTCCTTCATTGAAACGAAAGATAGATTTTGACTCACCAGAGCGCACTCCTTCACTATCTGGATCCCCTACACTGCCTTTTGCTCCATCGGTTCCACCGTCGGCTCAACCGCAACTGATCAATATCTCTGCCCCTTCGGTTTTGCCTGAGTTCAAAGTTGCAGTTAGGACTCCCAAACCGCGTGGTTTGAAAAGAAAGTATGCACAGGACATCACGGCTTACCTAAAGAGGTTTAGAGCTACTACTTCCAAAGCCAACCGCCATGGAGCCATCATCAGAGCCGCCAACAAACATGAAGAGCAACGACTCAAGTCTGGTCGTCCAAATCCTTTTGCAATCTTTCCAGCCGATGAATCTCAGGCTGCTTCAGATCAACTCATTGCTTCAACTCTTGATCAAATCATTGAAGATCTGGCAGTTGAGGTCATTTTTTCTCTCTGCTTTCAATTTTTCTTTAGGATAAACTGCACTGTATTTCCATATCTTTATAGATGGCAGTTCTCTCCTTATACTTCCATTCCTCTCTCCTATACCCAACTTCTTTCCATTTCCCCTTCTCTTCCCTACACTTCATTTTCTGTCATTCCTTTCCCTTCCTCCCTTTTTGAAACTGATCCAGTACGGATTCAATGTGTTCTGGAGTCATTTTTTGCCCAATCTGCATTTCTTTCCTCTCTGCCCTTCCTTGTTGATGCCATTAAGAGGGAGAATGCTATTGACCCTCGGATTGGGAGAATGGAATTCAAGATTGAAACCCTTCTGGAGAACCAGCTCAAATTAGAACATAAGCTTGAAACTCTGAATGAGCTGACTTCTCTCAGACTTGAAGCGGCCCAAGAAATGAATGAGGCTCTAGAGAAGAAGTTAGACCAACTAGCTGATCTAACGGTTTCATCATCTGACTACTTAGTTCAGTATGCCAACGACTTGAAGAAGCTTTCTGAAAGAATATTAGAGAAGGTAAATGAACCGACCCATCTTCGTCTTAAGTCAGCTGAATACCTGTTTGAAACCGCCAGCCTAGTTGAGCCTTCTGATGCTGCTCAAACCGCAGACCAAGCTGCCGCCAGGGTTCCTGATAGAACTGACTAGATTTCTTTCTATCCTTTTGTAATCAGTTTTGCCTTTCATTATTTTCCTTGTAATTTTGTAACTTCCAAAACCTTTAAAGGATTATAATGAAAATGAATGCATTGCATCTTATTCCAAAAACCTTGTTTATTCAAACTACTTGTTTGTGGAACAATGCATTTTCAAAACCTATGCACTTTAATTCATCATGAAAACATTTTCTAAGTGTGTGTGTTTTAAACATTCAGTTTAAACATACATATCTGATTTTCATAATCACATCTCCTTATATGCATCTGAATGTATCTCTTTTCTATTTATCCATCATTTTCTTTGTTTGTTGATAGATTAGAAATCTATGATCTAGCATTGTGTGTGCATTTGACTTGGGACATGCAGTTTCAATACATACTCATTTGAGCATGTTCTTACCAAGTACAATGTTTGCTCTATCATAGTGTGGTAATGGCATCAATCAAATAGGGGGAGATTGTTAGGATTCATTGTTAGTACACCCACCTGATTTGATTGACCCATTCCACGTGTCTTTTTATGGACTTTAGGTTTACTTGTAATGAAGTTTTACTTCAATTTTTAGACAAGTCCATTTCTAGATGTTTAGTAGTTAGGCTGAGTTATGTTCGGTTTTTCCATAGCGGTTTAGTGTCCCTCAAGCCGCCATATTCAAACCACCAGCATGGTGCCTTAAGTCCTTCATCAAACCGCAGTTTGTGTCTTTGATGAAACCGCACTTCAAGTTCATTCATGAAACCGCACATGCATCTGGTGGAACCGCCGACCAAGATATTGAAGAAGTTATTGCTGTCATTTACTCCTTGAAGACAAACATTCGCTTTTCAACCGTAAATGAATGACTGGTGACTTGTCCTTAAACTTCAAGTCATGTTTAAGTTATTCTTGGAATGTCGGTTTGTCTCGCTTTTTGAAAAGTTACCGTTGTACTTTTCCAACAACTAAAAGGACAATGTCAGGTAGTAATCCAACAACTTCCTGCCACAAAGCAAAAGCAAAGGACGACAGTGACAGGTCAACCAATGGGATTGTGACAGCGCATAAAACCGCCATACAATGACTCACCTCATTGTCCAACGGTCACTAATGCCTTCACTATAAATAGCCTTCATTTCTTAACAATGAAGGTTGCTGAGCTTCAAAGAGAATATCCCAAGTATTCAAGTTTGCTTTGAAGATTGAAAATCCAGATATTCATATCTTCATCATCTCCTTAGCAAACCCAGAGTTCTTCATCAAAGCTTCAAGCCTTCAAATCATCACAACTCAGCCTTGCACAGAAAGTAATCACTTGCTCACCATCACTTAGATATTTTGAGCTCTTGATTTCTTTCCACACTACACACCCGGAGTATATTTTCTTATAGATTATATACCTCGAAAACACAGGTTGTTATAATAGCATTGTTAGGTTAGATTGTTTATTTAGAGTTTAGATTCTTTTGTAATCTTGTAAAAACTCCTCTAAATCAATGCAAGTCTAGTAGCTATTAGAAAATCCTAGGTTAACCACCTAGGTAGAGGACGTAGTTCTTTCAAGAACGAACCTCTTCAAATTGTGTGTCTTTGATCTTTAACTTCTGTCTTGTCATTTACATTTCTGTTTATGAGCTTCATTTACTCTTATGTGAAATGACTTGATAAATGATTTGCATAATTCTGTGATACTTCAGTTGTGCCTTGTCAGTTGCATCATTCCTTTTTCAACCACTTAAACCGCCCTACTCTTTATAATTCAGTTTGGCCTTAACCGCAAAACTCCGCTGTGCATTTTATCTGAGCGGTTCTAGTGCTTTAAACCGCAATAGACCAAACTGATAAGCACTTGGTTGATTTTCAAGGGTATTTCGAAAAAGATTTTAAACCGCTATTCACCCCCCTCTAGCGGTTCTATACCCTTGTTGCCCTTTGGGACCAACAGATATAACCACATAGATGACTAGTAATTTTTCTGCTGTACTCACTTCTATAGTTCCTCCTGTTTATTGTTCTTATTGTGGGTTAAATTCCCATGCTACTAATGCGTGCCCTTCTAGTGCACAATTTTCTGACCCCATGGAACAGGCATAAGCAACAAATGGGTACCAACAGTATAATGGTCCCTATTCCAACACCTACAACCCAAGTTGGAGGAATCATCCAAATCTCTCATGGAGAAACAATCAACCACAACCACTTCATCCCGTTCAACCTCCGCCACAAAACGAAGCCCAACAACCACCAAAGTCATCAATGGAGGAAATATTGGAGCAAATGAGGTTGGACAGGATTCAAGACAAGAGGAATTATGATGCTGCCATCAACAAATTGGAGACTCAGATAAGTCAACTGGACGGGGCAATCCAAAGAAACAAAGGGTACCTTCCCTAGTCAAGGGGAGAATTCGGCCATGGCAATCACCACATTGAGGAGTGGTAAAGTAATCGGGCAAGAAGTAAGTGCTCCTTCACTTCCTTCTAATAATCATGCTCAGAAAAAGACCAAAGGAGTAGAGGACGATGGTTCTAGTGATTTGGGAGAAGAAACAAATGTAAAATCTCCACCCCCAAACCATATATACCTCCCATGCCGTTTCCAGGTAGATATATAAGGAAAAAGACGGAACATCTTGACATGTTTTCAAAAGTTAACATTAATTTACCGCTATTGAATGTCATTAAAAATATTCCATCTTACATAAAGTTTTTCAAGAATCTAAGTACCTGTAAGGATCCCCGCCCCGCGACAAGGTCAACACGTGTCCAAATCCGGGATGGTTCCAAACACAATGGCACAATTTAACGGAGTCGCCACACTTTGTTAATTTTAAACCCAACAAAATGAAAAAGGTTAGAGACAAAAGGTTCGGAGGTCAGGTTACAGCTTGGGAAGAGTTTTACGTCACCCAAGCCGCCTCGGTCAAAACCGAGTCTCCCTTGTTAATTAACAAAAGTGCATGTGTGTGTGTGTGTTTTAACGGAAAATCTCTGTTTTTGATTGTTTATCAATTTTAACTGGAAAAGAAGGATTTATTTGCACAAGAAACAACAGAACAAGGGGCAAAAGGGTCATTTTCCCTCTGACCCAAACCATCCGTACGGATGGGATGATCTTCCCTGAGATTTTTACATTTTACCAAGAAGCAGTCCAGTTCCAGGCAGAAACAGAGCATTCTGCCTGAACTGGACTAAACTGTTTCATTTCCAGCTTTCATTCCAACATATAAAACCTCAAATGACTTCATTCCTATACTCAATGATCATCAAAAGAACTCTAAAACATGAATTTGGGTATGATCAAAGGTAATCATGGGAGAAAATTGGAAAAGGTTGTGAACATGCCCTTTGGGCCAAAATGACCATTTGATGTGTAAAGATTGCAACTTTACCATCAAAATGAGCCTTTTATGCAAGATTAAACCTTTAGGGAGAAGAAAATAACATAAAGATTGAATCTTTATGTCCCAAACTTGGTGATTTTGGGTTAAATCAAGTTTGGGAGGATAAAGATTGAGACTTTATCCCCCAATATGATCATCATGGCCAAGATTACTCAATATAGACATATATGCTTAGGCTTTTACCCTAATAAGGGATCATTAAGCTACTTCGGATAAGAAACTCAACAAATCATGATCATCATTAGGTTTCAACCCTTTTCACACATTTAGATGTGGGGGGACCTTTGAATCATTTCATGATTTGGATAATAATATATATGTATATACAATATATGTGCTTGAAATGGACAAGTCTTACAATAATATAAAGGTTGCTTGAATGGACAAGTCTAGCAATGAAATAAGGTGCTTGAATTGGACAAGTATTGCAATATAAAGAAGATGCAAATGTATGAACAATAAGTAATATGATTAAGAAAAGAAAATTGATTTGAGATGGAGAGAGGATGGGAGAAGGGAGGCCTCACCTATTGTGGCTTGTGCCTATCTTCCTCTCTTTCACTCGATTATAAGGGTGATTTCTCTCTCAGACACAATTTCTACAGAGTTTCCCCTATCTAAACAATGTTTATCCCCCCTGGAATGATCAGCAAGGGCTTCAATTTATAGGCCGTGTGACCTCCCAAAGTAGCCGTACGGCTAGGGATGGTGCCTTCTGGATTTTTCCAATTTTTAATTCCAGAAAGGTCCTTGTGTTCCAAATTTATCGTAGTGAGGTCCTGGCCTATCAGTTTGTCTCTGAATGGTACCAAGAATTCCTCTAATTTGGTCATTTCAGATTGGGGTACTTACAGAGCCCCTCAGAAATGTCGCTTTAGAGAAGCGGGGTTGTCGATACATAAAGCATCCCAATCTGATGGGAGGACGGCTAGGGCCGATTTTGCTTCAGATGGCTGGACCTAGGGGTATAAGATTCCTACGTATCCCGTTCATGGGGAATCAAGCCTAACATAGTTCGGAAGAGGGGTGAGAGATTTTAAGGCTACTCAAACCTATGGGCGACCGTCGAGGTCGGGTGGAGAACTTAGCGTCTTCAAGCCTAAGGGTGACCGTAAAGGTCAGGTTGAGAACTTAGCGTCTCAAGTCTAAGGGTGACCGTAAAGGTCGGGTGGAGAACTCAGGCATGACACTCATTCAGTCAGAGGCTAGTGATTTGGGCATGACACTCACTCGGTCAGAGGCTAGGGATTTTGGGCATGACACTCATCTAGTCAGAGGCAGGAATTTGGGCATGACACTCATCTGGTCAGAGGCAGGAATTTGGGCATGACACTCACTTGGTCAGATGCAGGGATTCGGGCATGACACTCATTTGGTCAGAGGCTAAGATTTGGGCATGACACTCATTTGGTCAGAGGCTAAGGTTTGGGCATGACACTTATCTGGTCAGAGGCTAGGACTCAGGCATGATACTCATTCGGTCAGAGGCTAGGGTTCGGGCATGACACTTATTTGGTCAGAGGCTAAGGTTGGGCATGACACTCATCTGGTCAGAGGCTAGGACTTGGGCATGACACTCAT
Organism: Campanula takesimana; assembly: GCA_026119855.1. NCBI lineage: Eukaryota > Viridiplantae > Streptophyta > Magnoliopsida > Asterales > Campanulaceae > Campanula > Campanula takesimana. Next base: position 1,457,995 of record JAOWBW010000123.1, on the reverse strand, counting down.
TCGGTCAGAGGGTAGGGTTCGGGCATGACACTCATTTGGTCATAGGCTAAGATTTGGTCAATGTTAACTCATGGGGGGTTGATTAAAATGATGGTCTGACTGCAGGGACTTGATCAACTTGGCTCTTATGGAGAGGGTTGACTTACACGGATGGTCTTACGTTATTTTGGACTGCCGGGACTTGGTCAACATGGATCTATGGGAGAGGGTTGACTAAATGGCTGGTCTCACGTCATCTTGGATTGCCGGGACAACAACGAGATGGTTGACTAACAAGGATGGTCTTACGTCACTTTAGACTGCCGGGACAACAACGGATTTGACTTTCACTTGGTCAATCCTAGAGGTTTGCTCAACACTAACAACGAGATGGTTAACTAATAAGGATGGTCTTACGTCATTTTGGACTGCCGGGGACAACAATGGATTTGACTTTCACTTGGTCAATCCTAAAGGTTTGGTCAACACTAACTACGAGATGGTTGACTACCAAGGATGGTCTTACATCACTTAGACTGCCGGGACAACAACGGATTTGACTTTCACTTGGTCAATCCTAAAGGTTTGGTCAATACTAACTACGAGATGGTTAACTAACAAGGATGGTCTTACGTCATTTTGGACTGCCGGGACAACAACGGATTTGACTTTCACTCGGTCAATCCTAAAGGTTTGGTCAACACTAACTACGAGATGGTTGACTAACAAGGATAGTCTTACGTCACTTTGGACTGCCGGGACAACAATGGATTTGACTTTCACTTGGTCAATCCTAAAGGTTTGGTCAACACTAACTACGAGATGGTTGACTAACAAGGATGGCCTTACGTCATTTTGGACTGCCAGGGACAACAATGGATTTGACTTTCATATACTTCTATGACTTATTAGATGGTCAACCTTGGGTGTTTTGATGGTTTTTGGAGTGTTTATGAGTATAGGGAAGGAGCAAAAGAATGCATGGATTCATGTAAATTAAAGTGCGAAAAATAAGGATAAAGAATGGAACAGAACATAAAGATAAAGAGATGTGACCACTGATTAATCAATTCCATTGTATATTACTCGAAAAGAGCTTTCCAACGATAGTTTACACGTCCAAATCGGAGTTCGTATGAAGAAGTTATGGCCTACGGATGTTTGCGCGTAAAAGGTACAAGTCATCAAAGCAATGGTACAACACCAGATCTTAACCCACGAATTCCCAGAAAATCTGACTTTTGAGTGCCCACTCCATGTGACCACACAGCCCAGGGACCTTAGGGGAATTTTCCAGGGACCTTTGAGGAATTATCCAAATTATGATGGTTTTTTTAGTAATTTCCAAATTTCTAGGGACTTTTCTGGAATTTTTGGAGGACCTTTGGAGAATTTTCGAAGGGAATTTTTGGAAACTCAAAAATACCAGGGGCTCTTGGGGAATTTCGGCCATCAGCACTTATTTTCTCCTTTTTCAACAAGGAATCCTAGGTTTTTCCTAATTTTTACACCTCCTTAGCCCTAGTATAAATATAACACTCCATCCAATTTATTTGGGGGGATACTTTGTACATACTTTTAGTCAAGATTCAAGATTGTAATCAAGATTTCATCAATTTAATCCCAGGTTTTGATGTTCTTTATTATTTTTCTTGTTCTTAATTTTATTCTTATTAGTAGCTAATTTCTTAGATTCATGAATTGGTAGTAACAATACTTGATCTCTATGCTATAGATTTAATTCTTCCATTCTTTCTTATTCTTGTTTATCAAAATATTCTTCATTCTAAATTCTTTAGTTTCAGTTATATGTTAAGATATAAATTGGCTTTAGAATTTCTGGGTATCTATTGTTACAGTGACTCGGGCATTGATACTTTGACCACTATTTTGATGAATATATCTATTTGATGCCGTGATAGAAATCAAGTGGGTGTAGGTTTATTTGTTCTTTAGAACTTAATAACTCTGTAAACAATTACATGGACTTGATTTGCGAAGTGTGATTATTTAGAGAGAAATAGATTGCAATCCGGCCGCCTCACCGTCCCAATTCTTACTTTTGTGAACGAACCCAAGAAAGAGATTGATCTTTTCATTAGGAGCATAGCATAGAGTGAAAGTATTGGTGAATCCAATTCGTGAATCTATTCGTTAATTTTGCTTTTATTTATTTTCTTAGTTTAATTTAAATTATTGTTTTAGTAGTTAAATTAATAAAAAACTAAAACCTCATTTATTTATTTTTCTAGTTTTAATATACATTCTTGTTTTCCAATCTAGTCTCTGTGGATTCGACCCTTGCTTGTGCATACTACTTGACACGCCCCCAGGTCCCGGGATCCCCTAATAGAACCTCGAACCCGGTGGGAGTGCCTAACGAGGAACGAGAAACTTAACAAGAAACTGAATGACATTTGTTTAACAAACTGACATGATATATATACTCTAGAGTAAGGAGCTATACTAGCTCACAACACGAGTTCTAGACAAGAAAATTAAAACCAAACTTAAATACATACACAGCGGAAATATGCCTAGCACATAAGCTGGCATCAAGAGTACTATATAAAATGTCTAGTGACAACAAGAACTGAACAAGACTGTCTACCCCAAAATAAGGAGTTACAAACCCATAATACATCGCCCTCACCAAATGTAAAAGGACACAAGCCCCAAAATAATCACGACCTGCGTAGTAAGCTCCCAGCTATCTTGAGCCTCACTGCGCACTATCCTTCCTTTGATCTAAGGAAAACAATTAAACAAGGAACGGGGTGAGATAAATCTCAATAAGATATTAGATGCAACTACATGACATGTTATCATGCAATTCAAGTAGATACTCAAGTAATCATATATCAAGTATCATCAAGTAACAAGTATATGAGAGGCTAAGCCACTCATCAAGTAGCACATAAGGCTAAACAAGCAAGCTATAAAGGATATTGCTTCCTTCCTTATTCCTACCAAGAATACCATTGTTGTCGTAGCTTGTATTACTTTGACAATCACGATCAATACAAGAAACTGATTATTCAGTATATATCAGAAGACCCGGTAACCAGTGTCATTCTCAAGATCAAGACTCACGAGGTGTTCAAGAGGTGTTCAAGAGTTTAGCATTCACTTAAGTCAGGCTTATTGCTCCAACCAAGGAAGCTATGCCCTTACTATGGCCAGTAGTAAGGGGTCAAGCGCAAATACATAGGGACCCGATTGTCACTTAAGCCCCAGCTCTCGCGACAAGCGTGAACCTATATATTTCCGAACAAGCAAGGAGAACCAGCTGGACTCACACAAGAATGTACAAGTAGATATTTACTTGAACTACGGGAGAAGAACTAATCCAAAAGTAGTGGACTAGCTCAACAAGAAACATGCTTCAAGTAATCAAGAAGTCACCTTGTATCAAGCAAATGTATGCAATGTTTGCACATACACATCAAGAACATGTCTCATACAAGTTAGTGCTTGTTCATAGCACACTCTAGTTCACTACCATACATATGTATTGGTGTCAAGTCAAGTACAAGATTTTATTATCTTATATTCAAGTCTTAATTCCAATCTTTGGACATTCAAGCATGTATAAGAGTTATACATTTACTCTTACAAAATCCCAATCCTATTCTTAGGATGTTCAAGTCTAAAACTTTGTTCTAATGCCCCTAAGGTGCACAATCATTAGATTCAAGACAAGTATAACACATTAGTGCTTGTTCATAGCACTTTCAAGACATAAAGAAGAGTTACTACTCTTATACTTAAGTTCTCATTTGAGTTCTTTAAGTATTCATGTTCAAGACTAAGTTTCAATGCCCCCAAAAGGTACAATTACACTTACTAGGACATCTTATACTAAGGTTATATGCCTTAGGAGAGACAAGCTTTCAATTTAATTTAGATTTAAAACACTTTGTTTGGAACAGGGGACCGGGCGGGCGCTCAGGGAGGACCGGGCGGGCGCTCATCCAAAGATTTCTGAAACCAAAACTTTCTGTTGAAAAGGGCGGGCGCCTGGTGGACCTCCAGGCGGGCGCCTGGTCCAAAAATCAGCAAACCTCAATTTCTTTCCCAGGCTTAGAAATCTCCGTCCCAAGCGTAGGAGTAACTTTTACTAACAATTTCAACATACCCAGAATGCATTAACAAGCTTAGAATCACTTCTTTCATTTTCTTTTATTATTTCATACAGTAGGGTTTTACTCCCTTTGTCCCAAATTTACAAGTACCACAAAAATTATCCCAAACACGAAATTAACAATCACAAATATCAAGAATAACATTTATGCATGTTATTACAAGCAAGGGGGAGCTAATAACTTACCTAGTCAAAAATCAAATTGACCCAAACTTATTTCTGTTCGGCCTGGAACGCTCTATTCAACGCCACGAATATTAATCCGGGATCAGAATCAAGAACGGAGGGATAATTAAGCTCGAGGAGTCGAGAATAGGGTAAACCCTAAACCTAGCTTTTCTTTTCACACAGAGAGAGCGTAAAAACAATTTGGGGAAGAACCTCCCAGGCAAACCACTTGATATACTTTGCAACTATCCAAGAATGACACTTAGGCCCCTAAAGTCAAATTTTTACAAATGACCCAAAAGTCAAAACTAGACATTTAACCACCTTAACAATTTAAAGCAGTTAAAAATTTAACCCAAGTAAAACTAGCACATAATATGCAAGTTCAAGTATTTAACAAATAGGTCAAATATTTAACAAGAAATAGGATGGGCGTTACATCCTCCCCACCTTAAAGAAAATTCGCCCACGAATTTTACTTACCAAAGTTTTCAAATAGGCTCGGGTATTTATCTCGCATCTCTTTCTCGGTTTCCCAAGTAGCCTCTTCAATTTCATGATTCCTCCAAAGGACCTTCACAATAGGAATCCTTTTGGTACGCAAGACTTGCTCTTTCCAGTCAAGAATTTCAACTGGTTGTTCCTCATAAGACAAATCAGGCTGAAATGGAATAGCCTCATACTCAAGAACATGCGATTCATCCGCCATATACTTGCGAAGCATAGATACATGGAATACATCATGAATACCAGATAAAGAAGGTGGTAAAGCCACTCTATAAGCCAACTTCCCAACTCTTTCAAGAATCTCAAATGGACCGATATAACGAGGAGATAACTTTCCTTTCTTCCCAAATCTATTTATACCTCTACGAGGAGAGACCTTCAAGAATACAAAGTCACCTACCTGGAATTCAAGATCCCTTCTACGATGATCTGCATAACTCTTTTGTCTACTCTGAGCTGTGCGCAATCTATCTCGAATGAGTTTCACACTCTCAACTGATTGTTGAACCATTTCAGGACCCAAGAGTCTAGCTTCTCCCACTTCATCCCAGCATATAGGAGATCGACATTTTCTGCCATAAAGAGCCTCATATGGAGCCATTTTAATGCTAGACTGATAACTGTTATTATAAGCAAACTCAGCCAAAGGAAGATAAGTATCCCAACTGCCTTTGAAATCCACAACACAAGCACGTAACATATCCTCGAGAATCTGTATAAGTCTCTCAGATTGCCCATCAGATTGAGGATGAAAAGCTGTACTGAAATTCAATTTAGTACCCATGGCACCCTGAAGAGCCTGCCAGAATTGAGAAGTAAAACGAGGATCTCTGTCAGATACAATACTCACAGGAACCCCATGCAGTCGTACTATCTCCTAAACATACAAAGATGCCAACTGAGACAATTAATATCCCATGGAAACAGACAAGAAGTGAGCTGACTTGGTCAGTCTATCCACTATAACCCAAACAGCATCATGGCCTCGTCTGGTACGTGGTAAACCAGTCACAAAATCCATCGTAATATGCTCCCATTTCCACTCTGGAATTTCTAATGGTTACAATAAACCTGCTGGACGTTGATGTTCCACTTTTACCTGTTGACAAGTCAAACATTTGGACACATACTCAGCAATTTCTCTTTTCATCTTATTCCACCAGAAATGTTTCTTCAAGTCTTGGTACATTTTTGTGCTTCCAGGATGAATAGTATACTTGGCTTTGTGAGCCTCTTCAAGAACTCTCTTCTTGATATCAAGATCAACTGGAATACAAACTCTGCCTCGAAAGGTAAGAATTCCATCACTATTAAAAGAAAAATCTGGTTTCTTTCCTTCATTCATTCCACTAATGATTTTCTGCAATTCAGAATCAGTTACCTGAGCTTCTTTGATATGTTGGAGTAAGTCTGAAGTAGCCTTTATATTAGCAAAAATAACTCCATGATTTGATTCACAAGGACTCCAATCACACAAGTCTTCAAACATCTTCCATTCACGAATCATCAAGCAAGAAATATAAGTCTTTCTACTCAGTGCATCTCCCATAACATTGGCCTTTCCTGGATGATAAAGGATAGTACAATCATGATCCTTCAATTTCTCCATCCATCTACGTTGTCTCATGTTAAGTTATTTCTGAGAAAACAAGTACTTCAAGCTCTTATGATCAGTAAAGACTTCAAATTTGGTTCCATACAGGTAATGTCTCCATTTATGCAAAGCAAAAATAATCGCAGCCAACTCTAAATCATGAGTAGGATAGTTCTTTTCATAAGGAGATAATTTTCGAGAAGCATAAGCTATTACCTTGCCATCTTGCATCAAAACACAACCCAGTCCTTCTTTAGAAGCATCAGTATAAACCATGAAATGCTCAGAACCACTAGGCAAAGCCAAGACTGGAGCTGTAGTCAAACGCCTTTTCAACTCCTGAAAACTTGCTTCACACTTGTCATTCCACTCAAAATAAATAGCTTTTCGAGTCATATTAGTCAATGGAGTAGCAATCTTGGAGAATCCCTCAATGAACCTCCGATAATAACTAGCCAAGCCCAAGAAACTACGGATCTCTGTCACTGTAGTTGGCCTCTTCCAATTTACAACTGCTTCAACTTTGGAAGGATCTACTGCAATACCAGTAGCAGACACAACATGCCCCAAGAATGAAACCTCTTCTAACCAGAAAGCACATTTGCTAAATTTTGCAAATAATTGTTTCTCACGAAGAACTTGCAATACCACTCTGAGATGTTGTTCATGCTCAGCCCGTGATTTAGAATACACAAGAATGTCATCAATGAATACCACCACGAAACAATCAAGATATGGCTTGAAGATACGGTTCATCAAATCCATAAATACAGCTGGAGCATTTGTCAAACCGAATGGCATAACAATAAATTCATAATGCCCATACCTAGTACTGAAAGCTGTCTTTGGTATATCCTCAGATCTGATTTTCAACTGATGATAACCACTTCTCAAGTCAAGCTTCGAATACACTACTGAACCCTGAAGCTGATCAAACAAGTCATCAATATGAGGTAACGGATATTTGTTCTTGATAGTTACCTGATTAAGATCTCTGTAATCAATACACAATCACAGATTTCCATCTTTCTTTCTGATAAATAACACTGGTGCACCCCACGGTGATACACTAGGCCTGATGAAGCCCCTTTCTAGCAATTCCTCAAGCTGTGTTTTTAATTCTCTCAACTCAGCTGGAGCCATTCTATAAGGTGCTTTAGAGATTGGTGCTGTACCTGGTAATAACTCAATACAGAACTCAAGCTCTTGATCAGGTGGCATGCTATACTCAGAAGAGAACACATCTGAAAATTCAGACACAACAGGAATATCCTCCATCTTGGGAACAGATAAACTCTGATCAAGCACACATGCGAGATACCCGGGACAACCACGAGATAAAAGTTTTCTAGCTTTTAAAGCAGAAATAACATGTATAGCACATAAAGACCTATCACCTTCAAAGGTAAAATCAGGCAAACCAGGAATAGAAAAAGTTACTACTTTTCTATAACAATCAACAGATGCATGATGCACATAAAGCCAATCCATGCCAAGAATCATGTCAAAGTCCCTTATAGGTAACACGACTAGGTCAGCAAGAAGGGCATGATCACCCACAAGAACCTCACATTTCTTGTAAACCTCAGATGCAAACATGCAATCTCCCATAGGGGAAGATACTTCTAGCACATAAGGCATAGAATCAGGAAGAACATGCAAATGCGACACAAAATGAGATGCCACATAAGAATGAGATGAGCCTGGATCTATCAAGACTCGCGCTCTCGTACTAGAAAGTAATATAATACCTCCTATGACCGCAGAAGACTCAGCTACACCCTGCTGATCTAAAGCAAACACTCGACCCTGAACTTTTGGTCGACCCCCACTATCTCTCTTGGAACCTGAGGCCTGTTGACTTGTACCCCCAACTTGATTTCCTCTACCTTTAGGACAATTCTTGACAAAGTGCCCAGTTTCACCACATAATAAACACTTTCCTTGCTTTAGCCAACACTTGTCTTCAGAATGGCCTTCTTTCGAACAAAACCCACATACTTTCCTGGAACCTTGGACTATTGTCCTTGAACCAGTTGATACACTACCTTTGCTTTCAGTTGGCTGTCGGAATCGACGATCTTGGCGGCCAAATTTACCACCTTTAGAACCAGATCCCTGAGTTTTCTCTGACACACGACCAGTCATGGTTGTTCCCAACTTCACCTTGTGTTCTTCAATATCATTTTCAATAGTATAAGCCTTCTCCACTGCTTGATGATAGCTAGTAAGCTGTAGAGAAAGAAGTTGCTTCCTATACTCAGTCCTCAACCCCTTCACGAATCTCTGTGCCTTCTTGGATTCATTTGGAACTAAGTTATCACAATACCTCGCCAATTCTGTGAACTTGGTTGAGTATTGCCCCACTGTCAAGCTTCCCTGCTCCAGATTAAGAAATTCCATCTCCTTTCTGTCTTGGACCACTGTTGGAATAAACTGTGACTTGAATGCTTTAAGAAAATTCTCCCATGTCTGTGGTACACCTTCCAGTTCCCAGCTTTTACTCAACACTTGCCACCAATGTTCAGCGGCTTTCTCAAGTTTAAAGGTTGCAAAGGTTACCTTATCACCTCCTGCACATCTCAAGGCTGTAAAGATCTTCTCAATACTTTCAATCCACTCCTCTGCCTTCTTGGCATCAAATTCCCCATCAAAACTACGAGGTTTTAACTTCAAGAACCTTGTAAGTCGATTAGGATAATCCCAGTCTACATTATCAACCATCTCTTCTTGAGGAGTTATAGATCTCAGCTGATTACTACCACTTGTACCTTCAGAACTCATTGTACCTATAGGTAAACACTCAGCGTTATTAATAACACCCCAAGACTCACCCATACCTAGGCCATAGACCCTATCCAGACTTAGAGCAAACCAAGGTAGCTAAATAGGGTAGCTAAACCAGGGTAGCTCTGATACCAACCTGACACACCCCCAGGTCCCGGGATCCCCTAATAGAACCTCGAACCCGGTGGGAGTGCCTAACGAGGAACGAGAAACTAAACAAGAAACTGAATGACATTTGTTTAACAAACTGACAGGATATATATACTCTAGAGTAAGGAGCTATACTAGCTCACAACACGAGTTCTAGACAAGAAAATTAAAACCAAACTTAAATACATACACAGCGGAAATATGCCTAGCACATAAGCTGGCATCAAGAGTATTATACAAGATGTCTAGTGACAACAAGAACTGAACAAGACTGTCTACCCCAAAATAAGGAGTTACAAACCCATAATACATCGCCCTCACCAAATGTAAAAGGACACAAGCCCCAAAATAATCACGACCTGCGTAGTAAGCTCCCAGCTATCTTGAGCCTCACTACGCACTATCCTTCCTTTGATCTAAGGAAAAAAATTAAACAAGGAACGGGGTGAGATAAATCTCAATAAGCTATTAGATGCAACTACATGACATGTTATCATACAATTCAAGTAGATACTCAAGTAATCATATATCAAGTATCATCAAGTAACAAGTATATGAGAGGCTAAGCCACTCATCAAGTAGCACATAAGGCTAAACAAGCAAGCTATAAAGGATATTGCTTCCTTCCTTATTCCTCCCAAGAATACCATTTTTGTCGTAGCTTGTATTACTTTGACAATCACGATCAATACATCAAACTGATTATTCAGTATATATCAGAAGACCCGGTAACCAGTGTCATTCTCAAGATCAAGACTCACGAGGTGTTCAAGAGGTGTTCAAGAGTTTAGCAATCACTTAAGTCAGGCTTATTGCTCCAACCAAGGAAGCTATGACCTTACTATGGCCGGTAGTAAGGGGTCAAGCGCAAATACATAGGGACCCGATTGTCACTTAAGCCCCAGCTCTCGCGACAAGCGTGAACCTATATATTTCCGAACAAGCAAGGAGAACCAGCTGGACTCACACAAGAATGTACAAGTAGATATTTACTTGAACTACGGGAGAAGAACTAATCCAAAAGTAGTGGACTAGCTCAACAAGGAACATGCTTCAAGTAATCAAGAAATCACCTTGTATCAAGCAAATGTATGCAATGTTTGCACATACACATCAAGAACATGTCTCATACAAGTTAGTGCTTGTTCATAGCACACTCTAGTTCACTACCATACATATGTATTGGTGTCAAGTCAAGTACAAGATTTTATTATCTTATGTTCAAGTCTTAATTCCAATCTTTGGACATTCAAGCATGTATAAGAGTTATACTTTTACTCTTACAAAATCCCAATCCTATTCTTTGGATGTTCAAGTCTAAAACTTTGTTCTAATGCCCCTAAGGTGCACAATCATTAGATTCAAGACAAGTATAACACATTTGTGCTTGTTCATAGCACTTTCAAGACATAAAGAAGAGTTACTACTCTTATACTTAAGTTCTCATTTGAGTTCTTTAAGTATTAATGTTCAAGACTAAGTTTCAATGCCCCCAAAAGGTACAATTACACTTACTAGGACATCTTATACTAAGGCTATATGCCTTAGGAGAGACAAGCTTTCAATTTAATTTAGATTTAAAACACTTTGTTTGGAACAGGGGGCCGGGCGGGCGCTCAAGGAGGACCGGGCAGGCGCTCATCCAAAGATTTCTGAAACCAAAACTTTCTGTTGAAAAGGGCGGGCGCCTGGTGGACCTCCAGGCGGGCGCCTGGTCCAAAAATCAGCAAACCTCAATTTCTTTCCTAGGCTTAGAAATCTCCGTCCCAAGCGTAGGAGTAACTTTTACTAACAATTTCAACATACCCAGAATGCATTAACAAGCTTAGAATCACTTCTTTCATTTCCTTTCATTATTTCATACAGTAGGGTTTTACTCCCTTTGTCCCAAATTTACAAGTACCACAAAAATTATCCCAAACACGAAATTAACATTCACAAGTATCAAGAATAACATTTATGCATGTTATTACAAGCAAGGGGGAGCTAATAACTTACCTAGTCAAAAATCAAATTGACCCAAACTTATTTCTGTTCGGCCTGGAACGCTCTATTCAACGCCACGAATATTAATCCGGGATCAGAATCAAGAACGGAGGGATAATTAAGCTCGAGGAGTCGAGAATAGGGTAAACCCTAAACCTAGCTTTTCTTTTCATACAGAGAGAGCGTAAAAACAATTTGGGGAAGAACCTCCTAGGGAAACCACTTGATATACTTTGCAACTATCCAAGAATGACACTTAGGCCCCTCAAGTTTCATTTATAACAAAAAGGCCCCTAAAGTCAAATTTTTACAAATGACCCAAAAGTCAAAACTAGACATTTAACCACCTTAACTATTTAAAGCAGTTAAAAATTTAACCCAAGTAAAACTAGCACATAATATGCAAGTTCAAGTATTTAACAAATAGGTCAAATATTTAACAAGAAATAGGATGGGCGTTACACTACTACACCGGTAACTAGTACACTTGCTAGATAATTTAATTAGATGGAGATTTTCTCCATCAAGTTTTTGGCGCTGTTGCCGGGGACTTGATTAGGTTAACAAGTTTGTTTAGGTAGTATAAATTGTTTTCTTTTGTTTTTCTTATTTTTTTTATTTTTTTTAGTTAGTTTTTTTAGTATTTATTTATTGTATACTCAAAGACTCATAGAATGAACCAGTACAACATGTATGAGTCGTGTCTGAATTGTGGGTCTTATTCTCATGCTACTAATTATTGTCCATCTAGGACATATTTTTCTGAGTATTATCCACAGGTTCAAACAAGAAATTATTTCGAGTCATGGCAACCCCAATGATCCTCCCCCATACTCTTATAGTCAAGGTTGGGAAAATCATTCAAACATGACTTGGAATAATCAAGAGCCAACATAATGTGCCCCAATACCACCACAACTTCTAAAACAAGCATGGGAGGAGACTATGGATAGGATGGAGGAACACATGATCACAATGTTAGAGATGTTGAGGAACCGTGAGCCGGATACTACTCCTATACAGACTCAAGTGGAAGAGTAACCTTCAACCCTGGTTTGGTATCTAAATGCTGATGGGGAAGAGTGTGTCTATGACTCATTTTTTGAGCCATATTTCAAACCACCACCACAATATGGAAAGCAAACCGTGGAGGACGCAAAAGAGAATTTTGTCTATGAAATCTCTAATGTTTCCTCTACGGATGAGTCACTCGAAGAGAAACCTTTGGAAAATGCAAAGGAGAATTTTGTCTATGAAATCTCCAATGTTGACTCTAAAGATTGTTCATCTTTTGATAATGCGAGTGGTTGTACAGAGATTGTGGAGGAAACAAAAACGGTGGAGAAAACATGGGATGAGTTAGCCATTGAAGAGCTTGAGTTTGCCTTATATGGTGGGGAGAAGTGGGATAGTATGGAAGTTCCCAACGGGGATGAGGACCTTCATTCTAAAGAAAACTTGGTCATCTTTCTGGTACCCCCTCCTTTCTGTGAGGGTGAAAAAGGTGGTGAGAGGTCACAAGCGGAGCCCAAGCAATGTAATCGTAAAATATTCCCTTTGGTGCTAAACAATGAAATAAAAAAGGGATTATATATGGGGATCGATCTGAAGGTAAAGACCCGCGAGAATGGAAAGTGGGCCAAAAGAAGAAAGGTGAAATCTAAACCGGGCAACGGTCGGGCTAACGACCTTAACCAAATGCGCTTGTTGGGAGGCAACCTAACTAGGTATGTTTTATTTATTGTAATTTAATTGTTTTTTGTTGTGTCATGCCATCCTTTGAACCCAAAGCATGCTTTAGTTCCTTATGCTATGAGGACATAGCATATTTTGAGTTTGGGGGTAGGCATCTCTCCGAGTTTGTGGGTTTATAGGGGAGTGTATATAGTTGTCACCCTCCAAAAAAATAAAAAAAATTTAAAAATTTTGTTCTCTTTATATTTTGGGATCTTGGCCATGGTCGGTGATGATCCGAGGGTTTGTTTTTATTAGCCATTATGGGTGCTATTGTTTAACCTAGAGTTGGGACTGCATTAACACTACTAAAGGCATGATTGCACCACCTCTCACTTACATTTTCTTTCCATGATCATGTTATCAAAATAAGAATAATTTATGGGATCACTTGGTGTATGTTCGGGGACCCTAGAACATTGTTGTATGGTTGTCAATAACAAGTCAATAGGTTATTCGGTATTTATGGCATTTCTTTCTAAACCCTTTTCTTGGTCTTATTTTGTCTATCTAGTCACTAAATAAAATCATCGCTAGAACACCCGTTTGAGCCTAGTAATGGATGAAAGAATGGCACATTAAAGACCGCCGTTCACCTTCTTTTGATACCCGATTTCCTACCCTTTTGCACTAAGAATAGGTTATACCCACTTTGACGAGGAAGTAGATTATTTATGGTTAGAAATTGGGAGAATGATTTTAGGAATTATGGTTTATGGCCAAAGTTATGAAATAGGTATATGTAATGAAAGGAAGGGGCAACCAAAAAAAAAAGGTGTGTGATCGTTGAGTAGTGTGCTAAGTGATTAAATAAGCACACTTTTATCTTATGTAAAGTTGAAGTTTAAAAAAAAAAAAGAGGGAAAGATTATGTAAATATATATATATATTCAGAAAAAGCTTGTCCCCTTAATGTATTGAAGTGATAATTGCGAAAGGTAACAGAAATAGGGAAACATGTCTCACCCCATGCAATTATATAAAAGTTCATGTTTGGGGGTGAGACAATGTGGGAATTTGGTGAGCGGAGAGTTCAACTTATTGTGAGGATGTACATATTGTAGAAGACTTCTTAGTCCACTTTCTTAACTTCGTATGTCCTTACCTTCATTTGTAACCGTGAACCTAGCCTCGCACGTTTGTTGTGCTTAAAACTTTATGCCATATGTTCTTTCAATATCGGTAACCAGGTTGACAACTGTGTATACATGATTATGAGTGTCCTTGATTGGGTTACGTGTATCTTCATCATCATTTGTGGAATAAGAGCATTAACTTAAGTGATCCTATAAACTAATCTTATTTTGGTCGCATTGATCACCACTTCACTCATCCTATCATGCTGTGGTGGAAAATCAAACGAGTTAGTAGTGTGTATGTGTTGCAATTTGGTTTTTCAATGGTACCTATTTAATGGCACTTGTGTGAGGGACCCTGAGACTTTTGGCTAACGACTCCCATATGTATAGAGAACATCCCAAAAATATTTTTTTTAATTGTTTTTAGTTTTTGTAGTTTTATAGTTTTATATTTGTTTTGTTTTACTCGAGGACGAGCAAAAGATAAGTTTGGGGGTATTTGATGGATGTGTTTTTACCCATCTAAATCATATATTTCTATGACTTATTATATGGTCAACCTTGGGTGTTTTGATGGTTTTTGGAATGTTTATGAGTATAGGGAAGGAGCAAAAGAATGCATGGATTCATGTACATTAGAGTGAGAAAAATAAGGATAAAGAACGGACTAGAACATAAAGATAAAGAGATGTTACCACTGATTAATCAATTCCATTGGATATTACTCGAAAAGAGCTTTCCAACGATAGTTTACACGTCCAAATCGGAGTTCGTATGAAGAAGTTATGGCCTACGGAAGTTTGCGCGTAAAAGGTACAAGTCATCAAAGCAATAGTACAACACCAGATCTTAACCCACGAATTCCCAGCAAATCTGACTTTTGAGTGCCCACTCCATGTGCCCACACAGCCCAGGGACCTTAGGGGAATTTTCCAGGGACCTTTGAGGAATTATCCAAATTATGATGGGCTTTTTAGTAATTTCCAAATTTTTAGGGACTTTTTTGGAATTTTTGGAGGACCTTTGGGGAATTTTCGAAGGGCTTTTCTGAAAACTCAAAAATACCAGGGGCTCCTGGGGAATTTCGGCCATCAGCACTTATTTTCTCCTTTTTCAACAAGGAATCCTAGGTTTTTCCTAATTTTTACACCTCCTTAGCCCTAGTATAAATATAACACTCCATCCAATTTATTTGGGGGGATACTTTGTACATACTTTTAGTCAAGATTCAAGATTGTAATCAAGATTTCATCAATTTAATCCCAGGTTTTGATGTTCTTTATTATTTTTCTTGTTCTTAATTTTATTCTTATTAGTAGCTAATTTCTTAGATTTATGAATTGGTAGTAACAATACTTGATCTCTATGCTATAGATTTAATTCTTCCATTCTTTCTTATTCTTTTTTATCAAAAGATTCTTCATTCTAAATTCTTTAGTTTCAGTTATATGTTAAGATATAAATTGGCTTTAGAATTTCTGGGTATCTATTGTTACAGTGACTCGGGCATTGATACATTGACCACTATTTTGATTAATATATCTATTTGATGTCGTGATAGAAATCAAGTGGGTGTAGGTTTATTTGTTCTTTAGAACTTAATAACTCTTTAAACAATTACATGGACTTGATTTGCGATGTGTGATTAGTTAGAGAGAAATAGATTGCAATCCGGCCGCCTCACCGTCCCAATTCTTACTTTTGTGAACGAACCCAAGAAAGAGATTGATCTTTTCATTAGGAGCATAGCATAGAGTGAAAGTATTTGTGAATCCAATTCGTGAATCTATTCGTTAATCTTGCTTTTATTTATTTTCTTAGTTTAATTTAAATTATTGTTCTAGTAGTTAAATTAATAAAAAACTAAAACCCCATTTATTTATTTTTCTAGTTTCAATATACATTCTTATTTTTCAATCTAGTCTCTGTGGATTCGACCCTTGCTTGTGCATACTACTACACCGGTAACTAGTACACTTGCTAGGTAATTTAATTAGAGGGATATTTTCTCCATCTGTTTACTAACAAGGATGGTCTTACGTCATTTTGGACTGCCGGGACAACAACGGATTTGACTTTCACTTGGTCAATCCTAAAGGTTTGGTCAACACTAACTACGAGATGGTTGACTAACAAGGATGGTCTTACATCACTTTAGACTTCCGGGACAACAACGGATTTGACTTTCACTTGGTTAATCCTAAAGGTTTTGTCAATACTAACTACGAGATGGTTGACTAACAAGGATGGTGTTACGTCATTTTGAACTGCAGGGACAACAACGGATTTGACTTTCACTCGGTCAATCCTAAAGGTTTGGTCAACACTAACTACGAGATGGTTGACTAACAAGGATGGTCTTACGTCACTTTGGACTGCCGGGACAACAACGGATTTGACTTTCACTTGGTCAATCCTAGAGGTTTGCTCAACACTAACTACAAGATGGTTGACTAACAAGGATGGTGTAGATACCCCGGGGGACCACGGATTGGCTAGAGCGCGTGAATTACCTAGGATGTCTACTTGATTTTAAGAGTCGCCACCTATGTTTTAGAGGAACATAAGAAAAACCTAAAAAGAGCCAATTTTATATACAAAACCAGAGATTCGGGAAAAGATGGGTTCGGGGCTTAGGTGACGGAGTGGGAAGTACTTAAACACCCACTCCGCCCCGCTTACGCGGGTCTTGCTACTTTTGGTGTTCTAATACTAAATGTCCTTCAATTTAATGATAAGAGAAATCTGCTAACAATTATAATGAAAAGAAAGGGGAAATTTATAGAGGAAAAATAAAGGAGAATTGCTTATTTATTGATTTATACTAAATATTACATGTCGAATTATTGCTAGATAATTACATTAAGAAATGAGAATGTAAATTAAAGTGGAATTAAAATGTTGGGATTTAACCTTGACCAAACTTCAATAGTGAAGTGGTCTTTTGGTTGTATCCCTTTTTATGGAGATTGCATACACATTAGAGATGAAGAAAGTATTTAAAAGGTTTTTTTTTAAGAAGTGATAAAGAGAGAATATAAGATAAAACAAGAATTTAGAAGAAAAAGATGGACATTGTACCTTGTGCTTGCAAGAGGAAGGACCAAACTTTGTGTATAATGACTACCTTTGAAAATGGACTTTTGTGTGTTTAGAGTGTTTTTTACTCAAGAATTCTTCCTCCCTTTCCATTTTGGAATGAAGAGGTATTTATAGGTGTTAGGGAAGTGTTTTTGGTCACAAAGATGGCTCTTCCCCGGATCAAGCCAAGGCATAATGGCCTTGGGGGTTACAAATCAGAAAAGGAGGGAAATTTGGCCAAATCTGAGATTCTGGAAGCGGGAAGCGCGCGCTTCCCACCCCCCCTATGGGAGGAGCACGCCTCCCACAAAGGAGGGCAAAGGCGTGCGCATCCCATCTTCAGAAAATTCACATTTCAGCCCAAAAGTTAACCCCGTTATGCAGTTAAACCCCAAAACTAACGGAATTAGTCCAAAAACTTAACGAACATCACGAAAGTCAACGAAAATAAATGAAACAAAGGCTCAAGGTTGACTTTGACACTTAGTCAAATCCAAAACTAACGGAGTAAGTCAGGAACTTAACGGAAAGTGACGAAAGTTAACGAAAAGTAACAAAACTTAACAGAAAAGAGGAAGACAAAGAATGTGTATGCAATCGGGACATGAGAGGTCCAAGGCGGGGTGTCTACAGATGGTTTTACGTCATTTTGGACTACCGGGGACAACAATGGATTTGACTTTCACTTGGTCAATCCTAAAGGTTTGGTCAACACTAACTACGAGATGGTTTACTAACAAGGATGGTCTTACGTCATTTTGGACTGCCGGGACAACAACGGATTTGACTTTCACTCGGTCAATCCTAAAGGTTTGGTCAACACTAACTATGAGATGGTTGACTAACAAGGATGGTCTTACGTCATTTTGGACTGCCGGGACAACAACGGATTTGACTTTCACTCGGTCAATCCTAAAGGTTTGGTCAACACTAACTACGAGATGGTTGACTAACAAGGATGGTCTTACGTCATTTTGGACTGCCAGGACAAACACTTTATCCTAAAATGACCATTCTGGGTCAAGGCTTGACTTGGGTCAACTCCATCTTTGGGGAGTTTGACCAGGAAAATTTTAACTTGACGTCTTTGGTCAAAGTTTGAACTTTGGTCAATTCAACTCTACAGGAAGGTTGACACACTTTCTTGACACCGGGGGAAGCCTATGGGTGACCTTTTAGACACATTTTGGATGAAAAAGTCCAATCATTTTGAGAGAAGATCAAAAGCATTTTGCTTGAAACATTGTTTTTTGATAAATGAGGCCAAAAGGGCAAGCTTAAAAATGCTTATTCCTAAAGGCAAATCTTTTAACGAAGCATGTTAGTCAAATTTTTTATTTTAACTTAACCATGAGGTTTGTCATGCATAAAGTCCCTTGGATCTTTGTCCATTTCTTAGCAGTGATCGGGTATAGAGAACCCTTTTGTCATTGATATTGGGGTAGCCCCATGTCCTTCTCGCTGTTGATGTTGGAGGTAGCCCCATGTCCTTATTGGTGTCGGTGGCGGCATAGCCCTATGTCCTCGTTGTCATCGATGTCGGGGTAGCCCCATATCTTTGTGGTGGTAGCCCCATGTCTTTGTGGAGGTAGCCCCATGCCTTGTGGTCGTTGGTGTGGAGGTAGCCCCAATATCGTCCTTCGACCATTGATGCTGGCGTAGACCCAATATCATCTTTTGACCTTTGGCGTTGGCGTAGACCCAACATGACCTTTGAAGTGAGGTTAGGAACCCATCCATTTTTCATGACGCACCCTTTCTTTTGCCTAGGCCGCCCTTGTGGGTTTTCAACCTAGCGGGCTACTTTTTTGCGTCTTTTATGGCACACCCTGTCTTTTGCCTAGGCCTCCCTTATGGGTTTTCAACCTAGCGGGCTACTCTTTTGGAGCCTTTTTTTTATGAGTGATCCGGCCGACTCGATGGGACGGGGACTTAAGATGTCTTTTGGAGAAAACATGCAGGGGCATTTATTTAGGCGGGAGAGAGTCCCTCAATTGTATCATGAAATAGGAGGAAGCCCCAGCTTGACAGAACATAAGTGTTTAGCTCTTTCCTAAGATGTAGAGAAGAAGACTTGTCGAGACATTTGAAATTTGTCTTGGTTAAAATTATTAAAATGATTGCTTGGATGGACCATGTCCATTATTAAGTCAAGATTATAACAATCAATTAGCCTTAACATGTATAAATGTTGTGATCAATTAGGATTAAGATTCGATCAATGGCAAGATCAAAAGGTGTTTATGGGGAATTGGTCATTGTCTGGTAAATTGGTCATTGATGGGACCAAGGGGGAGAGGCTTGTCTACTCTGGGAAAGCCATGGTTTGACCGTTCTTTCTCATGCTGTGACCGGACCCGAAGGTTGCCTACGTTCCCCTCAGTTTGAGGAGCTCAGGTCGCCGTAGTTCGGCCATGGGGCCGTCTTTGCCGGGGTTTGTGTCATTTTGTAGTGGACTCCTTGGGATGGACCGTCTTTCGGATGAACGGGCCTTCTAAAGTGAGTTCGTTCTTGGTTGTCTTTTGACATGGACTCCCTTTATTGCTAACCCTTGGGGGTGGACTTTGCGGTGCGCTTTTGAGGCGAACTTCCTTTTCACATGCATTCATTTCCTTTCCTTCTTTCCACATATTCATCCTCTCCCTCTTCTCATTTTTTTTTTAGGGAGAGGGGAAACATTAGCCCCAACTCGCTGTCTTGGGCTATGGCTCCTTTGTAGCCTCTTGGTGGAACGTCCTTACTTCCGGCTTTGACTTTGAAGATCTGGGGAGTCCTTTGTTGCGCACGCGCAATCACGGTTGAATTTGAGCAACAACATCCTTGTTTTTTCATTGCCTTGGGATGCCTTTGATGTGCATCAGGAATTTGTCTCGAGAAGGTGTATCGGGTTGTGTATCGGAAATGTGTATCGGGAATGTGTATGGGGGAAGACTTGCCATTAATGGTTTCTTCATGTCAATTGATCACAACATTTATTCACATCAAGATTAATTGTTTGTATTTAGCATTTTTCATTTGTGTTTAGGTCCATTCGTTCTTAATGAGTCGTCATTGACTAGTATGCTTAGAAGTCAATTCATCATTTTGGGGACGTAGCAATCAATTGAAAATAACAAGCAATGCAATTTCAAGAGTAAATGTATATTGCAAATAATGTCTCAAGTCTAGAGAGAAGAGAATGAAAATGACAATTTTGTTTAGATAACTTTGTACATACATGTCCAAGTCTGGACCTTTATAAAAATGAAAAGACACAGTCCAAGACAGACTTTTGGTGAGAATCTAGATCCTACGAGGCTGGAAGACTCATTTTTTTTTTAGGGATAGGACCCTATGAAGTGCGATGGTCTGTTTCCTTCTTCCGTTATTGGAGGGGTTGTCGGCGGCATATTCCATGTCTTCCACGGGGAACTCGGGTTCCGTGTCATCGGGAAAAGATGTCGCGAGGCCTCCATTTGGCTTGGCATTGTAACTACCGGGCTCATCTTTGGCCATCTTCTTTTGGTGATTTCCTTTCAAGGGGCGTAACCTTCGTGCATGGCATTCAGCGAGGGTATGGCCATTTGATGTAGCCGCCTTTGGGCTTCCGAAGACACAGGCATTTTCTTGCAATCGGTATTCCAACTTTTCTTCCTCATGTGGACGGTTGCCTCGGACACCAATTCAGATGTGAGCTCCTTGGTCGATGTTTCCGGGGGACAAAACCGTAAATGACTTTAGCATTTTAAACCTCAAGGTGAAATTATAACCATGATTCGAGAAGCATGCTTCATTAGCGGATTATCCTTTTAGGAAAAAAAAATTGATTTCTTATTTTAAGAAAACTTGATCTCATTTTTTTTTTTGAAAGACACACTTTTGCTTTGGGTGAAAGACTCGCACACATTTTTTTCTAGACAAGGCAATAATGACAATAATAATCTTATTAAGAAAACTGTCAATGGATCCAAAATGGTCACCGCATGGCATCAACCGGGGAGTCAAGACTTTAACTAAACCTAACAGACATCTTAACCGACTTTTCCTAAAGACTTATCACACATCCTAACAATGGACTCTAACTTTTCCTAAGGGGAGGTTGATGAAAAGGGTTTTGAAATTTCATCCTTTGTCGCGGCAACCACAACACCATCAATTTCACAAACCGGGGCGTTCAAGCTTTCCTTGCGCGAATAACTTCCGGATGATGCATTTTAAAGCGATGCAATCATCGGTATCGTGCCCATGGTAGTTGTGAAAGGCACACCATTCAGTTGTGTCGAGACGCCCCTTGGGGTTTGTGGGTTGGTAATTGACAAGAGGCTTCGCAAGGCCTTGCCTAACCAATTCCTCAAATACCTTTCTTATGGGCATTCCAAAATCCTCGTACCTTGTGAAACGGGGTCTGGCTTGGCATTTGGCTTTTCTTTCATCATCGACTGAAGTGTGCTGGGGACAACAATCCCTGTCTCTCAATGCAAAGGGGTTCTCATTGAGTGTCCTTTCGAACTTAGCTTCCATTTGCTTTCTCTTTGTTGGGTTTCGTAGTAACATGCGCAGTGGAATTAAGCATTTAAAATTTAATGAAACCCCAAAGCCCATAGATCCATTCATATGATTAAGTCAAATACAACATAATGAATACTAGAATACTAACCCTTGTTGCCTTTGATTATGCAACCTTGAATTCGATAGAGGCTTGAACCCTTGATCACGAACATGGTAAGAATCACGAACTTTGAAGATGATAAGTTTCACCCTCTAGCGGTATCCACACCACGAACGAATATCAAGAACACTTGATCTTGGTTGCTAGACCAAAATTGTGAAACACGTTTTCACAATCAATATGAACTATATGGAATTTTGTTTGTGTATTATTTTGTTCCTCAATCTAGGATGTCTTAGAACAAAATAAAACTCTCTCAAACTCTTTTTGAGACTCACACAAAATATTAGGGTTGAGTTGTGGCCGAATTCTGATGTTTATACACAAGTAAGACATATTCCAAATAGGAAACTTGTGTTAAAACCCGTCCAAAATTCGATTCCAAGTCAAATTAGGAATCTGTCCCCGACAGTACTGTGCGGCCGCCCAAACTGAGGCGTGCGGCCGCCCAAATTTCTGTGCGGTCGCCCAGCCCTTTTGAGCGGTCGCCCAAACAGTCCAGAAAATCCAATTTTCCAAAATTTCAAATATAGTCCTTATTTAGGATTCGTTCTATTGTGTGTGACCCTCTAGGATTATACTAAGTTGGCAATGGGTTCAAACATGAAACCATAAGATATGATTAGGTTCTAGAAAACCGTCATACCTACCCAAATAGTATAACTAGATACAAGTTTGCATTCCTTTTAGAACATGTTATAATCCTTTTGTCCACGATGTCATTGAACATAAGTCATGGTCAACAAGTCAACTTGTATTGTTCAATACTTTCTCGATTCCGAATATGTTGATAATCCAAATGACATTGATCCAATCAATCCATTTAAGTTTGGCCAAACATTTCATCAACATCATTCCTTCGAGGGGCCCAAGCTTGACATCTCTCCGAAGAGGGACAAATCCATTTGGCTTATTATTCTTCCCTACGTGAATCCAATCACGCCAATCATACCCTTTATAACTACCGTGTTAAGGCAGCGTTTGAATATGTCAAACATAATCTTCATCAAGTGGAAGACTATAATAACTTCATGTCTAAGGATTCAAATGACATAACTAATATGAGATTTATATATGACATTGACTATGACATAAATCTCATACCGCGGGTCATGTCTAGTACCTTGTTCCAAACAAGTACCCATAAATCTAACATGATCATCCCATGATCATTTAGCCTTTATACTAGTGTTTAACAAGCTCTAGGGACGGATATTATTATAAGCAAACATGAGCAACAATAATAATCTTATTATCTCTTTATCATCATGAATAAAATAATAACTTATACAACGTTTAACAAACGTGCCTAGGGCACCAACACCAAAAATCTCCCACTTGCCCTAGGCCCAATCTCTAGGTATCCAATACCCATGGACCTAACATTACCATCATGTCTTAGCTTGTGGAAGTCCCATTGTTTAGTGTGTCCGTAACGTTATCATTAGTAGGTACTTTGCATATATGTATGTCTCCCTTATCAACGATTTCTCGAACGATAAGAAAACGCCTAAGTATGTGTTTGGATTTAGGATGTGCTCTTGGTTCATTTGCTTGATCAATAGCACCAATATTATTTCTAACAAGGTCTATTAGTTTGGCAATGCTAGGAACCATCTCAAGTTCTCCAATGAACTTCTTAATCCAAACAGTTTCCATCGCAGCATCCAATGCAGCAATATACTTAGTTTTAGTCGCAGAATTAGTGACTGTACACTGTTTGGAACCATTCCAACTTACAGTTCCACTATTTGACATATGCACAAAACCTAATTGCGATCTATTATCATCTTTGTTGGTTTGGAAGTATGCATCCGAGATCATCTTCCATACCTTCATAGATCATAAACGAATCTTTAGTTCTTCTAAAGTACTTTAAGAATCACTCTCATAGCCATCCAGTGAATCTCACCGGTGTCAGATTGATATCTACTCGTCATGCTCCAAGCATTAGATATATCCGTCTTAGTACTTATCATGGCATGATGGATCCAATTGCCGAAGCAAAAGGCATCTCATTCATTTTCTCATGCTCATCTTTTGTCTTTAGGACATTGAGTCTTGCTTAGAGAATCTCCATGTAACACTGACAAATGTCCTCTCTTAGAATTTTCCTTGCGGAATCTTCTTATGACTTTGTCAATGTATATACATTGGCTTTAAACCATTTATCTTCCTTGATCTATCTCTATAGATCTTAATGCCAATGACTTATGCGGCTTCATCCATATTCTTCATTGCGAAACATTTTCTTAACCAAATCTTTACAGATTAAAGTATAGGAATGTTGTTTCCAATGAGCAATATGTCATCCACATATTAGATAAGGAATAGCACCATGCTCCCACTAACCTGTTGGGTTTCGATGTAGCATGCGCAGTGGAATATAGCATTTAAAATTTTATGAAACCCAAAAGCCCATAGATCCGTTCATATGATTAAATCAAATACAACAATATGAATAGAGGAAAACTAACCCTTGATGACCTTGAATTTTAGCTTTGTTCTTTGGTGAAGATTTAAGCTTGATCACAATGAAAGTAAGAACACGAACTTTGAAGATGATGAGCTTCACCCTCTAGCGGTATCCACACCACGAACGAATATCAAGGAGCTTCTTGATCTTGGTTGCTAGACCAAAAATTATGAAACACACTTTCACAATTTAATATGACTATATGAAATTTTATTTGTGTATTATTTTGTTCTTCAATCAAAGGATGTCTTGGAACAAAATAAACTCTCTCAAACTCTTTGGAGACTCACAAAAACATTAGTCAAGAGTACTGGCCGAATTTAGTCTTTTATACAAAAGTAGGACCTATTCCAAATAGGAAACTTGTGTCAAAAATCGTCCAAAATTCGTTTCCTAATCAAATTAGGAATCTGTCTCCAACAGTACTGTGCGGCTGCCCAAACTGAGGCGTGCGGCCATCCACAACCATGTGCGGTCGCCCAGCCCTTTTGGGCGGTCGCCCAAAGAGCCCAGAAAATCCAATTTTCCAAAATTTCCAATATAGTCCTTATTTAGGATTCGTTCTATTGTGTGTGACCCTCTAGGATTATACTAAGTTGGCAATGGGTTCAAACATCAAACCATAAGATATGATTAGGTTCTAGCAAACCGTCATACCTACCCAAATAGTATAACTAGATACAAGTTCGCATTCCTTTAGAATATGTCATAATCCTTTTGTCCATGATTTCATTGAACACAAGTCATGGTCAAACAGTCAACTTGTTTTGTTCAATACTTTCTCGATTCCGAATATGTTGATAATCCAAATGACATTGATCCAATCAATTCATTTGAGTCCGGCCGAACATTTCATCAACATCATTCCTACGAGAGGCCCAAGCTTGACATCTCTCCGAAGAGGAACAAATCCATTTAGCTTATTACTCTTCCCTACGTGAATCCGATTATGCCAATCATACCCTTTATGACTACCCGGTTAAAGGTAGCGTTTGAATATGTCAAACATAATGTTCATCAAGCGGAAGACTATAATAACTTTATGTCTAAGGATTCGAATGACATAACTAATATGAGATATATGTTCGACATAGACCATGACATAAATCTCATACAGCGGGTCACGTCCAGTACCTTGTTCCAAACAAGTACCCATAAATCTAACATGATCATCCCATGATCATTTAGCCTTTATACTAGTGCTTGACAAGTACTAGGGACAGAGATTATTATAAGTAAACATGAACAACAATAATAATCAAAACATCTCTTTATTGATATGAAATAAATGATAACAATTACAACGTTTATTAAACGTGCCTAGGGCACCACTACCAACAATCTCCCACTTGCCCTAGGCCCAATCTCCCATGTATCTAAAACCCATGGACCTAACATGACCATCATGTTTAGCTTGTGGAAGTCCCTTTGTTAGCGGGTCCGTAACATTGTCATCAGTAGGTACTCTGCATATATTTACGTCTCCCCTATCAACGATCTCTCGAATGATATAAAAACGCCTAAGTATGTGTTTGGATTTCTGATGTGCTCTTGGTTCCTTTGCTTGAGAAATAGCACCATTATTATCGCAATAAAGTTCTATTGGATTAGCAATGCTAGGAACCACTTCAAGTTCAGTGATGAACTTCTTAATCCAAACAGCTTCCCTTGTAGCATCAGATGCAGCAATATACTCAGCTTTCGTTGTAGAATCAGCGGTTGTATTTTGCTTGGAACTCTTCCAGCTTACAGCTCCACCATTTAACATAAACACAAAACCCGATTGCGATCGGCTATCATCTTTGTCGGTTTGGAAGCTTGCATCCGTGTAAGCATTTACAACGAGATCATCTTCCATTCCTCCATAGACCAAAAACGAGTCTTTAGTTCCTCTCAAGTACTTAAGAATCGCTTTTACAGCTACCCAGTGATTTTCGCCAGGGTCGGATTGGTATCTACTTATCATGCTCAAAGCATAAGATACATCCGGCCTAGTACAAATTATGGCATACATGATGGACCCAATTGCCAAAGCATATGGAACATCATTCATTTTCTCACGCTCATTGTTTGTCTTAGGACATTGAGTCTTGCTTAGAGAAACTCCATGTAACACCGGCAAGGTGCCTCTCTTAGAATTTTCCATACGGAATCTTCTAATGACCTTGTCAATGTATGTACTTTTGCTTAAACCAAGTAGCCTCCTTGATCTATCTCTATAGATCTTAATGCCAAGTATATATGCGGCTTCACCCATATCTTTCATTGCAAAACACTTTCCTAACCAAGTCTTCACAGACTGAAGTATAGGAATGTCGTTTCCAATGAGCAATATGTCATCCACGTATAAAACAAGGAATAGCACTATCCTCCCACTAATCTTCTTGTATACACAAGGTTCATCTTCGTTCTTGATGAAACCAAACTCTTTGACCGATTCATCAAAACAGAGATTCCAACTCCTTGAAGCTTGCTTCAATCTATAGATAGATCTCTACAATTTGCATACCTTAGAATTCTGTTCAAAACCTTCTGGTTGTTTCATATACACATCCTCTTGTAGTTTTCCATTTAGGAAAGCGGTTTTGACATCTATTTGCCATATTTCATAGTCATGATATGCGGCAATAGCAAGCAGAATTCTTATAGACTTGATCATCGCTACAGGTGAAAAGGTTTCATCATAGTCAATACCATGAACTTGCCTATAACCCTTTGCTACAAGTCTAGCTTTATAAGTATGCACCTTCCCATCCATGTCAGTCTTCTTCTTGAAGACCCATTTGCATCCTATGGTTTTTACACCTTCGGGCGCATCAATCAAATTCCAAACTTGATTGTCTTGTATGGATTGCAATTCGGATTCCATGGCTCCAAGCCACTTGTCCGAATCAAGAGAAGACATCGCCTCTTGGTAGGTTGTCGGTTCATCATTCTCAATGATTTCCACCTCATTACTATCCGTTACGAGAAATCCATATCTCTCGGGCTCAGATCGTAACCTACTAGATCTGCGAGTTGCTTGTGTATTTTGAACAGGTTCTACAACTCCTTGTGGTTCTTGTTCTTGTTCCACTATTGGTTCAATGTCGTTTTCTGGGTCTCGAATCTCTTCAAGATTTATTTTACTCCCACTGATTTCTTTGGAGAGAAACTCTTTCTCTAGAAAGACACCAGTTCGGGCAACAAAAACTTTGTTGTCCTCACGGTTGTAAAAGTAATATCCTCTAGTTTTCTTTGGATATCCCACGAAAATACATTTGTCAGATTTGTGTGCAAGTTTGTCAGAGACAAGTCTTTTGACAAAGGCTTCGCAACCCCAAATCTTCATGAAAGATAAACAAGTTTTCTTTCCGCTCCACATCTCATATGGAGTCTTTTGAACCGATTTAGTTGGAACACGATTTAGTGTGAATACAGTGGTTTCTAGAGCGTAACCCCAAAAGGATATTGGAAGATCAACTTGACTCATCATTGATCGAACCATGTCTAAAAAGTCCGATTTCTCCTCTCTGACACACTATTCCATTGTGGTGTTCCGGGTGGAGTCAACTGTGAAACTATTCCACAATTCTTTAGATGATCATCAAATTCGTGACTCAAGTATTCTCCACCTCGATCCGATCGAAGTGCCTTAGTACTTTTGCCAAGTTGTTTTTCTACCTCATTTTGAAATATTCTAAATATCTCAAATGCTTCACTTTTATGTTTCATTAGGTAAACATACCCAAATCTACTATAATCATCCGTGAAGGTTATGAAGTATTGAAATCCTCCCCTAGCATTGCTACTTAATGGTCCGCATACATCGGAATGTATGAACCCCAATAAGTCGCTTGCCCTTTCACCTAGCTTGGTAAAAGGTGTCTTAGTCATTTTTCCAAGAAGACACGACTCGCAAGTATTATATGACTCAAGGTCACATGAACCCAAAAGTGTGTCCCCATGGAGTTTTGAGATACGCTTCTCATTAATATGACCAAGATGGCAATGCCATAAATAGGTATGATTTACATCATTAGGTTTAGATTTCTTATTTATGTGATAGACATTGTCATTATTTTCATCCTTGACATTCAAGACATAAAGGCCATTAAATGAATTAGCAATACCATAAAGCACATCATTTAAATAAAGAGAAAATTTCTTATTCTCAATAAGAAACTTAAAACCTTCATTATCCAAACAAGAAATTGAAATAATATTTCTACTTAAATCCGAAACATAATAACAATTGTTCAAAACAAGAATTAATCCGGAAGTTAAAGTGACTTCATAAGTCCCTACGGTTAATGCAGCAACTCTTGCTCTATTCCCCACGCGTAGGTCTACTTCACCCTCTTTAAGTAGTCTCCTATTCTTTAGTCCCTGCACATTTAAACAAATGTGAGAACCACATCCGGTATCCAATACCCAAGAATCAGTGGTAGAAAGGAGAATATCTATCATATAGATACCTGAAGTCGACGCAGCCTTGCTGCCCTTCTTCTTCTTTTGCTCTTCCAAGAAAGCCTTGCAATTACGTTTCCAATGACCAATCTCTTGACAATGGAAACAGATTGCATCCTTTTGTGAATCGGGTTTTGCCTCAGAAGCCTTGGCAACACTTGCCTTGCTTATCTTGGGTTTGATAACTTTCTTACCCTTTCCTTTGGCACCAGCTGTAGACACCCCGCCTTGGACCTCTCATGTCCCGATTGCATACACATTCTCTATCTTCCTCTCTTCTGTTATGTTTTGTTACTTTCCATTAACTTTTGTTACTTTCCGTTGAGTTCTTGACTTACTCCGTTAGTCTTGGATTTGACCAAGTGACAAAGTCAACCTTGAGTCTTTGTTTCATTTATTTTCGTTGACTTTCGTGATGTTCGTTAAGTTTTTGGACTAATTCTGTTAGTTTTGGGGCTTAACTGCATAACGGGGTTAACTTTTGGGCTGAAATATGAATTTCCTGAAGCTGGGATGCGCACGCCTTTGCCCTCCTTTGTGGGAGGCGTGCTCCTCCCATTGGGGGGGTGGGAAGCGCGCGCTTCCCGCTTCCAGAATCTCAGATTTTGCCAAATTTCCCTCCTTTTCTGATTTGTAACCCCCAAGACCATTATGCCTTGGCTTGATCCGGGGAATGGCCATCTTTGTGACCACAAACACTTCTCCAACACCTATATAAACCTCTTCATTCCATCATGAAAGGGGAGGATGATTTCTTAACACAAAAATACTTCAAAACACACAAAAGTCTATTTTTCAAGAAGTGGTCAACACAAAGATTTGGTTCTTCTCCGTTCAAGCATAAGGTACAAGGTTTATTCTCTTCTTCTAAATTCTAAGTCTTATTTCCTTTCTTCATATTCTCATCTCTTCTAAGTGAGTATGCAATCTCCATAAAAAGGGATACAATCAAAAGGCCACTTCACTATTGAAGTTTGACCAAGGTTACATCCCAACATTCCAAACTACATTTTAATTCACCATTTTCATCTCTTCATGTAATTGTCTAGCATAATTATTATATGTAATATTTAGCATTAAATCAATAAAATCATTCTTTTCCCCTTTTCTTTGCATTATAATTGTTAGCATTGTTAATAAATTGAAGGACATTTAGTATTAGAACACCAATAGTAGCAAGACCCGCATAAGCGGGGCGGAGTGGGTGTTTAAGTACTTCCCACTCCGTCACCTAACCCCCGAACCCTTCTCTCCCGAATCTCTGGTTTTGTACATAAATTAGGCTATTTCTAGGTTTTTCTTATGTTCCTTTAAAAACATAGGTGGCGACTCTAAACAAATCTAAAACAAGTTAGACATCCTAGGATAATTCACCGCTCTAGCCAAGCCGTGGTTCCCCGGGGTATCTACAGTGGCGACTCTGCTGGGGACGATAGAGGGTTAAACTTGCGTTTTCATTTTTGGTGTTCTTTTATTCTGTTTTCTGGGCATTCTGGTAAAAAGGGTAGGAAGCACGCGCCTCCGGCCTTCTTGGCCTAAAGCGCGCGCGTCCGACCCTTATTACCAGAATCGCCCGCCTCCTTTCTTGTCCTTCAATTCCATGTTTCTGTGCTAACAAATTCTGCAGGGGAAAGTTTTCTTAATTAAGGGTCAAGGCAATCCCTTGAACCCACTGATTTGCAGGTTCTCACCCAGAAGCGGGCGCCTCTGCCCTGCTTCCTCTCACGCGCGCGCCTTCCGCATAGGCAACCCAATGCGCGCGCTTCTGGGCGCATTCCTGGAACAGAACAGTGCACAGAAACAGAACAGAATGACAGTGTGTGGGCACCGGGCCTGCATACAATTTCTTTTACTTTCTGTTTATTTTTATCGGTCACACGGGTGATTCGAAAGTTGTAAATTACGTGCTTATTTGTTTTTTTTTATTTCCTTTAAAAAAAAAAAAATGTTTTGTCACATGTTAGACCTCACACTACATGCACATATTCTTATCAACTGCTCACTATCGAGTCGCACAAGTCCAACCCCAAACCCGTCGAGGCCCGTCCTAGAAAGTTTCAAGCTCCACTCGACCTTGGCTCTTTCGAAGCGGTAAACCTCAGCCCGTGGCGTAGTTCATGACTACATGCCGGGGGTGACCTTTGAGCCTCATATTCAAGCCGAGCACAAGCCACACAATTCTAGTCTAGGGTCTAACACTCTGTGACTCAAGTCGGTTTCCATGTGCCGAGATTTTCTTAAACTAATGTCTTCAAATCATACATGCCAATTTGTTGCAATGGACGAAATAAAACTCCGTCCCCAAAAGTGGCTATTTTGGACGAAAATAAAAATCCGTCCCCTCATGTATGATTTACTACATTAATTTAGTTTAATCCCGACACATGTAGGGCTCACAAGCGTGGTGGAATCCGATGAGTATATGGGACCGCGAGAAGGTCTATATACTAGTGTGACGATTCCACTATTTTTTCTAGAAACCCCAAAAAGGACTCCGTCCTTCCGACTTTTGTAAATAAAAAAAAAAAAAAAAAAAAAGAGTCATTTTCTTTATGTGGTTGAGTCTTTTTCTTTATTTGTGGGTTAATTCATTTTACTCAAAAGGTGTTTGTGGGGCCAATCTAAGATCAACCGTGCTCTTCCAATAGGTCCAATGGCTTCCAACGGCGACAACAACAACGGTGGAAATGATTTCGTGTCCAACGAAGGGTTACTCAACGTAATGAAATCAATGGGGGAACAAATGGATAGGATTGTCGAGGATGCCCGCCGTAAAGACAATTTGTGGCAAGCCCGTTTCGATATCGACAAGAGGATTCACAAAGAAGAGGTTTCCGAACTCAAGGCCCGTCTTGATTATGAAAGAAGAATTCACAAGGAAGAGGTTTCCGAACTCAAAGCCCATTTGCAAGAGCTCACCGACAGCAAAGCAAAGTTCAATGATAAAGCATGCTCAAGTGGCCCGACCCTCAAAAGCTACAAAGGTACCACCAACAATCGAGTTTTCACTCCTCTCCAAGGAGTAACCCAAGCCGAGGCATTTGAAATTTTGGTGGCAAGAGGGAAGATCAAGCCTTTGGAGGGGTACAAGCCGAAGGCGATACTGAAAAATCATGCTCATGGTGAATGGTGCGGCTACCACAAGCATAGTGGCCACACTACCGAAGGGTGCTTCCTTCTCCGAAACATCATCCAAGATTTGATCGACAACGGCGAATTTACCGTGGGTGAAGAGCAACTCATCAAAGAAGTGGCTTGGTTTTGAAATGGGGCTTCAACAAAGAGGACGACGACAACAATCTCCTTTTCTCTTTCTCTACCTAGTGGTAGGAATAAAAAAAAAAAAAAAAAAAAAAGAGTCAAAAGTCCTCTTTTGTGTGCATTAATGTTTTCTCTCGTCCCATGTTAAGTGTCGAGTCTTCTTATCAAATAAAAGTCGTTCTTGTCCTTATACACTCTTCCAAGTTGTTCGATCTAATTCTTGGCAAAATGATGAAAAAATGTCTAAACAAGTTTTAGAACAAGGCCATCACTTGAACGCCTAGGGGCTAAACATCGACGCCAACATCAACGACGAAGCCAAGACAAATAAGGTGGAGCAACAATCATGAAGAAGTCAAGCAAAGTTTTCAAAGGGGGATTAAAAAAAAAAAAAAAAAAAAAAGAGCTCGCTAGGTTGAAACC
Organism: Campanula takesimana; assembly: GCA_026119855.1. Classification (NCBI taxonomy): domain Eukaryota; kingdom Viridiplantae; phylum Streptophyta; class Magnoliopsida; order Asterales; family Campanulaceae; genus Campanula; species Campanula takesimana. The sequence continues at coordinate 1,425,529 of JAOWBW010000123.1, read as the reverse complement.
ATCAAATCAACCTAGGCAAAAGTTAGAACACAAAAAAAAAAAAAAAAAAAAAAAAAAAATCCCCCTCAATCAAAGAAGTTCACATCAAGATCATCATCATCATCCACCAACGAAGGACGAAGCAACAATTCATCACGAAGAATGGAGAATCCACAAGAACTACGGTGACCTGAGCCTCTACACTGGAGGAACGTAGGCAACCTGCGGGTCCGGTCTCATGCAAGAAAGAAGATATGTTTAGCCCTAGCGCGTTATGGTGATCGGCCTTCATCTCGAACTTGTCAAGACATCTTTGTACGATTCATTTGCCAACGAATTAATCACCAAAAAGATTGAACAACTTTCTTAGATTTGAAATCATTTCGCGCTCCTTGTCGAGTCTAGGGACTTCTATTCTTTCTGCATACTCCCAATTCCTTGCAATCAAATTGGGGCTTTCCTTCTCTTCTCTCTTAATAACTTACTTGCCTTCGTGAGTCATTTAATTCAATAAAAAAAAAAATACATGCCAATACTAGGTACACTTCCCTAGTCGAGTCAATGTCACTCATCTTTAGTGACAAAAGGTTTTCACCGCAAAAAGCACATGTCTCTCATCCTCAGCTAGAGTCAATGCACACTTCCTCATTAATCGAGTCAAAAATGAAGACGCAAAAGAGATGCCCGCTAGATTGACAACCCGAAAGGGCGGTCTAGGCAAAAAACAGGGTGCGTCATAAAAAAAAAAAAATGAGAGAGTGAGAGAGAGAAGGGAAAGAGAAATGGAGATCCCCGGCCTCTAAAGAAGACAAGTTCTACATTGAATCTCCTCAGCAAGTCAATTCCCCACCGAGTCAACTTTGGGATTGCAAAAGGCTCGACAAGATATAGCACCATCAAAGGTTGTCTTGGGTTATCGGCATCATTCTCCAGCAGTGTGCATTTTTGGGTTCATGAAAAGAAGGCCCGTGGTAACCAAGATCCATCCGAGAACAAGCCCATCATAAAAGGGCACGAGGTTCCACAAATAATCCCTAGCTAGTCAATTGGCTTGGCCAGCAAATAGCAACAACATGTGTCTCAGTTTTCAAGGCTTCTTCAAGTATGTGCTTCTAAAGTACGCCGAAAGGCTCCCGAGAAATGGAGTAGCTCTTGCCATGTCCTCTCATGTTTGTTCCCTCGCACGAGGATGAGTCACTCTTGCTTTGCTCAACAAATGGTGACGCCCTAGGGGCTATGTGACTCAAGGACAAGAACTTCTTTTGCTTCACTTGACAATCAATACGCCCTAGAGGCTATGTTCGAGAAAGATGTGTGAGACTATCCTCAAAGTCTCCCAAAAGGGATGTCAAAAAGCCCTCTTGTCATGTGTGCCCGTTCTCGTTCCCCCAATCAAGGGTGGACCTTTCTCGCAATCAATGATGGCACTCTAGGGGCTACGGTCAAGTCTTAAAGGCTCCCTCGGCAAAGAGCAATTAACTCCCCAGCAGTATCCCCAGCCAAGTCATGTGCAACATTGGAAGCTTCCTCAATTCGGCACCGAAGGTCTCAACGGGCTTCGCAATCTACAATCTTTTGGGTTACGGCATTACAGTAATTCAAGCAAAGGGCAGTATTAGGGCTTCGCGACCGACAGTCTTTTGGGCAACAATACTCGAGCAAGTGCGATGTGGAATAGTCTTATGGCTCCATGAAAGGGATCAAGCTTCAAGGGTCTCTCAACACTTCAAGTCAAAGGCCTCTTGGTTTTAAATGAAGACTCCGATGTTATGAATGAAGTTGATGATTTTTGTTAGAACTCACAGTGAGATTTTGAAGGAAGTCTTAGAGAAAAGGAAAAAGATTCAATATGCTAAACTCTAATCAAAACAGGGTTATAGCGGGAAATGCCACGGCCAATCCTAATGTTTCTGCAATTCAGCACCCCCTTCTCCAAGATCAAAAGCACAAGGTGCAGCTCAGATAAAGTTGGGCCACAGCACTAGTTGCATCCGAAGATCCGTCATTAGTTCAACTCAAGAAGAGTCAAGCAAGCATACTCATTTGAGACTTTATCACGCCAAGACCTTATCCTCCGCGACCTCGATGGCACCGCAAGACATTACTGCATCCTTTGACATAAGCCCTCAGCCATTTGGGTATCGACCACAATGAGGCCATTCATCTCCCCAGTAAGAGCAAGAAGGAGATCTCTATCAAGAATTCTACCAAACGGTACACCCGCTCTCATTGCCGAGCCAATCGCGAGGTAATTTGGGGCTTTACAATGAAAGGTCTTCACATCCCGCCATCTACAAGCTCACGACACTTGGGGCTTTGCAATCTCTAGAAGCTTGGCATCAACGATCTCCTCTTGGGGCTTGCTCACTACAACAACAAAGGGCGATTTACTCGAATGAGCCAAGAGCTGATTTATCTTGGAGCTATGCAAGTCCCTCAAAATTTGGCATCAAAGGCGTTCTAGGGGCTTTATAATCAGCAACCCCTCATCTCGGCATCAAAATCCTTTTGAAGCCCCATAATCGACAAATCTCTTGGGGCTAGACATCAATCTTCGTTGGGCACACCAGCGACAACAGAATTCAAGCGAGGCAATCTGGACTTCGACTGAGCATGACTTGATCTTGGGTTGGCTTTACAAACACACAATGGCTAAAATGGTTCACCCACGAACTAAAAAAAAAAAAAAAAAAAAAAATTTTCTTTTTCTCCTTCTATGTGCAAAAATATGTGCTTTACTTTGCTTTGCTCCATAGCTTCTTCCCCAGAGTTCTCCATCATCCTTGAACTACGCTGGTCTGATTCTCTTAAAGGGATACGTAGGCAGCCTTTTGGCACGACCAACCCATCATCCAGAGTACCATCTCGCCAACCCAACATCAAGGGCATTCTCTCATCAACATCTAAAGAATGGACATTCTCCATCAAAGCATCCTCCGCGGACATCAGGAATCCATCTCCACTCAAGCGGCAATGGTAAGTGAAGGTATGAATACATCCGACGATTTCCTCAAAGTCACACCACACACAAGATCACTCTTTACATTCTTACTTCTCTCTCATTGCAAGAGTGTTCCAAAATCTCATCACACCACGAGCACAATTTCTCTCTTCATGCATCTTCTTGCACAAGAACATATATCTGCAAAGCATACACATAACAGGTGTCGCACATAGCACCAGGTACCGCACAGAGTACCAGAATCAACAGGTGCCGCACAGAGCACCAGGTACCGCACAGAGTACCAGAATCAACAGGTGCCGCACAGAGCACCAGGTACCGCACAGAGTACCAGAATCAGCAGGTGCCGCACAGAGCACCAGGTACCGCACAGAGTACCAAAATCAACAGGTGCCGCACAGAGCACCAGGTACCGCACAGAGTACCAAAATCAACAGGTGCCGCACAGAGCACCAGGTACCGTACAGAGTACCAAAATCAGCAGGTGCCGCACAGAGCACCATGTGCCGCACAGAGCACCAATTTTGGTCCATGGTGGACTACTCAAATCACCATACCTCTTCTATCAGCAAAATTCGCTCACACAGGGAGCGCATTTCTATCCTTTGTGATTTCAAATTCCTGCTTTATCGAGTCTTTGTTTTCTCTTGTCGATGTCCTCGGCGGTTGTCTTTCTTTCGTCGACGCGTTTTGCTTCGCAATCCACGTCGCCGAGGGGCTCTGTAGACACCCCGCCTTGGACCTCTCATGTCCCGATTGCATACACATTCTCTATCTTCCTCTCTTCTGTTATGTTTTGTTACTTTCCATTAACTTTTGTTACTTTTCGTTGAGTTCTTGACTTACTCCGTTAGTCTTGGATTTGACCAAGTGACAAAGTCAACCTTGAGTCTTTGTTTCATTTATTTTCGTTGACTTTCGTGATGTTCGTTAAGTTTTTGGACTAATTCTGTTAGTTTTGGGGCTTAACTGCATAACGGGGTTAACTTTTGGGCTGAAATATGAATTTCCTGAAGCTGGGATGCGCACGCCTTTGCCCTCCTTTGTGGGAGGCGTGCTCCTCCCATTGGGGGGGTGGGAAGCGCGCGCTTCCCGCTTCCAGAATCTCAGATTTTGCCAAATTTCCCTCCTTTTCTGATTTGTAACGCCCAAGACCATTATGCCTTGGCTTGATCCGGGGAATGGCCATCTTTGTGACCACAAACACTTCTCCAACACCTATATAAACCTCTTCATTCCATCATGAAAGGGGAGGATGATTTCTTAACACAAAAATACTTCAAAACACACAAAAGTCTATTTTTCAAGAAGTGGTCAACACAAAGATTTGGTTCTTCTCCGTTCAAGCATAAGGTACAAGGTTTATTCTCTTCTTCTAAATTCTAAGTCTTATTTCCTTTCTTCATATTCTCATCTCTTCTAAGTGAGTATGCAATCTCCATAAAAAGGGATACAATCAAAAGGCCACTTCACTATTGAAGTTTGACCAAGGTTACATCCCAACATTCCAAACTACATTTTAATTCACCATTTTCATCTCTTCATGTAATTGTCTAGCATAATTATTACATGTAATATTTAGCATTAAATCAATAAAATCATTCTTTTCCCCTTTTCTTTACATTATAATTGTTAGCATTGTTAATAAATTGAAGGACATTTAGCATTAGAACACCAATAGTAGCAATAGTAGCAAGACCCGCATAAGCGGGGCGGAGTGGGTGTTTAAATACTTCCCACTCCGTCACCTAACCCCCGAACCCTTCTCTCCCGAATCTCTGGTTTTGTACATAAATTAGGCTATTTCTAGGTTTTTCTTATGTTCCTTTAAAAACATAGGTGGCGACTCTAAACAAATCTAAAACAAGTTAGACATCCTAGGATAATTCACCGCTCTAGCCAAGCCGTGGTTCCCCGGGGTATCTACACCAGCCTTCTTCCCATCATGAACTAAGAGCACGGGAGAACCTTTCTCCGCAATCTTCATCTCCGCAGTTTTAAGCATCCCATGCAACTCGGAGAGATTCTTATCCATTCCATGCATGTTATAATTCATCACAAACTGATTATAACTTTTAGGCAATGAATTAAGAATGAGATATGTGGCTATCTCCTATGGGATTGGATAGCCAAGTTTCTCAAGGTGCTCTACATAACCTTTCATTTTCAGCATGTGAGGACTCACTTGTTGCCCTTTATTCATTTTGCAAGTAGTGAATGCAACAATGGTCTTGTACCTCTCTTGCCTAGCTTGTTCTTGAAACATGGCTCTTAACTCCACGCCTATCTCATAGGCTTCCAAATGTTCCAAAATTTGTTGGAGTTTTGAGCACATAGTAGCAAGCATGAGACAGCTTACATCTCTAGAATCATTACGATGTTTCTTGTAACTGTCTCTTTCTGCCCTAGGGGCAGTAAGTTCTGGTTCAGCAGGAAGAGGCCCATCGAGAATGTACAACTTATCTTCTTGCCTAAGAACAATTTTTAGGCTACGGATCCAATCCATAAAGTTCGTACCATTCTCTTGGAGCTTATCCTTCTCAAAGATCGATCGCAACGAAATTGATTGAGTGTTAGTAGTCATTGTCTACAAATATGCAAAATTTCCAAAATTTAATAAGTACCGGTTTTCATTAAAGAAATAAATAATGAATTTTTCAAATAAAATACTCGCACTAAATTATATAACCTCCATATACATCTGTAGATACCCCGGGAAACCACGGCTTTAGGCTAGAGCGGTGAATTATCCTAGGATGTCTAACTTGTTTTAGATTGTTTAGAGTCGCCACCTATATTTTGAGGAACATAAGAAAAACCTATTGATTATAGCCTAAATTTGATTACGAAAACAGAGATTCTTTGTTTTGAGGTTCGGGGGTTAGATTACGAGATGGGAAGTACCGAAACACCCATCTCGCCCAACTAAAGTTGGTCTTGCTTGATCAAAATCTACATGAATAATAATGTTCTTCTTCTTCTTCTTTAAGTCATAAAAGGGGGGTTTAAAATAGAGTTTGGAATGTAGGAGATAACTCCTTAACCAACCTCAATGAGATGAGGTGATCATTAGAGTCATGTCCCAAAATGATTTGGGTGATTGCACATTTGATTAGAGTAAAAAGAGAGAGAGGAGATGAAGTAGAAAGAAAGGAAAAGATGGACTTTTACCTACAATTTGAAGAACTTCAAATATTGCTTGATGAGATCCTTGGAGAACTTTTAGAAAGTGATTTTTGTATAGTTTTTGTAAGTTCAATTTTCGGTCCTTGAAAATGGAGGTAAAGGGAGGTTTTTATAGGTGAAAGAGGGGTGTTTTTGGTGCCAAAACTCAGTCACCAAGAAATCCTTCCCGGGTAAAATCCTGTAAATTGAGCAAAGGAGAGAATCCTGGCCAGAAATCTGTAACTGACGCCCAGAGGCGCGCACTTCCTGCTTTGGGGGCGAGAGGCGCGCGCGCCTGGCTCCTCCTGTCGGAGGCGCGCGATTCAGAGAAGGAAATTTTGACAGAATGGACTAAAAAGTCAGCCCTGTCATTCAGTTTAGTCCCTGAACTTAACGAAGTCAGTCAGGAACTTAACGGAAGTGACAGAAACTAATGAGAAACACTTAAAATAGGGAGAAACACAAGATCAAATGTGCAATCGGGGTGAGCGGTCCAAGGCGGGGTGTCTACAGAGCCCCTAGGTGACGTGGATTGCAAAGCAAAACGCGTCGACGAAAGTTAAAAAACACCCGCCGAGGACATCACCAAGAAAAAGCAAAGACTCGATGAAAGTAGGAATTTGAAATTACGAGAGGTAGTGGTGCGCTCCCAGTGTGAGCGGCTTTCGTTGATAGAGGGGGTGGCATGATTTGTTAGGTGAACCTGCCGGCTGAATATCTTGAATGAGGCCGTTAGTGAACCTTTTGAACGAGGCTGTTAGTGAACCTTTGAGGACGAATCCGTTAGTGAAATCCGTTGATGAGGCCGTTAGTGAACCTTTGAGGACGAATCCGTTAGTGAAATCCGTTGATGAGGCCGTTAGTGAACCTTTGAGGACGAATCCGTTAGTGAAATCCGTTGATGAGGCCGTTAGTGAACCTTTGAAGAGGCCGTTAGTGAACCTTTGGAGAGGCCGTTAGTGAACCTTTGAAGAGGCCGTTAGTGAACCTTTGGAGAGGCCGTTAGTGAACCTTTGGAGACGAATCCGTTAGTGAAATCCGTTGATGAGGCCGTTAGTGAACCTTTGAGGACGAATCCGTTAGTGAAATCCGTTGATGAGGCCGTTAGTGAACCTTTGAGGACGAATCCGTTAGTGAAATCCGTTGATGAGGCCGTTAGTGAACCTTTGAGGACGAATCCGTTAGTAAAATCCGTTGATGAGGCCGTTAGTGAACCTTTGAGGACGAATCCGTTAGTGAAATCCGTTGATGAGGCCGTTAGTGAACCTTCGGAGAAGCCGTTAGTGAACCCTTTGAAATGAGGCCGTTAGTGAACCTTTGGAGAGGCCGTTAGTGAATCTTTGAGGATGAATCCGTTAGTGAAATTCGTTGATGAGGCTGTTAGTGAACCTTTGAGGACGAATCCGTTAGTGAAATCCGTTGATGAGGCCGTTAGTGAACCTTTGAGGACGAATCCGTTAGTGAAATCCGTTGATGAGGCCGTTAGTGAACCTTTGAAGAGGCCGTTAGTGAACCTTTGAGGACGAATCCGTTGGTGAAATTCATTGATGAGGCCGTTAGTGAACCTTTGGAGATGCCGTTAGTGAACCTTTGAGGACGAATCCGTTGGTGAAATTCGTTGATGAGACCGTTAGTGAACCTTTGAGGACGAATCCGTTAGTGAAATTCGTTGATGAAATATTGCTTTGGAGTCTCGTGCCACTTGGAGTCACACTTGACTTCTTTTTGAATTGTGGGGTGCGGGTACAGTTGACCGCGACCAGAAAAATGTTCCTGCTGGGGATGAAATGTTGAGATTGACTCTTGAGGGGGGTATGGCACCCGTGGCAGAACTTAGGGAGTTCGGAATCCGGAGGAAACCTTGATACGGTGCATGGATTCTTGCATGGGAGACTGCTTCTGAACCTGCCTGATGATGGGAAGAGCGCACGTCTGGGCCTCGTTATGGGACGCGCGCGCCTCTGATGGGTATGTCGGGGGGCGCGCGCCTGGCGCATAAGTTCAGCATATTTAAACAGGCTGTTCGCTGTTTTCGGCCAGTTTTCAAAAATTTGAAGAACCCTCCAAATTCCAAGCCCAATTTTCGTAGAGAAATCACCCCAAAACACTTTCTTGCTGCTCTAGGATCAATTCCGTCAAAGAAACGATGTCGGATCGTCAGCAATCACCTCCGTTTGAGATGCCACAGGGCGAGGAGCCCGAAATTGGGGTTGAAGCTATGGACCCGAGCTTGCTTACTTTCCGGCCTCATACCCACATTTCTCACTTCGTGACTTCGGGTTTGGTAAGAATGCCTCACCTTTCTTGTCGATTTCGGATTTCATGAAGTTCTGTTTTCTTTACCCGAAATATTGCTGCAGCAGCTTTATCGATCATTCTTTGCATGTTGTTCATTGTTGCTGATTTGTTGTAAGAAACATGTTGGGGGGGCATTTTCATGTTCACATACTTGCTTATACATTGTTATGTCATTGAAATCTCTATGTTGAGTTCATCCGTTTTCTAGCAGTCATGCTGATGAAATTTTCGCTGTTCCTTCTTTCCTTTCAGGAGTGGACCCGTCTGACAGAGATTTGCGGTGGGGCTCATGGGCCCATCTCTATATGGAAGAGGTTGCCTGAGAATGTTTGGGCCCGAGTCACAGGGACTCATTTTGGTCTTTTTGTCACTAGCCTCCCAGCTTTGAAGAATGACCCCGATGTGGTCCAGGCATTGAGGGAAAGATGGTGGGATACCACCCATACCTTCCACTTACCCATGGGCGAGGTGACTATGACGCCTACTGATTTCACAGCTTTGACGGGCTTGCCGTTCATGGGGGTGCCTGTCCCTTTTGGTTTGAGAGGGGCTGTTCGGACTCCGGACGAGTTACTGGCCTTGGTTGACTGCCGGTTCGAGGTTAAGAATTCTCGAGTGCATGGGGGCGAATCCGGGCTTATTTCAGCATCTTGATGGCTGAGGCTCGAGGTGTTACTGCTAATCGGGTTGATGCCGTGGCTCGTTGCTTCATTTGGTACTTGTTATCCCATACTCTATTTGCCAACGGGGGATCTTCGGCCTCTTTGGCTCTGCTTGACTTGTTAGTGGACTTGGACCAGATCAGTCAGTATAACTGGGGCGCAGCGGGCTTGGCTGCTTGTTACCACGGCATGGATTTGACCAGCCGCTCGACCACCAGCTCTGTTACGGGCTTCAGCTTGCTGTGGGAGGTATACCACTTACTGTCCCTTTTATATTCTCCTTGCCTTAGTCATAACTGCCTTTTTCGTTGACTGTCATTAACTTTGTTTCTGCCTCTTGTCTACAGCTTTGGGCTTTTGCTATCCTGAATCTGAGGGATTTCAAGATTGCCAAGGAAGGCCAGCCCCAGTATCCGGACTGCGTACGGTGGGCGTATAAGGAGAGGAATGTGAAGACTGGCACGAACCCCATTAGTCTTACTCCGGCCCGACGGCACTTGGACACCCTGAGGCCTGAGTCTGTTGCCTTTTCTTTGTATCTATGGAGATCAGTTCAGCACTGGTTTGAGCATACTCTTATTCCTACCCTCTCGGCTTTTGATGAGTTCGGGTGAGTGCATGGCTCTGTACTTGGTAGATAGGGTATTTTGACAGCATGGTACCCAGGCGACAGACTTTTACACACCCCCCCCCCCCCGTCCTGCAGTTCCAGACGTTCCTCCTTTCTGCCCTCGTAACTGGAGGTCACTTTCAAAGGCTGACCGCGCGGCGTATATGGTAGGAGTTGATTCCGTCCCTTATATTCACTTGGATCAGGATTATGGCCTCTTCAGGGAGAACAACTTGATGCAGGGCTTTATGTTTTCTGATCCGAGGAGATCACAGGCTGCTCCTTCGACCTCCGCTCGGTTTTATACTACCGGTGCCGGGTATTGTTTTGATCCTCCTTTGCCTCCTCCTTATTACACTTATTCCAACTTCGGGGTCTTTGAGGAGTAGAGGGAGATTGTTCCCGAGGATATGTCACCGGAGAGAGAGCCTCCCGCTCAGGCTGCTGTGGTATGTTTTTCTGACCATCTTTGCATTTCTCAGTTCCAGTCTTGTTTTTCTGTCCTTTGTATTGATGTAGTTTCCTTTTCCTGTTCTTTGTTGTAACAGGTGCCCGTGGCTGCTTATAGGCACTTGGGTAGGCAGAACAAAGGGATGAGGCGGAGGCTCCGTCAGCTGGAGGAGAGGGTGCTGGAGCTGTGCAGGGATTTTGCTGTCATGACTAGAGGTGCTGCTGGTGCTGTCTCTGGTGCTGCGAGAGGAGCTGCCTGAGGTGCTCGGGGCATGGGACGAGGCTGCAGGGATGCTGCACTGGACATTGATGAGGCTGTCTCTTCGGCGAGGCAGTCGTTGAGCAGGAGTCTGAGCCACGGGGGTAGCCATAGTAAGAGCCTGAGCCGAGAAGGTAGCCAGAGCCGGGGTGGTGCTAGTTCGTCAGGGAGAGCTGCCAAGAGGACCCGTCCCGATGTTGTGGTTGAGACGTCTAAGTCTGAGGATGATGATGATGATGATGATGATGAGGATGACGATGAAATGAGGAGACCGAGAGCAGCAGCAGGGGGTGAGCACAGTGCTGGTGATGATGTGCCCGAGCTGTTGTGGCTGAGAGGATGAGGGATTGAAAACATTTTAATTTTTTTGCATGTAATAACATTTAACATGTATTTACACTCCTATTTATCTTACTACTCATTTTATGTTCTATTAGCGACTCGATCTTAGATGTCGACTCTTTAGAAACAAATGTGTGCCCAAAGGATGCTTGTTGTCGATGCTTGAACTCCTTTTTGTTGCTGGGATTTGATTTTGCTGCAGGTTGGATATGCTGAAGTGCTTGGGTTCTGTTCTGAACTGACAAGGGTTGTTTCTGTCTGAACTGCTGTCAAAGGCGCGCGCGTCGGGCCTTGCTTGTGGGAGGCGCGCACGTTGTGCAGCCTTGGTCGGAGGCGCGCGCTTCTGGCCTGCTGAATTACATCCCCTTTCTTTTTCTGATCAGAATGTTCCAACAGCTATAAATTTTGAACCATTTTCGACCAGAATGGTCACACAGCATTCTTTTGCAAATACTTACTCCTCCTAAACCACGAAATTCTTATCATAATGGCCCCAATGACTTTCTCCTTTGAAGTTAAGGTTTCCATCCCCGAGGGTGAGAAGTCCATTCCAATGGTGAACGCCGTTCCAGCTGTGGGGTCCGTCCCGATGGTGGAGAAGCGTCCGAGCGTTTTTGATCGTTTGGGAAGGCCCAATGACGATGTTGTTGACCCCGTGAGACCGGTGGTTCATGTGCGGGACTATAGACCCCGTCATTTTCCCAAGAAAAAGAAAGGTAAAGGAATTTCCTCCTATGTGTGGAAGCGTCCCATGGTTGTCCCCGCTAAGGCTCCGCTTGCTAAGGGCAAAGGGAAAGCCGTTGATGAAGCTCCGTCCCGTCTTAGCGTTTTCTCCCGTCTTGGCGGTCCCAAGAATGTTCCGTCCCCGTCCAAGAAGACTAAAGGGCATAACAAGAAGCAATGGGTTCCCAAACCTAAGAAAGATTAGATTTTTCTTTGTACCCCAAGAGATTGCAATTAAATTAGACCACTTTGTTTTAGGATTTAATGTTTTGATGTATTTTGTTGCTCAATAAATCCGTTGTAATGGTTTGAATAATTCATTGAATGAATAAAAATTGCATTTTGTTATTTGAAGTGAATTGGGTATTTTTGATATGTTTTAGACCGCACCCGAAGGTTGCCTACGTTCCTCCAGTTGGGAGGCTCAGGTCTTCGTAGTTCAAACAAACAAAGACCATTTTTTTTTTTTTTTTTTTGTGTGCACCCTGTTTTTTGCCTAGATCGCCCTTTCGGGTTTTCAATCTAGCGGGCTTCTTTTTTTGGTTGAATAACGCATAGGCTGGATTATATTTTCCGTCAGAAATCTTAGAGGGTGGAGGGATTGTATTTGTGACGGCAGTGGTAATCATGTGTGTGTTTAACACACTATCCAACATCGAGCGCCAGTTTCAGTAATTATCGCTAGTAAGATGACAATGTCCCAAATAGGATTGAATATTTAGATTGAGGGGAAGGGTAGATTGATGAAAGTGGACTATTGTTTGCGCGCGGGTTTTTCGTTCTTTGATTTACCTTTTTGATTGCTTTGAGAGTCGCCACCATGTTGTTGTCAGAACATGGACCGAGATATCTAGATTCAAGGGTTAAGTTATGAATTGGGAAGGTCAAGGAGCACCCAATTCACCAAATCTAGGATTGGTCTTGCTAAGAAATCATCATCATTGTTTCAAAATCATGCAAAACATACGCAAAAGGAAAACAAACAAATAAATAATTGCTTATTTATTTGGGATGTTGGATCATGTGCTTCGATACCATCTCCATGGATTGGAGAGGCTCTAGGATGATCCTTTGATGGAATCACACTACTTTAAAGACAAAGAAGGAGATGAGAAGATAGAAAACAAAGAGTTTTACCTAAGCGTTCTTCAAGAATCCTATGGATGGCCTTGACTAAAGGCCTTGATGATCCAATGAACTTGGCTTGAATGGTGTTGTGGAGGCTTGAATTTCGTGGGTGCGGAAGAGGGACTGATTATGGGGACCTCTTTGATCAGATTTGGAGTGGTTTTTTGGGTGAATGAGGATTCTAGCCTTTTTTTGGTTCAAGAACCTCTATATTTATAGGAGTTCTAGACCTAGGGTTTTGGCCAAGAAGGTAAGTTGTGATGGGAATCCAAGACTTGATTTCCATAGAGGTATTTTTGGACTCTAGGATCGTCCATTAGGTTTTCCCGGATTGCTTAAGTGTTTGCCAAGAAAAAGGGGTTAAGATCAATAAGGAAACTGACCAAAACCGACTGTCAAGGGGGGATATCTCGTACGAGACATCAATGTCTCGTACGAGACATCCATGTGCTGGAATCACATTTTTGCCCTCTGCAGCAGTTTTGATGTTCATTTAGGCCCCTGACTAACGGAGTCAGTCAGAAACTTAACGAAACATGTCCAACTTAACGAGTTTCGACCCAAATCAAAGGCGAGACACATAAGTAGTGTGATTATGAATGAGTGTCCAAAATGGGGTGTCTACAGATCCCCTCGGCGAAGATACTTATGGATGAAGTAACGTAGTCGATAGAAAAGACGCCATTTTGAACTAGTGGTATGGTCGTGCTAAAAAGCTGCCTACGTATTCCTCAGAAGGAAATCAGACCAAACGTAGTTTGACTCTGAAAACACACAAAAACTGAGGTTTAAGGTATTTTCAAAATCATTTTTGAAAACAATACTTGCGGTAAGTAAAGTTTAGAGTTTAGAGAGTAACCCATACTGAGGAATCAATGGCCATGACCCAATTCTGAATATACTCCTTTTTGTTGATGACGAACCGTCTCCAGTTGCAATCCATACTGAGGAATCAATCTCTTTGACTCCAATTCTGAATATACCCTGTTGTTGATGATGAACCGCCTTCAGCTCTGATGGGAATCCTATGTTATTAACATACATTTTGATAACAATTATTGGACTCGGGTTTGGAGACGCTAATTACTTGGATCCTTTCTTCTCCTTCTAACGAGATTGCCTCTTCGCCGAAAAATATGAATCCTATGGCATTAGCTTACACCTTGATGAAAATTATGGGACTCTGAGGGGTGTGAATCCTATGTTATTGGCGTACGCCTCGATAACAATTGTGGGATCACTGGTTGTGGAGATGACAATTACTTGGATCCTTGCTTCTCCTTCTAACGAACTTGCCTTATTGTCAGAAAAGTGAATCCTATGCCATTAACATGCGTCTGGATGGCAATTGTGGGACTCTAAATGGTGGGATCCTGTGTTATTAACTTACATCTTGATAACAGTTGTGGGATACCCGGTTGTAAATCCTGTGTCATTGACATACGCCTCGATGACAGTCGTGGGACGCTGTAAGGATCCCGCCCCCACGCGGAGGATCGCGACGAGTTATGGGGGCGAAAGGCCAAACGCGGTTAACATGCCAAAAAATAACGGAGTCACCACTTTTGTTAATTATTTAACCCAACAAAAGAAAAGGTTAGAGATTCTATTAGTTCGGAGGTCAGGTTATGCCTTGGGAAGAGTTTCACGTCACCCAAGTCGCCTCGGATAGGACCGAGTCTCCCTAATGTTAGTTAACGAAAGTGCATGTGTGTGTGTGTGTTTTCAAAATGGGAGAAACTGATTGTTTTGACAAAACCAGTTAATTATTTAACAGAAAATGTTTATTTTGCAAACTTTCTGGTCAGGAAAGGAAGAAACTGGAAAATGCCATCCCCAGCCAAAGTAGCCGTACGGATGGGGAGGGCTCTCCAGGTCATTTTTACAGTTTATTTAGAAAACAATCCAGTTTTAGTCAAAACAGAGTATCTTTGCTGAAACTGGACTGAAATGTTGATTTCCAGTTTATGATTAACAACAAAACTTTGAAAAGTTCATTCCTATGCACTTTGATCATCAAAGGAACCCCAAAAAAAAAAAGATTTGGGTGTGATCAAAGGCAATTATTGGAGAAATTTATGAAAAGTTGATGAACATGGCATTTAAACCAAAATGACCATTTTGGTGGATAAAGATTCAAACTTTACCACCAAAATGGACTTATTATACAAGATCAAACCTTTAGGTACACAAATATAACATAAAGATCAAATATTTATGTCCCATACTTGGTGATTTATGGCTAGATCATGGTTGGGGTGATAAAGATTGGAACTTTATCCCCCAATCATGACTCTTAAGGCCAAATAAAACAAAATCAACATGAAAATGTAACAAACCATGATCATCTTTAGGTTTTACCCTATAATCACACACTAGGTGTGAAGGGAACCTTGAATCACCTCATGATTTGGATCATATACATATATAATCATAATATATATAGCTTAAAAGGCCAAGACTTGTATAATATATAGATATAGTGCTTGAAAATGGACAAGACTTGCAAGAAATGTAAAGTGCTTGAAATGGACAAGACTTTGCAAGAACAAGAAGAGATAATCACAAGATAAATAAGTAATATGAACAAAGATAAAAGAAAGTTTGAGATGAAGAAGAAGATGGGGAGAATGAGGCTTCACCTATTGTGGTTATGGCCTATCTTCCTCTCTAATCACTCAAATGTATATATCACTCACTTTCTGCTCTCAAACTGGCAGAGTTTCAACTCACAAAATGTTTTCTCCCCCCTGAAATGATCAGCATGGGGTTCAATTTATAGAGGCTGAGGGTGCCCAACATAGCCGTACGGATAGGGACCTCATGTGCCCAAACCATCCGTACAGCCCGACTTGGCGAGCTTCTGCATTTTTCTAAGTTTAATTCCAGTTCAGTCCTGGAATATCAGGTTTATCCTAGTGAGGTCCTGGCCCATTGGTTTATCCCTAAATGGTACCAAGAATTCCTCTAAAGTAGGTCAATTCAGATTGGGGTACTTACAGAGCCCCTCGGCAACGTCGCTTTTGAAGAAAGCGGGGTTGTCGATAAAACAAGCATCCCAATCTGATGGGAGGACGGCTTAGCCGATTTGGGTGAGAGATTCTAAGGCTACTCAAACCTATAAGCATCCCAATCCGACGGGAGGACGGCATAGCCGATTTGAGTGAGAGATTCTAAGGCTACTCAAACCTATAAGCATCCCATTTTGATGGGAGGACGGCATAGCCGATTTGGGTGAGAGATTTTAAGGCTACTCAAACCTATAAGCATCCCATTTTGATGGGAGGAAGGCTTAGCCGATTTGGGTGAGATATTCTAAGGCTACTCAAACCTATGAGCATCCCATTTTTTATGGGAGGACGGCTTAGCGATTTGGGTTAGAGATTCTAAGGCTACTCAAACCTATAAGCAGCCCAATCCGACGGGAGGATGGCATAGCCAATTTGGGTGAGATATTCTAAGGCTACTCAAACCTATAAGCATCCCATTTTGATGGGAGGACGGCTTAGCCGATTTGTTCTATGGCTGGACTTAGAGGTATAGGATTCCTACGTATCCCTATTCGAGGGAATCAAGCCTAACATAGTTCGGGTGAGAGATTGTAAGGCTACTCAAACCTATGGGCCTTAGGTGGATATCTATTCATCCTTTCCTAAATAGGCATGGCCCGAAGGCCGGGCTTGGTCAACTTGGCCCTATTTGGAGGGGGTCGACTAAAGGGGGCTGGCATGGCTCAGAGGCTCAAATAATGGGCATGGCTCAGAGGCTAGACTCGATCGACTTGGCTCTATCGAAGAGGGTCGACTTGAGGGTAACTGGTCTTACATCCTACTAAGGACTGCCGGGACATTTGGTCAACTTTTCTCATGGCGGAGGGTCGACTACACAAACTGGTCAACTTATCTCATGGCGGAGGGTCGACTACACAAACTGGTCAACTTTTCTCATGGCGGAGGGTCGACTACTGTAGACACTCCGCCTTGGACCTCTCACCCCGATTGCATACATAGTATTTTTATTTTACTTGTTTTTGTTAATTTATGTTACTTCCATTAAGTTTCTAACTGATTTCGTTAGTTTTAGACTGAACTGCATAACAGAATTAACTTTCTAGTCCATTCTGTCAAAATTGCCTTTTCAAAGCCGCGCGCCTCCGCCTTTTGAGGTCAGAAGCGCGCGCCTTCCGATGGTACACCCGGAAGCGCGCGCCTCTGGGGCGTCAGTTACAGATTTTCTCCCAAGAATCCCTCTCTTGCTTATTTTGCATGGATTTCACCCGGGAAATATTTCTTTGTGACCGCGAATTGGCACCAAAAACATCCCCTTTCAACTAAAAACCCCTCCAATCCATCATTGGAAGGGACCTCTTTTCCATCTCTTTTGGATCTCTTTTACCTCTCTTGGACCTCATTTTTAGACCTTGACCTCATTTTTAGACTTGAATTTTCTCTATACACACACTATACACAATTCTCTACACAAATTCTCCCAACAAGAGTTCTTCGTAGCAAGACTCTACATAAAATTGTTCTACAACAATTTCTCCACGACAAAACACCATTTTCAAGTCCACGTTTGAAGTCCTCTTCTTAAGGTACAACTTCTTTTTTCTTCTATTTTCTTCTTCTTAAATGTATGCAATCCCCATCAATGGGACATGACCAAATAATCACTTTACTATATTAAAGTTGGTTAAGGTTATCTCCCTACATTTACATTCTAGTTTAATTTACTCTTCTTCTCTTAATGTAACCTTTGACATTTAATCAATAAAACAATTCTCTTTTAATTCCCCTTTTCTTTACTATATAATTGTTAGCACATTTTAATATCAATAGAATGACTTTTTAGCATTAGAACACCAAAAGTAGCAACACCCGCGTAAGCGGGGCGGAGTGGGTGTTTAAGTACTTCCACTCCGTCACCTAACCCCCGAACCCATCTTTTCCCGAATCTCTGGTTTCGTACGAAAATTGGCTTTCTTTAGGTTTTTCTTGTGTTCCTCTAAAACATAGGTGGCGACTCTAAAATCAAGTAGACATCCTAGGTAATTCACACGCTCTAGCCAAGCCGTGGTCCCCCGGGGTATCTACAGTGGCGACTCCGCTGGGGACATCGAGGGTTAAACTTGCATTTTCATTTTTGGTGTTCTTTTATTTTATTTTCTGGGCATTCTGGCAAAAGGGTAGGAAGCGCGCGCCTCTGGCCTTCTTGGCCTAAAGCGCGCGCGTCCGACCCTAATTACCAGAATCGCCCACCTCTCATCTTGTCCTTCAATTCCATGTTTCTATGCTAACGTTTACTGCAGGGGAAAAAGTTCTATAATTTAGGGTCAAGGCAATCCCTTGAACCCACTGATTTGCAGGTACTGCCCAGAAGCGGGCGCCTCCACTTCTCTCAGTCTAACGCGCGCGCCTCCCGAGTAGGCTTCTGAATGCGCGCGCTTCTGGGCATTTCCCAGAAACAGTGAACAGAATGGACAGTTTTGACAGTGTGTGGGCACCGGGCCTGCACAGAACAACTTTTATTTCATGTTCATTTTTTTATCGGTCACACGGGTGATTCGAAAGTTGTAAATACGTGCTTATTTGTTTTTTTATTTCCTTTGAAAAAAAATAAAAAATATTTTGTCACTTGTTAGACCTCACACTACGCGCACATAATTCCTATGAACTGCTCACTATCGAGTCGCACAAGTCCAACCCCAAACCCGTCGAGGCCCGTCCTAGAAAGTTTCAAGCTCCACTCGACCTTGACTCTTTCGAAGCGGTAAACCTCAGCCCGTGGCGTAGTTCATGACTACATGCCGGGGGTGACCTTTAAGCCTCTCTTTAGCCGAGCACAAACCACACAATTCTAGTTAGGGTCTAACACTCCGTGACTCAAGTCGGTTTCCATGTGCCGAGATTTCCCTAAACTAATGTTTTCAAATCATACATGCCACTCGTTGTTTTGGACGAAATAAAACTCCGTCCCCAAGTGGTTATTATGGACGAAAATAAAAATCCGTCTCCGCATGTATGCTTTACTACATTAATTTAGTTTAATCCCGACACATGTAGGTTTCACAAGCGTGGTGGAATCCGATGAGTATATGGGACCACGAGAAGGTCTATATACTAGTGTGACGATTCCACTATTTTTCTAAAAACCCCAAAAAAGGACCACGTCCTTCCGACTTTTGTAAATAAATAAATAAAAAAAAAGTCATTTTTCTTTATGTGGTTTGAGTCATTTCTCTTGTTCATGGGTTAAATCATTTGATTCAAAAGGTATTTGTGGGGCCAACCTAAGATCAATCGTGTTCTCTCCATAGGTCCAATGACTTCCAACAGCAACAACAACAAGGGTGAGAATACTTCCGTGTCCAACGAAAGGCTCTTCAACATAATAAGAGCCATGGGGGAACAAATGGATAGACTTGTCGAGGATGCCCGTCGCAAGGATGATTTGTGGCAAGACCGTCTTGATCTCGAGAGGAAAATCCAAAAGGAAGAAGTGTCCGAACTTAAGGCTCGTTTGCAAGAGCTCACCGACAGCAAGGCAAAGGTCCACGGTAAAGCACGCTCAAGTGGCTCACCCCTCAAAAGTCACAAAGGTGCCACCAACGACCGTGTCTATACCCCTCTCAATGGCATGACCATCACCGAAGCCTACAAAGCTCTCAAAACCAAGGGACAAGTTTCTCCTCTCCAAGGGTACAAGCAACCACAACCGGTACGTCGCAACCATGCCTACCACAAGTGGTGTGACTATCACCTATGCAGCGGTCACCTCACCGAGGATTGCTTCTCCATCCGTAACATCATCCAAGACTTGATTGACAATGGTGAGTTTACCGTGGTTGAAGAACAACAGTTAGAGAGTGGCAACATGCAAGAACTCATCAAGGAAGAGGCTCAGATTTGAAATGGGGTTTCAACAAGAGATCATGCTACAAGGCCGACAACAACAATCTCCGTTTCTCTTTCTCTACCTAGAGATAGGATAAAAAAATAAAAAAAAAAAAAAAAAAGAGTTAAAAGTCCTCTAATGTGTGCATTAATGTTTTCTCTCGTCCAATGTTAAATTTGGAGTCAATCATTAAATAAAAGTCGTTCTTGTCCTCATACACTCCTCCAAGTTGTTCAATTTAATTCTTGGCAAAATGATGAAAAAATGTCTAAACAAGTTTTGGAATGAAGGCCATCACTTGAATGCCTAGGGGCTAAACATCAACGACGGCATCAACAACGAAGACATCAACAACGACGAAATCAAGACAAAGAAAGGTGGAGCAACAATCATGAAGCAAAGTTTTCAAAAGGGGATAGTAAAAAAAAAAAAAAAAAAAAGCTCGCTAGGTTGAAATCCTCAAATCAACCTAGGCAAAAGTTAGAGCAAAAAAAAAAAAAAAAAAAAAAAAAAAAAATCTCCCCCTCAATCAAAGAAGTACAAAAGAACAATATCATTCCACCAAACGAAGGACGAAGCAACATCGACAACAATCACGACGAAGCAACAATTCCATCACAACGAATGGAGAATCCACAAGAACTACGGTGACCTGAGCCTCTACACTGGAGGAACGTAGGCAACCTTTGGGTCCGGTCTCATGCAAGAAAGAAGATATGTTTAGCCCTAGTGCGTTATGGTGATTGGCCTTCATCTCGAACTTGTCAAGACATCTTTGTACGATTCATTTGCCAATGAATTAATCACCTCAAGATTGAACAACTTTCCTATATTTTGGAATCACTTTCCGTTCCTTATCGAGTCTAGGGCTTCTATTCTTTCTGCATACTCCCAATTTTTTGCAATCAAATTGGGACTTTCCTTCTCTTCTCTCTTAATGACTTACTTGCTTTCGTGAGTCATTCAACAAATATATACATGAAGTCAATACTAGGGACACTTCCCTAGTCGAGTCAATGTCACTCATCTTTAGTGACAAGAGGTCTTCATCGCAAAATCACATGTATTATCTCCTCAGCCAGAGTCAATGCACACTTCCCCATTAATCGAGTCAAAAAAAAAAGACACAAAAGAGATACCCGCTAGATTGAAAACCCGAAAGGGCGGTCTAGGCAAAAAACAGGGTGCGTCATAAAAAAAATGAGAGAGTGAGAGAGAGAAGGGAAAGAGAAATGGAGATCTCTGGCCTCTAAGGAAGACAACTGCACAAGCTCTACATTGGATCTCCTCAGCAAGTCAATTCCCCACCGAGTCAAATTTGGGATTGCAAAAGGCTCGACAAGATATGGCACCATCAAAGGTTGTCTTGGGTTATCGGCATCATTCTCCAGCAGTGTGCATTTTTGGGTTCATGAAAAGAAGGCCAGGCCCGTGGTAACCAAGACCCATTTGAGAACGAGCCCATCATAAAAGGGCACGAGGTTGCACAAATAATCCCTAGCTAGTCAATTGGCTTGGGCAGCAAATAGCAACAACATGTGTCTCAGTTTTCAAAGCTTCTTCAAGTATGTGCTTCTAAAGTACGCCGAAAGGCTCCCGAGAAATGGAGTAGCTCTTGCCATGTCCCCTTGTGTTTGTTCCCCCACACGAGGATGAGTCACTCTTGATTTGCTCAACAAATGGCGACGCCCTATGGGCTATGTGACTCAAGAACAAGGGCTTCTTTTGCTTCATTTGACAATCAATAAGCCCCAGGGGCTATGCTCGAGAAAGATGTGTGAGACTATCCTCAAAGTCTCCCAAAAGGGATGTCAAAGAGCCCTCTTGTCATGTGTGCCCGTGCTCGTTCCCCCAATCAAGGATGGACCTTTCTCGCAATCAATGATAGCACTCTAGGGGCTACGGTCAAGTCCTACAGGCTCCCTCGGCAAAGAAGCAATTCACTTCAATGTCCCCAGCACATTTGAAGCTTTATACCGAAAGGTCTCAAGGGGCTTCGCAATCTACAATCTTTTGGGCTACGGCATTACAGTGATACAAGAAAAGGGCAATATTGGGGCTTCGTAATTAACAAGCTTTTGGGCAGTGGTACCCGAGCAATGCAATTTGGGAGTAGTCTTATGGCTTTATGAAAGGGATCAAACTTCAATGGTCCCTCAACACTTCCAGTCAAAAGGCCTCTTGGTTTTAAATGAAGGCTCCGATGATATGAATGAATTTGATGATTCTTGTTAGAACTCACAGCGAGATTCTGAAGGAAGTCTTAGATAAAAGGAAAAAGATTCAATATGCTAGACTCACCCGGCTGAGTTATAGCGGGCAATGCCAACATGTTAACTCTAGAGACAGAGTTACGGCCAATCCCAATGTTTCTGCAATACAGCACCCCCTTCTCCAAGATCAAAAGCACAGGCTGCATCCGAAGATCCGCCGTCGGTTCAACTCAAGAAGACTCAAGCAAACATACCGTTCAAGACTTTATCACACCAAGACCTTATCATCTGCAACAACATGACCATCTCCCACGAGACGTCTCCCGAAGACCGTACTACATTTTCAACATGGACCTTCCGCCATTTGGGTATCAACCACAAAAAGGGCCATCCATCTCCAAGTAAGAGAAAGAAGGAGATCGTCTTCAAAACCCTACCTGATGTGGCATCCGCTCTCAATACAAAGCTAAGCCAATTCGAGGCTTAACACCGAAAGATCTCCACATCCCGCCATCTACAAACTTTACAAGCCCGTGACATTTGGGGCTTAGCAATCTCCCGAAGCTTGGTATTAATAATCTTCTCTTGGGGCTTGCTCTCGTCAACATCGAAAGGCGATTTATCATAGGTCTATGCAAAATTGGCATCAAGGGCATTATAGGGGATTTTCAATCAACAACCCCTTATCTCGGCATCGATAGTCTTTTGAAACCCCATAATCGACAAATCTCTTGGGGCTAGACATCAATTTTCGTTGGACATCGCTACGACAACATTCAAGCGAGGAAATCCGGACTTCGATCGAACATGACTTGATCTTGGGTTGGATTTACAAACACACAATGGTTAAAATGGTTCACCCACGAACTTAAAAAAAAAAAAAAAAAAAAAAAAAAGAGATTTTTCTTTTTCTTTTTCTCCTTCTATGTGCAAAAGTATGTGCTTTATTTTGCCTTGCTCCTAGCATTCCTCCCCCAGCATTCTCCATCATCCTTGAACTACGCTGGTCTGATTCTCTTAAATGGATACGTAGGCAGCCTTTTGGCACGACCAACCTATCATCCAGAATACCATCTCGCCAACACTCCATCAAAGGCAAGAACAATTCATCATCATCAACATCATCATTCTCCATCCAAAGCATGGATATTCTTCATCAAAAGCATCAGCATCCTCCAGCAATCCATCCCCAATCAAGCGATAATGGTAAGTGAAGGTATGAACATCATTCATCTCAACCAATCTCTGCTTTCAAAAATCACTTCACACACTGAATCACTTTACTTCTCTCTCATGCAAAACTGCTTTCAAATCACATTGCACCACGAGCACAATTTCTCTCTTCATTTCACACTTCATGCATCTTCTTGCACAAACACATATACCTGCCAAGCACACACATAACAGGTACCACCACGAAGTCAACAGCATCCGCTACTCAAGGCACTTCATCCCCAGCAGAAAATGGTCCACAGTCAACCATGCTCGCATCCCCACGATAAAGTCAACAGCAACTGCAGCTCTAGACATCAATTTGGTCCATGGTGATCCCGCACCAGCAAACGGATCCCGCCATCAGCAAACGGATCCCGCCATCAGCAAACGGATCCCGCAATCAGCAAACGGATCCCGCATTCAGCAAACGGATCCCGCACCAGCAAATGGATCCCACCATCAGCAAACGGATCCCGCAATCAGCAAACGGATCCCGCACCAGCAAATGGATCCCGCAATCAGCAAACGGATCCCGCCATCAGCAAACGGATCCCGCCTCAGTAAACGGATCCCGCTTCAGCAAACGGATCCCGCTTCAGCAAACGGATCCCGCACCAGCAAACGGACCCCGCCATCAGCAAACGGATCCCGCAATCAGCAAACGGATCCCGCACCAGCAAACGGATCCCGTACCAGCAAACGGATTCCGCTTCAGCAAACGGATCCCGCACCAGCAAACGGATCCCGTACTAGCAAACGGATCCCGCATGAGCAAACGGACCCCGCATCAGCAAACGGATCCCGCTTCAGCAAGACAGATCCCGCCATATCTTTTCTATATCAATAAAGTCGCTCACACAGGGAGCGCACCCCCATCTTTCACAATTTCAAAATTCCCCTCTTTCTTTAAATTGCGGCCGTGGTGGGCCGCCTCAAGCCACCACACCTTTTGGGCCGCCTCAAGCCAAATTTTTGTGGCCGTGGTGGGCCGCCTCAAGCCACCATACCTTTTTTAAAATTTTTGTGGCCGTGGTGGGCCGCCTCAAGCCACCACACCTTTTTTAAAAACTTTTGTGGCTGTGGTGGGCCGCCTCAAGCCACCACACCTTTTTAAACTTTTGTGGCTGTGGTGGGCCGCCTCAAGCCACCACACCTTTTTAAAATTTTGTGGCCATGGTGGGCCGCCTCAAGCCACCACACCTTTTTAAAATTTTGTGGCCGTGGTGGGCCGCCTCAAGCCACCACACCTTTTTAAATTTTTGTGGCCGTGGTGGGCCGCCTCAAGCCACCACACCTTTTTAAATTTTTGTGGCCATGGTGGGCCGCCTCAAGCCACCACACCTTTTTAAAATTTTGTGGCCGTGGTGGGCCGCCTCAAGCCACCACACCCTTTCCATCCGCGAAAGCCGCTCACACAGGGAGCGCACTCCTATCCTTTGTAATTTGAAATTCCTGCTTTATCGAGTCTTTGTTTTCTCTTGTCGATGTCCTCGACAGTTGTCTTTCTTTCGTCGACATGTTTTGCTTTGCAATCCACGTCGCCGAGGGGCTCTGTAGACATCCCGCCTTGGACCTCTCACCCCGATTGCATACATAGTATTTTTATTTTACTTGTTTTTGTTAATTTCTGTTACTTCCGTTAAGTTCCTAACTGATTCTGTTAGTTTTGGACTGAACTGCATAACAGAATTAACTTTCTAGTCCATTCTGTCAAAATTGCCTTTTCAAAGCCGCGCGCCTCCGACTTTTGAGGTCAGAAGCGCGCGCCTTCCGATGGTACACCCGAAAGCGCGCGCCTCTGGGGCGTCAGTTACAGATTTTCTCCCAAGAATCCCTCTCTTGCTTATTTTGCATGGATTTCACCCGGGAAATATTTCTTTGTGACCACGAATTGGCACCAAAAACATCCCCTTTCAACTATAAAAACCCCTCCAATCCATCATTGGAAGGGACCTCTTTTCCATCTCTTTTGGATCTCTTTTACCTCACTTGGACCTCATTTTTAGACTTGAATTTTCTCTATACACACACTATACACAATTTTCTACACAAATTCTCCCAACAAGAGTTCTTCGTAACAAGACTCTACATAAAATTGTTCTACAACAATTTCTCCACGACAAACACCATTTTAAAGTCCACGTTTGAAGTCCTCTTCTTAAGGTACAACTTCATTTTTCTTCTATTTTCTTCTTCTTAAATGTATGCAATCCCCATCAATGGGACATGACCAAATAATCACTTTACTATATTAAAGTTGGTTAAGGTTATCTCCCTACATTTACACTCTAGTTTAATTTACTCTTCTTCTCTTAATGTAACCTTTGACATTTAATCAATAAAACAATTCTCTTTTAATTCCCCTTTTCTTTACTATATAATTGTTAGCACATTTTAATATCAATAGAAGGACTTTTTAGCATTAGAACACCAAAAGTAGCAAGACCCGCGTAAGTAGGGCGGAGTGGGTGTTTAATGTTGGTAGTGGTGCCCTAGGCACGTTTAATAAACGTTGTAATTGTTATCATTTATTTCATATCAATAAAAAGATGTTTTGATTATTATTGTTGTTCATTTTACTTATAATAATCCCCGTCCCTAGTGCTTGTTAAGCACTAGTATAAAGGCTAAATGATCATGGGATGATCATGTTAGATTTATGGGTACTTGTTTGGAACAAGGTACTGGACTTGACCCGCTGCATGAGATTTATGTCATGGTCTATGTCGTACATATATCTCATATTAGTTATGTCATTTGAATCCTTAGACATGAAGTTATTATAGTCTTCCACTTGATGAACATTGTGTTTGACATATTCAAACGCTACCTTAACACGGTAGTTATAAAGGGTATGATTGGCATAATCGGATTCCCGTTGGGAAGAATAATAAGCTAAATGGATTTGTCCCTCCACGGAGAGATGTCAAGCTTGGGCCCCTCGAAGGAATGATTTGATGAAATGTTCGGCCGGACTCAAATGGATTGATTGGATCAATAGCATTTGAATTATCAACATATTCGGAATCGAGAAAGTATTGAACAAAACAAGTTGACTGTTTGACCATGACTTGTGTTCAATGACATCGTGGACAAAGGGATTGTGACATATTCTAAAGGAATGCGAAATTGTATCTAGTTACACTATTTGGATAGGTATGACGGTTTGCTAGAACCTAATCATATCTTATGGGTTCATGTTTGAGCCCATTGCCAACTTAGTGTAATCCTAGAGGGTCACACACAAATAGAACGAATCATAAAGGACTAAATTGAAATTATGGAAAAATGTCAGGTTTTGGCTCTGGAACGGTCGTGCGCCTTAAAATGGCACGGCCGTGCCATAAATCCAAACCAAGGCAAATCTGTCGACATGTTTGACACGACCGTGTCAAGAAGTCAAGCACGACCGTGCCGAAATTGGTCAACTGGGGGAAATCACGCGGACCTGATGGCACGACCGTGCCAGTTTATAGGGCACGACCGTGCCAGTCAAGTCGGCCAGAATTCCTTGTTGCCTAATTTGGTGACGGGATTTTGGATTCCTAAGTCCTTAAGGGTTAAGGATTGGGACCTATTTAAAGATCCTTTCAGCAGCCATTAGCATCATTATTGTGAGTGCCTCCATAAGGTTTTGAGAGGTTATTTTTCTTGTTCTAAGATCCCAAAAGTGAAGAACAAGAATATTCATAATTTATATAATTCTTGCAATTGTGAAAGTGTGTTTCACAATTTGGTCTAGCAACCAAGATCAAGAAGTTGCTTGATATTCGTTCGTGGTGTGGATACCGCTAGAGGGTGAAGCTCATCATCTTCAAGGTTCGCGTTCTTGATCAAGTTTCAAAATCTCCACCAAGTTCAAAAGCTAGAAATTCATAGCCATCAAGGGTTAGTTATTCATCTATTCATCTTGTTGTATTTGATTCAATCACATGAACGGATCCATGGCTTTGGGTTTCTTAAAATTTTAATTGCTAATTTCCGCTGCGCATGTTAGATCGAAACCCAACAGTGGTATCAGAGCCCCGTTCATGTTGATTATTTCAATACTAATATCATGTTGTGTGTATATAAATTGTTTATGTGCCTAGCATGATATGAATATTGGATTACGTGATGTTTATGTGTTATATGATTTTATGTGGTTTATTGTTTTAGAAATTTTAATCGCACTATTCAATCGCAATAAAAATTATGGTGGATTTAAAATTGTTTGGATTATCAATTTTTGATTGGATCAAATTTTTGATATTCTAGGGATTCAAGAATAAATTGATTATTTAAGGTTTTGTTGATCATGGTGATTGGATCACCAAGAACACCAAATCCTTATTGAATCGGGAAAAACAAATTTTGGAACTTTAAAATTTTGATTTTCGGAAGGGTCCGACCGGACCCATACCTTGACCCGGCCGGACCTAGGGTTTGGCGCGGGGAAGGGCTTGGGTCTTGGGTGTGGATCTTGGGTTTAAATTTCCTATTTGTTTTAGTCTTGTGAGTCTAAGATTGGTTCAAGGTTTGGATGGCTAATCTACGTTCATCGAGATTGTGTTTCCCAAACTTGATCGCAATCGAAGTTTCAAAGATAAAACGAAGTTAGAATTATGAAGAGTTCATAATTGCTAAAATTAAGAAACAAAGTTCTTGATTCAAAGATTGGAGATCCATGTGGAATTGTGAATGCAATTGACCTACGTTCATCGAGACCATCTATTGCTTAATTTCGGCCACATGGACTACTTTCTTGGTTTCTTGAATAAGTGCGGAATTGTGGATGCCATATGGCTTAGTTTCGGTCGCACTTCTTGTTGTCTTGATTTGGAGATGATAACCAAAGTTCAAATAGTCTCATCCTCATAATTATAGAGAAACTAATGACACATAAATATTATGCTTAAATTAATGGAGATTAATTTAGTGGCTAAACTTGATGTGTAACATGTTTATATTATGTGCTCATAAATGTGTTATATGCTATATGTGATGAACCTTCAAAGAAAGTTTTAAGTCCTTTTGCCATGCCATGATTAAAACACTTGTTTATACATGAGTAATTTTATGTGGGCTCGCCAAAGCGAGGTGCATTGATTTTATTCATGTTTGAGCAAGATGAGTGAATAAGAGTTTCCTATGCGTTTAAAATGGTTGGACCTAATTAAGCGTCAAAACAGTTTTGGGCTTAAGGCAAAGATGAGATTTAACATGCTTTTTGAAATTGGATTTTTAAAGAATCTCATGAAAAAAAAAAAAAAAAAAACTGAGAGTCATATGA
Source organism: Campanula takesimana (assembly GCA_026119855.1). Taxonomy (NCBI): domain Eukaryota; kingdom Viridiplantae; phylum Streptophyta; class Magnoliopsida; order Asterales; family Campanulaceae; genus Campanula; species Campanula takesimana. Next base: position 1,397,357 of record JAOWBW010000123.1, on the reverse strand, counting down.
GATATGATTGACAAGAGTTGTCTACCTAATTGATTTAATTTTGAGCGGTGCGCCAAAGCGTACTCAAAATTAGATTAAAGCGGGATCTCAACCCAATTAAATTATATTATACATTGGATGTATAAGAAGGTTATATAATTTAGTGGGAGTATTTTGTTTAAAATACATTATTTATCTCTTTAATGAAAAACGGTACTTATTAAATTTTGGAAATTTTGCATATTTGTAGACAATGACTAATAACACTCAATCAATGTCATTGCGATCGACCCTTGAGAAGGATAAGCTCGAAGAGAATGGTACAAACTTTATGGATTGGATCCGTAGCATAAGAATCGTTCTTAGGCAAGAAGATAAGTTGTACATTCTCGATGGGCCTCTCCCTGCTGAACCACCGCCTACTGCCCCTAGGGTAGAAAGGGACAATTACAAGAAACATCGTAATGATTCTAGAGATGTAAGTTGTCTCATGCTTGCTGCTATGTGTTCAAAACTCCAATAAAGTTTGGAACATTTGGAAGCCTATGAGATAGGCGTGGAGTTGAGAACCATGTTTCAAGAGCAAGCTAGGCAAGAGAGGTACAAGACCATTGTTGCATTCACTACTTGTAAAATGAATGAAGGGCAACAAGTGAGTCCTCACTTTCTTAAAATGAAAGGTTATGTAGAGCACCTTGAGAAACTTGGCTATCCAATCCCATTGGAGCTAGCCACGGATCTCATTCTTAATTCATTGCCTAAAAGTTATAATCAGTTTGTGATGAATTATAACATGCATAGAATGGATAAGAATCTCTCTGAGTTGCATGGGATGCTCAAAACTGCAGAGATGAAAATTGTGGAGAAAGGTTCTCCCGTGCTCTTGGTTCATGATGGGAAGAAGCCTGGTGCCAAAGGCAAGGGTAAGGCAAAAGTTGTCAAACCCAAGATAAGCAAGGCAAAGGTTGCCAAGGCTTCTGAGGCAAAACCCGATACACAAAAGGATGCAATTTGTTTCCATTGTCAAGAAATTGGTCATTGGAAACGTAATTGAAAGGCTTTCTTGGAAGAGCAAAAGAAGAAGAAGGGCAGCAAGGCTGCGTCGACTTCAGGTATCTATATGATAGATATTCTCCTTTCTACCACTGATTCTTGGGTATTGGATACCGGATGTGGTTCTCACATTTGTCTAAATGTGCAGGGACTAAAGAATAGGAGACTGCTTAAAGAAGGTGAAGTAGATCTACGCGTGGGAAATGGAGCAAGGGTTGCTGCATTAGCCGTAGGGACTTATGAAGTCACTTTACTTTCCGGATTAATTCTTGTTTTGAACAATTGTTATTATGTTCCGGATTTAAGCAGAAATATTATTCCAATTTCTTGTTTGGATAATGAAGGTTTTAAGTTTCTTATTGAGAATAAGAAATTTTCTATTTATTTAAATGATGTGCTTTATGGTATTGCTAATTCATTTAATGGCCTTTATATCTTGGATGTCAAGAATGAAAATAATGTCTATCATGTAAATAAGAAATCTAAACCTAATGATGTAAATCATACTTATTTGTGGCATTGCCGTCTTGGTAATATTAATGAGAAGCGTATCTCAAAACTCCATGGGGACGGACTTTTGGGTTCATGTGACTTAGAGTCATATGATACTTGTGAGTCGTGTCTTCTTGGAAAAATGACTAAGACACCTTTTACCAAGTTGGGTGAAAGGGCAAGCGACTTATTGGGGTTGATACATTCCGATGTATGCGGACCATTAAGTAGCAATGCTAGGGGAGGATTTCAATACTTCATAACCTTCACTGATGATTATAGTAGATTTGGGTATGTTTACCTAATGAAACATAAAAGTGAAGCATTTGAGATATTTAGAATATTTCAAAATGAAGTAGAAAAACAACTTGGCAAAAGTATAAAAGCACTTCGATCAGATCGAGGTGGAGAATACTTATGTCAAGAATTTGATGATCATCTAAAAAATTGTGGAATAGTTTCACAATTGACTCCACCGGGAACACCACAATGGAATGGTGTGTCCGAGAGGAGGAATCGGACTTTGTTAGACATGGTTCGATCAATGATGAGTCAAGTTGATCTTCCAATATCCTTTTGGGGTTACGCTCTAGAAACCGCTGCTTTCACACTAAATCGTGTTCCAACTAAATCGGTTCAAAAGACTCCATATGAGATGTGGAGCGGAAAGAAGCCTTGTCTATCTTTCATGAAGATTTGAGGTTGTGAAGTTTTGTCAAAAGACTTATCTCAGACAAACTTGCACACAAATATGATAAATGTATTTTCGTGGGATATCCTAAGGAAACTAAAGGATATTACTTTTACAACCGAGAGGACAACAAAGTGTTTGTTGCCCGAACTGGTGTCTTTCTAGAGAAAGAGTTTCTCTCCAAAGAAATCAGTGGGAGTAAAATAAATCTTGAAGAAATTCGAGACCCAAAAACTAACATTGAACCAATAGTGGAACAAGAACAAGAACCACAAGGAGTTGTGGAACCTGTTCAAAGTACACAAGCAACTCGCAGATCTAGTAGGTTACGATCCGAGCCCGAGAGATATGGATTTCTCGTAACGGATAGTAATGAGGTAGAAATCATTGAGAATGATGAACCGTCAACCTACCAAGAGGCGATGTCTTCTCCTGATTCGGACAAGTGGCTTGGAGCCATGGAATCCGAATTGCAATCCATGCAAGATAATCAAGTTTGGAATTTGATTGATGCGCCCGAAGGTGTAAAAACCATAGGATGCAAATGGGTCTTCAAGAAGAAGACTGACATGGATGGGAAGGTGCATACTTACAAAGCTAGGCTTGTAGCGAAAGGTTATAGGCAAGTTCATGGTATTGACTATGATGAGACCTTTTCACCCGTAGCAATGATCAAGTCTATAAGAATTTTGCTTGCCATTGCCGCATATCATGACTATGAAATATGGCAGATAGACGTCAAAACCGCTTTCCTGAATGGAAAACTTCAAGAGGATGTGTATATGACACAACCAGAAGGTTTTGAACAAGATTCTAAGGTATGCAAATTGCAGAGATCCATCGATGGATTGAAGCAAGCTTCTAGGAGTTGGAATCTCCGTTTTGATGAATCGGTCAAAGAGTTTGGTTTCATCAAGAACGAAGATGAACCTTGTGTATACAAGAAGATTAGTGGGAGCATAGTGCTATTCCTTGTTTTATACGTGGATGACATATTGCTCATTGGAAACGACATTCCTACACTTCAGTCTGTGAAGTCTTGGTTAGGAAAGTGTTTTGCAATGAAAGATATGGGTGAAGCCGCATATATTCTTGGCATTAAGATCTATAGAGATAGATCAAGGAGACTGCTTGGTTTAAGCCAAAGTACATACATTGACAAGGTCATTAGAAGATTCCGTATGGAAAACTCTAAGAGAGGGACCTTGCCCGTGTTACATGGAGTTTCTCTAAGCAAGACTCAATGTCCTAAGACAAACGATGAGCGTGAGAAAATGAATGATGTTCCATATGCTTCGGCAATTGGGTCCATCATGTATGCCATGATTTGTACTAGGCCGGATGTGTCTTATGCTTTGAGCATGACAAGTAGATACCAATCCGACCCTGGCGAAAATCACTGGATAGCTGTAAAAGCGATTCTTAAGTACTTGAGAAGAACTAAAGACTCGTTTTTGGTCTATGGAGGAATGGAAGATGATCTCGTTGTAAATGCTTACACGGATGCAAGCTTCTAAACCGACAAAGATGATAGCCGATCGCAATTGGGATTTGTGTTTATGTTAAATGGTGGAGCTGTAAGCTGGAAGAGTTCCAAGCAAAGTACAACCGCTGATTCTACAACAGAAGCTGAGTATATTGCTGCATCGGATGCTGCAAAGGAAGCTGTTTGGATTAAGAAGTTCATAACTGAACTTGAAGTGGTTCCTAGTATTGCTAGTCCAATAGACCTTTATTGCGACAATAATGGTGCTATTGCTCAAGCAAAGGAACCAAGAGCACATCAGAAATCCAAACACATACTTAGGCGTTTTCATATCATTCGAGAGATCGTTGATAGGGGAGGCGTAAATATATGCAGAGTACTGATGACAATGTTGCGGACCCGCTAACAAAGGGACTTCCACAAGCTAAACATGATGGTCATGTTAGGTCCATGGGTATTAGATACATGGGAGATTGGGCCTAGGGAAAGTGGGAGATTGTTGGTAGTGGTGCCCTAGGCACGTTTAATAAACGTTGTAATTGTTATCATTTATTTCATATCAATAAAGAGATGTTTTGATTATTATTGTTGTTCATGTTTACTTATAATAATCCCCGTCCCTAGTGCTTGTTAAGCACTAGTATAAAGGCTAAATGATCATGGGATGATCATGTTAGATTTATGGGTACTTGTTTGGAACAAGGTACTGGACTTGACCCGCTGCATGAGATTTATGTCATGGTCTATGTCGTACATATATCTCATATTAGTTATGTCATTTGAATCCTTAGACATGAAGTTATTATAGTCTTCCATTTGATGAACATTGTGTTTGACATATTCAAACGCTACCTTAACACGGTAGTTATAAAGGGTATGATTGGCATAATCGGATTCCCGTTGGGAAGAATAATAAGCTAAATGGATTTGTCCCTCCACGGAGAGATTCAAGCTTGGGCCCCTCGAAGGAATGATGTTGATGAAATGTTCGGCCGGACTCAAATGGATTGATTGGATCAATAGCATTTGAATTATCAACATATTCGGAATCGAGAAAGTATTGAACAAAACAAGTTGACTGTTTGACCATGACTTGTGTTCAATGACATCGTGGACAAAGGGATTGTGACATATTCTAAAGGAATGCGAAATTGTATCTAGTTACACTATTTTGATAGGTATGACGGTTTGCTAGAACCTAATCATATCTTATGGGTCCATGTTTGAGCCCATTGCCAACTTAGTGTAATCCTAGAGGGTCACACACAAATAGAACGAATCATAAAGGACTAAATTGGAATTATGGAAAAATGTCAGGTTTTGGCTCTGGCATGGTCGTGCGCCTTAAAATGGCACGGCCGTGCCATAAATCCAAACCAAGGCAAATCTGTCGACATGTTTGACACGACCGTGCCAAGAAGTCAAGCACGACCGTGCCGAAATTGGTCGACTGGGGGAAATCACGCGGACCTGATGGCATGACCGTGCCAGTTTATAGGGCACGACCGTGCCAGTCAAGTCGGCCAGAATTCCTTGTTGCCTAATTTGGTGACGGGATTTAGGATTCCTAAGTCCTTAAGGGTTAAGGATTGGGACCTATTTAAAGATCCTTTCAGCAGCCATTAGCATCATTATTGTGAGTGCCTCCATAAGGTTTTGAGAGGTTATTTTTCTTGTTCTAAGATCCCAAAAGTGAAGAACAAGAATATTCATAATTCTATATAATTCTTGCAATTGTGAAAGTGTGTTTCACAATTTGGTCTAGCAACCAAGATCAAGAAGTTGCTTGATATTCGTTCGTGGTGTGGATACCGCTAGAGGGTGAAGCTCATCATCTTCAAGGTTCGCGTTCTTGATCAAGTTTCAAAATCTCCACCAAGTTCAAAAGCTAGAAATTCATAGCCATCAAGGGTTAGTTATTCCTCTATTCATCTTGTTGTATTTGATTCAATCATATGAACGGATCCATGGCTTTGAGTTTCTTAAAATTTTAATTGCTAATTTCCGCTGCGCATGTTAGATCGAAACCCAACATTTAAGTACTTCCCACTCCGTCACCTAACCCCCGAACCCATCTTTTCCCGAATCTCTGGTTTCGTTGGAAAATTGGCTTTCTTTAGGTTTTTCTTATGTTCCTCTAAAACATAGGTGGCGACTCTAAAATCAAGTAGACATCCTAGGTAATTCACACGCTCTAGCCAAGCCGTGGTCCCCCGGGGTATCTACAAGTACACAAACTAGTCAACTTATCTCATGACAGAGGGTCGACTACACAAACTGGTCTCACGTCATCACAGACTGTCGGGACACATTGATAGGTTTTCTCTAACCTGGCCACTCTCAGGGATAAAAGTTTTCTTAACCTAATCATGACTATACTGGTCTTTATGCCCTACCAAGGGCTTCCGAGGCGATAACATCTTAACTTTCATCCTGGACTTACGAAATACGGCCGGGTCAACAAAATCCAATGGTCTTACGTCATGCCGGACGGCCAAGGACGAATTTCACGGAGCCTAATGGACTTATGTCATTCCGGACTGCCAAAGGACACAATCTCGCAAAACCTAATGGTCTTACGTCACGCCGGACGGCCAAATGGGCAAATTTCATAAAACCTAATGGTCTTACATCACACCGGACGGCTAAAGGACACAATCTCACAAAACCTAATGGTCTTACGTCACGCCGGACAGCCAAAGGGAAAATCTCACAAAACCTAATGGTCTTACATCGCATCGGACGGCCAAAGGGCACAATCTCACAAAACCTAATGGTCTTACGTCACGCCGGACGGCCAAAGGACACAATCTCACAAAACCTAATTATCTCACGTAACGCCGGACGGCCAAAGGGCAAATCTCACAAAACCTAATGGTCTTACGTCACACCGGACGGCCAAAGGATAATTTTTCAAATTTTTAACTGGACTTACGAAGAACGGCCACGTTAACTTCCCAAATTCATACTTTTAACCTGGACTTACGAAGCGCGGCCGGGTTAAATTACATACTCTTAACCTGGGCTTACGAAGTACGGCCGAGTTAAATTCGCATTCTTAACCTGGACTTATGAAGTACGGCCGGGTTAATTACATACTCTTAACCTGGGCTTACAAAGCACGACCGGGCTAATTCTCATTCTTAACCTGGGCTTACGAAGTACGGCCGGGTTAGTTTCAACAAAGCTAGTCTTACGTCCATCTAGGGACTGCCCAGGGACATTTTCATTGGGAACCTAATTTTTCTAGGTTCAATTCAAGTTGCATGAGCCAAGAAGGGCATTTTTCAGGGTATTTATGACAAGGGGCTTTGAATGGGTAGGACCACAAAGCTAACTTTCAACAAGAAACCATTAATTTTGGCAGGGCTAAAGTAGCCGTATGGCTAGGGGAGGAAACACTAATTTTTCATTCAATTTTGTTCCAGGCCTGGTCATCTTCTTAAATGCCACAGTCTGAGGTTCATCAATCAGTTCATCACCTTTATTTCGAAAGATTTCTCCTCCATGGAGCCTTTTCTCATGGAAAAACCACCAAAATTGTCCAAAATTCATCAAGAATGCTTTGAGGGCAACCTTAGGCTTTGGATGCGGTACCATATGAGGAATTACAAGGGAGTTTTCCAGTCCAAATCTGGTCTCCAATCTCTTTGGTCCCTCAAGGAGTTCATCCCGGATCTTGAGCTATTAAGAGACGCTGCGTCCTTTTGGGATGTCAGGAGACATGTATATTGTTTCTCCTACAATGAAATCACTCCAACCTATGAGGATTTCAAGGCCTTGGTGGGCGGCGTGGACACGGAGGTCATTGCTCTCCCCTCATGTGTGTCGAAAGGTTGGTCTCTCTTCTCGACATTCCTTTGGAAGAGGCCCAATGTATGGTTCTTAATCATACTTTTATTGACATTTCATATCTCCCCGAGAAGTTCATGGATCGCACGGATGAGGCTTCTTGGAATGCTTTTGGTTTGTGCATTCTTGCCTTTTTCTACATGGTTGGCTCCAAAGGTACTTGTCATAGGGTTTTACTGAGTGTCCTTGAGGAGTGCCATGCGGGGAAGGATATTGTCCCCTTGATCTTGGGCGAAACCCTTTATGGCATGGACCGCTTGGCTTTGGGAGACAGCTTCATGCGTAGCGGTAGCCCCGCCTTACTCACTTTGTGGTTGAGGGAGAGGTTGATGGCCATTCCTGAGGCTCTTATCTCTCACAGACCGTGGTCTTATTCCTTGAGAGGCATTCTCTTGGACTTCACTCAGAGTGACTGGGAGGCTTACATGGCTTGCCTCATGACTGCCGAGATCCGTTGGTCAGTCCCACATTGGCGTATAGCTCGGTGTGGGAGTATCAGGATAATTCCCCTATTTTTCGGGTGCCGGGACTTTTGGGATCATCTTATTACATCCCTTCTTTGGTCCGTCATCAGTTTGGATTACTGCAGACTCCACTGTTAGAGTGGTCTGGTGTTAACCCGGAGCATTTGAGGCTTCCTCCCTTGTCTATGTGGGACTCCTCCGCTATTTCTCTTCTTTCCCGATCGTGGACTCGTTCCCTCTTTCTGGTTCGGGTATTTCTTGGGCGTGCGGCCAGTATGGTTCTAACCACGGTCTACTTGGACTGGTATGAACAGACTATGGGACAGACTCAGAGGCTTATTGAAGAGAGGTGTGAGGCTATTCTTGGTGGGACTCATGACCCTAGCAGGGTTTTGAGGGAGACCGAGGCCGTGGCGAGTGGCCATAACATTACTGGGGACATTATCGAGGACTATCAAGCCTTGGCTGATAGGAGAATGGCTACGATACCTAGGGCACGAATGGAAGATCTTCGAGCTCGGGCCATTGCCAATGCGGCTTTGAGGGCAACCGGGCTGGTTGAGGATGTCGCGACCCCGGACCCCGCGGGCCCCGGGACCGCGATCTGGACGTCGACTTTAAAACCAAAACTCAGAAATACTGAAGTTTAAAATTCCATTTGATACAAAAAGGGCGATGATCCAAATTTTACAAAACCAAGTTTAATAAAAACCAATTACAACTCTTAAAGACGTCATTGTTTGGTACAACTACCCCAAAATGGTTACACATTTACATAATGGAAACCAACCTATATCAACCTTCCCCAAAAGAACGGATCCACACTCGACGTCCTCTATCTCGTGATCGGCGAGACTAATCCTTAGCACCTGGGGGGGGGTTAAGGAAAAACAAAGATAAAAGGAAAGGGTGAGATAAATCTCAATAAGTTACTAATGCAACTACATGACATGCTATGATGCGATAAGCAATAAGCAATAATAAATATCACGTAGCACATAGCATTTATCACATAACAGATAGCAGCGGAAATAAACACATAACAAAGGATATAGCCAAGGTTTTCCAAACCGGAACATCCAAATAAAGGATCGCTGCGCAGCTTCAATAATCAACCAATCATCATCTTCATAATAGCATGAAAGCCGAAGAGAAAACCCCGGTACCGGAACCAATAACCAAAGGAAGTGTCACAAAGGACGGGAGACATGCCACAAAGTCATGCTCCAATAAATAGCTAAAATGCACACAAAGGAGCTAGCTCTTCTCACATCCAAGGCCAATCTGGAGGAGGGTAATAATGGGGCAAAACAATGGTCAACATCACAATGGACTTGGCCGTGCCATCATAATGCTTCGCATCGCCCAAACACACACAAAATACCAGCTGGACATTCATATAAAGGCTAAGTAATAAATACTAGCTTAATTAAACAACTTAAGGTTCCAAAGTAGGGAACCAATCAAATTAAGTTACCACAAAGGTCAACCAATATAAACAGCTCATCAAAGATGCCCAACATTACCAAAACGGTACTTAAATAAATTTCACTTCATAATTATTCACAAAGAATCAAATCCACACAATAAAGTGTTCCACGGTGTTATCTTAAGTTAATTAGAAGGATTAAACCCAAACTAGTTAAGTTTTAAGTCTTAAACCAAGCAAAAGGGTCAAATTCCTGAAACAGGGGCGGGCGGGCGCCTGGTATGGGGCAGGCGGGCGCTTGTTTGTCCAGTAAGTTTGGTCTTCAGAAAGGGGTATGTAGGCGGGCGCCTGGTCTGACCCAGGCGGGCGCCTAGTCTACGGGCTGGGGGAAATTCCCAGCTGGGTTCTTCCATTTTTCCTTACCATTTTCACAATCTCTTAATCCAACACAACCAATGAAATCCTAAAGGTACCCAAACCATAACTAACCAACAAAGGGACCTTAACAACACTTTTTACCAACAAAACCCAAGATTAAATCAAGACATTCATCCATTCACCATTTTTAGCCAAGAACTCAATAAATTCAAAATAAATTCAAAACTCAATCAAACTTCACAATTAACACATCAAACATCATATAAACATGATATGAACATATTAGCATCAAAATGGGGGAAAAGTAACTTACTTGCAAATTCTCAAAGTTGACGGAATTCAAATCTTTTTGGCTCTCTACGATCCTATCGACGATCTAAACAATGTTCACGTTTTAAGAAATGAGAGAAGATGAGAGGAAGAAGGAGAAAATTAAGAGAGAATGGAGAAGAGAAAAACTTACCCAAACTTGGAGGAGAGAGAGAGAGATTGCTGGGGGGAGGGAGTAGGGTGAGGGAGATGGAGTGTAAGAGGGAGAGGGTAGGAGTAGGGAGGGAGTAATTTGAAATGATACACCTAGCCCCCCTTCCCTTACTAACTAGCTCAACTAAGATACTCCCACTAATTTATTAAGACCCAAATAAAATACTAGGCATAAATATTATAACACATGAATTTCACACATAATTATTTAAATAAATAATAATTTAAATAAATAAATAAGCAATTAAATAAATAAAAATCATTTAATTACTAATCAAATAGAGCCTATATTTCGGGTCGTGACAGAGGATGTCAGGAGGATACCCAATCATGGAAGGGGGGGAGGTAAACATCTTTGAGGTGAAGAAAAAGAAGACTCGACGGAGTCAGAAGAAGAAGTGGAGGGACGAGGAACAGTGATAGTCCTATATTTCCATGTATCCACCCATTGCCATTGCAGACACATTAGTTCATTTTAGGTGTCTTAGTTATGTCTTAAGCATGTTAGTTGAATCGAGAGTAGACCGTGCTTGAACTCATCAAAGAAGTGTTTTAACTGTAATGAAAATGGTTACTTACGAAGCCAATTTGCATTCACATGGAGTCTTTGCTCGAAACCAAATTTGATTTTTATTCATTTTTTAGAACAGACCAATAATTGGCTGCCTACGTTCCCCTCTTACAAATGAGACTAAAGGGCTCAGGTCATCTTAGTTCACCTTTTACAAATTTTGGGTGCGACCCTGTTTTTTCTCTAGACCGCCCAAATGGGTTTTCAATCTAGGTGGGTATATTCTTTTAGCACCTACAAATTTTTTTTTTAAACAAAGTAACGACGGAGCTTGTCACCGTTGACCGGGTGCGTGAAGGGGTTTCCATCTAAGTCCGCAAGCCTCATTACACCTCCTGAGAAGATCTCCTGTACCACGAAGGGACCGATCCACACGGGCTCCCATTTTCCATCGAGGTTAGACCTCCCGGGGGGTTTTTCCTTAAGGACCAAATCTCCTACCCAAATTTCTCGGGGCTTCACCTTTCTATCAAAAGCTCGCGCCATTCTCCCTTGGTAGGCGTGTATGTGCTCCATTGCCATCAGACGACGTTCGTCCAGCAAGGCCAATTCATCATGCCGGCTCCGAAGCCAATCAACCTCATGGATTTTGTTCTCTAACAAAATTCTCAATGACGGTACCTCCAGCTCAGCCGGGAGCATGGCCTCCATTCCATAAGTCAAGGCAAAAGGGGTTTCCCTAGTGGCGGTTCTAACCGAGGTCCGGTAGCCCCACAATGCTAGATGTAGCTTTTCGGGCCAATCTCTTCCCCGCGTTGCCATTTTCTTAATAATCCTTTCGAGCGTTTTTTTTACGGCCTCCACTGCACCGTTGGTCTGGGGCCTATATGGGGAGGATTTGTGGCGAGTGACTCAGAATTCTCCCAATATTTGGTCACATTCACCTTCGAAGTGCGAGCCATTGTCGGTGACGACCTCGTTCGAGACCCCATACCGACACATGATGTTTTCCTTTATAAACCCCGCAACTTTCTTGGAAGTGAGGACCTTGTAGGATTTAGCCTCTACCCACTTCGTGAAGTAATCCACGGCTACCAACACAAACTCGTGGCCATTGCTCCCAGCAGGGAAATTTTCCCAATGATGTCAATGCCCCATGTTGAAAAAGGCCATGGTGTGGTCATACAGTAGAGATGGTGAGGTGGTAGGTGGTTGAGGTTAGAGAACCGCTGACACTTGTCACACCTTTTCACAAATTTTATGCAATCAATCTCCATTGAGATCCAAAAGTAGCCCATCCATAAGATGACTTGCATTAATGCCCTCGCATTCATATGAGGACCACACACTCTGCCATGAACTTCTTGCATGAGTTCCTTTGCCTTTTCCATGCTTATACACCTAAGGAGAAGGCCCTGATGGCGCTTTTTGTACAAGATGTCCCCCAAGATGACATAGTGGGATGCTAGCCGTTTGAGTGCCGCCATGCTTTTAGCTTTTACCCCATCCACATATTCTCCCTTTTTATTCATGAAGGAAGTTTCTCCTTCCTTGAGGAATTGGTAAATCTAGTTGTACCATGGGTCCTCCACCTTTTCTGGGGTGGCCTCAATCTCATAACAGTACGCCGGATTTTCTTTCCTCCCAACTCGGAAAGGTTTTATTGACTTTCCCTTAGGGATTTCTACCAATGAGGCTAAAGTAGCTAAGGCGTCGGCAAAACAGTTCCGATCCCTCGGCAAGTAGTGGAAGCTAACTTCTTTGAATTGTGCCATGAGGTCTTCCATGTAGGCATGATATTTTTGCAAACCAGGGTCCAGTGTTTTCCACTTGTTGGAGACTTGGTTGATGATCAAAGCCGAATCTCCGTATACCTCCAATTCTTTCACATTCCTTTCCAGGGCTGCTTCTAAGCCGGCCGTGCATGCCTCATATTCTGCGGCATTGTTGGTTACATCAAATTTCAACTTGATGGCGATGGGGATGTGCTCATCTTTTGGGTCAACCAAGAGCAATCCAATGCCATTTTCTCTTTTATTGGCGGCACCGTCGAAGAACAATTGCCACCTATTTTCTCCTTCGAGGGCAAAAATCCCTTCATTAGGGAATTGCAGCTCGGGCTCCTTTTCCTCATTACTAGGGAAGTCTGCCAAATATTCCGCTAAGACCCTTCCTTTTGATTGCCTTTCTTGACACATAACTGATATCATACTCAGCTAGGAAGAAAGACCATTTGGCAAGTCTCATAGACAAGGATGGCTTTTCCAACAAGCACTTGATGGGGTCTATCTTGGAGATGAGTTGTATTGGATGGGCATGCATGTAATGCTTCAACTTTCTCACGACCCATACCAATCCGGTGCAAGTCTTTTCAATTGGGGAGTAGTTGAGCTTGCTCTCTTGTAGTTTACGGCTCACAAATTAGATGGCATTCTCTACCTATGAATCCTTCTTCTCTTGGGCCAACATTGCTCCTATAGACGTATCGGTCACTGTTAGGTAGAGCAAGAGTGGCTTGTCCTTGTGCGGGGGGCATAGGATTGGTGGGTGGATAAGATAGGCCTTAATATTGTCAAAGGCCCTTTGGCATTCCTCATTCCATTCAACTTCGGCATTCTTCTTTAGCAATTTAAAGATGGGCTCACATGTGGGAGTAAGCTGGTTTTTGAAGCGGCTAATGTATTGCAACCTTCCCATGAAGGCCTTTACCTCTGTTTGGGTGTGAGGTGGCTTCATTTCCACAATTGCCTTAACCTTTTGGGGATCAACTTCGATACCCCGTTCAGTGACCATGTACCCCAAAACCTTTCCACGAGAAACCCCAAAAGTGCACATGGCCGAATTGAGCCTCATAGAGTGCTTTCTAAGCCTGTCAAAGAACTTTCTCAAGTCTATCAAATGTTTCCCGTCGGTGCCCTTGGAATGCACAATCATGTCATCGGCGTACACCTCTATCTCCTTATGGATCATATCATGGAAGAGTGCGGTTGCAGCCTTTTGGTAGGTAGCCCCAGCATTTCACAATCCAAAAGGCATTACGGTGTAGCAAAAGGTCCCTTAGGGGGTGGTGAAGGCGGTCTTCTCCTGGTCCTCCTCGGCCATCTTAATATGGTTATACCCGGCAAAACCGTCCACAAAATATTTGACCTCAAAACTAGAGGTTGTATCTACAAGCATGTCGATGTTCGGTAGAGGGAAATCATCTATGGGACTCGCCTTGTTGAGATCCATAAAGTCAACACAGCATCGGACCTTTCTGTTGGCCTTTGTGACTGTTACTATGTTGGATAGCCACGAGGGGTACTCTATCACCCTTATGAAGCCGACCCGTAGTAACTTCTCAATCTCCTCTTTGACTTGCAAAGACCATTCCGGTTTGATTCACCGAAGATTTTTCTTGACAGGTTTCACCTCGGGATCCACAGGGATACTGTGTTCAACGATCGAAGAATCCAACCCCGGCATATCCTTATAAGACCAAGCAAACACATCCATTTACTCCTTAAGTAGCTCAACCAAAGCTTCCCTTTCGGCTCCTATGAAGTAGCTACCAATCTGTGTCTCTTTCGGCTCATTTTCAGTCCCCAAATTCACCTTAGTTAAAACCTCTTTGGCAGCTTGGGCACGGCTTTCCTTTCGGTCACTATGGATAGTATCTTTGAGTCCTAAAAAGCCAGTGGTGATAAAAGCGGCTTGTGATTCACTTCAACTAGTGACAACTTTAAGTGTGAGGTCTGCGCTGAAAAAGAAATTGAATTTATACCTCAGCAAACTTGTGAAATTCCCAAGGAAAAACATTCTAGTTCAATGGGTAAAAGACAGGAACCAGTCAAGAGACAAACATTCCATTATGTCTACCCAACGAAACAATTTGAGAAAGCTAAAGAGAAGGAAGTAGCTACAGATGAATCTTCCTCTAGAAAAATAATTCTTGAAACAAGGCGCACTCCTTCTACGAGCGAACATTATGTGCTTAGGAGCCATGCGCATCAACGCCATGCGCCTCCTAGCCCTATGCGCGCTCCTAGAAAAAGTGCAACAAAATTTCAAAAGAAAAATTTTGTTAAGGCAAATTCATCTGACCCAAAGAAGAATGCTATCCGTAAGAAAAGTAAGGAGTTTGTGAAAACTCACGTGATTGGTGGCTTTCATCATTGTTCTATTTATAATTGTTCTGGACACAAGGTCGTGGATGCCTTTTGAGATTCACTCCCAATGCCAAAGGACTTAAAAATCCTAAGGTCAAGCAAGAGTGGGTCGTCAAAAGTTGCTAACTCTAGGACCCAAAAAGGAATAAAGGGGACCTGCTTAAATGTCTATATTTCAGGTACTTTGCTTCATGGATGGATCTTCAAAAGCTAGAACGTATTAATGGATTCTCGACAGTGGGTGCTCACGACACATGAATGGAGATGAATCCTTACTTGAAGATGTTCATGAAGAAAGAGGTCCCTCTGTAACATTTGGTGATAATAACAAAGGTCAAGTTGTTGTATATGAAAAGCTCAAGAAAGATAAAGTGTGCATTGAAAGAGTCTCTCTCGTGGAAGGACTCAAGCACAACTTATTATCCATATCTCAATTTTGCGACAAATGATTAGAATGCCATTTCACTTTAACGCAATTTCTTATCAAAAATGGCAAAACCGAAGCTATACTACTCACGGGATATCGTAAGACAAATATTTATATCATTGATTTCTATAGTATGAACTCTAGTACTAATCTTTGTTTTGTAGCTAAAAGTATGAGCGAAAATAGTTGGCTATGGCACAAGTTCTTGAGTCACTTGAACTTCAAATATCTATCAAAACTCAGCAGGGATAATATTGTCAAAGGACTTCCCAAGGTTGCTGATCATCATGACAACAAGTGCGCTGCATGTCAACTTGGCAAACAATCAAAGCAGTCTTTCTCCAGCAAGACAAATCCCTCAACTTCAAGATGTTTGCAACTGCTTCACATTGATCTCTTTGGACCAGTCACCCCTGCAAGCATTAGAGGAAACAAATATACTCTAGTTGTGGTGGACGATTATTCAAGATATGTGTTAGGATTCTTTGTTAGTATACCCACTTAATTTGATTGATCCATGCCACGTGTCTTTTTATGGACTTTAGAACCGCATGTAATTAAGGTATACTTCAATATTTAGACAAGTCCATTTCTAGATTTTTATTTGTCTATGCTGAGTATTGAGTTTGGTTAGATTAGCGGTTTAGATCATAAAACCGCATTCGGGCTATCTAAGAACCGCCAGCATGGAGTCGCTTATTTTTCATCAAACCGCATTCTGTGGTTTTGATGAAACTATCCTTCAAGTCTCTCTTGGAACCGCTGATGACACTTGATGGAACCGCAATCTTGTAACCGCGTGCTTCAGTTTCTTATGAAACCGCACATCAAGTTCATTCTCGGAACCGCTCCTATGCCTGGTGGAACCGCCGATCAGTTATGAAGAATTCAAGAGAAGTCATTTATTCCTTAGACAAATATTCTATTTTCAACCGTAAAGGAATATTTTATGTCATGTCAAAATAACTCTAATTTAACTTGGAGTTACTACAAGGAATGTCGGTCTTGTCCAAGCAATTTGAATTGTTTACCGTTAGTCCTTTCTGCAACAAAGGACGGATGTCAGGTAGTGGTGCTACAACTACCTAGGACTACAGGACAAATCAAAGGACGACAATGACAGCTCAACCAATGGGAATTCAACAGCACTGTACCCTTCAGATTTGATTCAAATCTTTACCCAACGGTCACAAGGGTGCACTGCCTATAAATAGCCTTCATTTCTCAACAATGAAGGTTGCTGAGCTTCAAGAGATTTATTCCCAAGTATTCAAGTTTGCTTTGAAGATTGAAACCCAGATATTCAAACCTTTAACCATCTCCTTAGCAAACCCAGAATTCCTTCATCAAGCTTCAAGCCATCAACTATTCCATACTCAGCCTTTATACAAAAAGTTCTTCATTTTCTCAAACCATCATTTAGATACTTAGAGCATTTGATTTCTTTCCACACACACACCCGATTTATATAATCACATAGATTATATACTTCGAATACACCGGTTGATTTTTCATAGCTTTATAGGTTAGATTGTTTGATTAGAGTTTAGAATCATCTTGTAAAACCTCCTCTAATTAATACAAGTCTAGTAGCTATTAGAAAATCGTAGATTAACCATCTAGGTAGAGGACGTAGTTCATTCAAGAACGAACCTTTTTAAATTATGTGTTTGATCTTTACTTTTCTGTCTTGTCATTTACTTTTCTGTTTGTGGTCTTTAACTTAAATCCATATACGAAATGACTTGAAAAGTAAATTGTGTTTTTCTTTGATCTTCAATTTGATCTATCGGTTGCATCATAGTGTTTTCAACCCGAGTCAAACCGCCTAACTCTTTAACTATCAGTTTGGCCAAAACCGCAAAACTCCGCTGTGCATTTTATCAGTTCGGTTTAAGTGCTTTAAACCGCAGTTGACCAAACTGATAAGTACTCGGTTGATTTTTAAGGGTATTTTAGGAAAAAGTTTGGACCGCTATTCACCCCCCCCTCTAGCGGTTCTATAACCTTGTTGCCCTCTGGGACCAATAAGTGGTATCAGAGCATATCCACCAAAACTTGTTTTTACAAGCTTACCGCTTGGGTGCTGATCCAATGGCAAACACAAACACCCATATGATGCAAACATCCAATTCGAATCACTTACTGATTCTGGATGAAGATAGTTTTATCTTTTGGAAAGATAGGATGATAAAACACATGATTTTATGTGATCGTAGACTGTGGACTGCAGTTACGGAAGGACCATATGTACCTATAAAAGCTAACCCACGTGTAGGTACTGCTGGGGAAGAAGCTAAAATCAAGAAGTTGGAAAGTGAGTGGACTGAAGCAGACTGCAACAATATAGACTTTGATGGAAGAGCTATGTCCATGCTAGTTTCAGCTATTGACTTGATGATTCATTCAAAGGTGCTTCACTGCACAACCACAAAGGCCACCTGGGATGCTATAATTGACTTTCTGGAAGGAGATTCAGATACCAAGAAGAACCGCCTCTATCAACAGAGAAGGCTTTTTGACTACTTTATTAAAGACCCAAAGGAATCTCTTCGACAGTGCTAGGAGAGGTTCATTGATATTGTTAATGTATGTTTTTCTCTTGGACATGTCTATTCCAATACAGACTTGAACATGAGATTCATGCAAGCTCTTGGTAGTAAATGGCTGATTAAGACTACTAACATTGAAGATAACAAGGACTTGGAAGCTCTTGATCTTTGACACTTATATGCCATGCTGAAGGTTTTTGAATTCAAGCTTGAAGAGGTCCATGAAACCGAAAGCAGATTTAAGACACTCTCTCTAGCTGCATTCAACAATACCTCATCTCCAGTCTACAATCCAGACCATCATCAAGCCGCTCCTCACCTCCACTTGCAAACCGCTCCTCCTGACCAAAATGTTCCTAGATACAATCCTCAAACCGCACCTCCTGATTATTACCAGCAGTCTCATCAATCCTATTCTCAATCACATCAACCATATCCTCAATCTCATCAATCTTATCAGCAGTCTCATCAATCCTACACTCCTCCTCAAAGTTCTTATTCTCAGAGTGTAGCATCTCAATCTTCATGCTCTAGTCAAGTTGATTTTGATGACATGGATGATGAAGAATTTGCGTTGTATGTGAAGAAATACACCAAGTTCAGGAAGAACAATAGATCTCAATTTCCATCCCCCAAAGGACCTACAAAGTTTGTCCCTCCAACCAGATTCAACAAAACCACAGATCCTAAGAAAAGGGATGACCTGGTCTGTTATAACTGCAGACAGCCAGGTCAATTTGCTTCAAGTTGACCCAAACCGCGATATGAAGCCGCGCCAGCAAAGAAACCATTCAACAAGAAGTTTGTCAAAAGAAAAGGAATGGTAGCTGACCAAAGGGATCAACTGCTGACATGGATGGGATCTGATTCAGATGACAGTGATGATGAAGATGAAGTAGCTAATCTTTGCCTCATGGGATTTGAAGAAAGAATTGAAATTGATGAAAGTTTTCCACTGCCAAATCAACAAATGAAGTCAGTTTCGCCAAGAACTTCTGAGGCCAGATTAAGCAAAGCTCCTACAACACCAAACTGCATTCCAGAGGTTCAAGAAGACCAAATCCATGATGACCAGGTATTAGAACGTACTAATATCATTTGTCAACAACATACTGTGCTTAAAAGGGCATATAAACTAATGACTGCGGAACTTGAAGATTCCCAAAGAGAATGCAAGTCCCACAAGGAGGAAATTGAGAAACTCAAGTTCCAAATTGCTGGGATATCATTAATTGAGGAAGAAAACCGCTC
This sequence comes from Campanula takesimana, assembly GCA_026119855.1. NCBI lineage: Eukaryota > Viridiplantae > Streptophyta > Magnoliopsida > Asterales > Campanulaceae > Campanula > Campanula takesimana. The sequence continues at coordinate 1,378,161 of JAOWBW010000123.1, read as the reverse complement.
TCTGAAGGATAGAGCCGAGGCACTTCTCACCCAAATCCATGAGCTTACTGTACAAAGGGATGACCTTCAAAAAGTGACCGATGTATGGACTAAGTCTGGTGTCACCGTGGAACAAATCCTAAATTCACAAATTCCTACTTCGGATAAAAGTAGATTGGGGTTTAAAACCGATGATGGGTGTAAGTGTCCTTGTATTTGTGCCGAAGGTGGTGTGAAACCAACTGAACAAACCAAAGAAATTCCTAAGGATAATCATGCTGGTAGAAAGGGCTCAAAACAAGAAATTAAGAAGCAAAATTATTTCTTTGAGTATCCTAAAAACCAGACTGGGAGAGATTCAAAGTGGAAAGAGAAATCTACAGTGGCTGAGGCAACCAAGGAAGTATTGAGTGATGAAACCACTCCTAGTCGGTTTAAGGAAATTCCTATCATATTTCCTAAAGCCGCACCTAAGAGGAAGGTTGAGCTCAAGAAGGTAATATTTGTTAAAGCCAAAACCGCTGACCCAGTTAAACATGAGAAACCGAAGGTCAGTAAAGGGTTTGTAAAACCGCAATCTTCAACCGGTTTAATTCATTGTGTCATTTGTGTTGATTATGGTCATAACACTGGTCATTGTCTTTTAAGGTTCACACCCAATGCCAAGGGACATAAAAATCCTAAGGTCAAACAGGTGTGGGTCCCAAAAAGCTGCTAACCCTAGGACCCAAAAGAATAAGGGGACCAAAATCTTTAATGTTTATTTTTCAGATCTTATGCTTTATGGCTGAAACTGCAAAGAAGAATAAGGATCTTTGGTACTTGGATAGTGGTTGCTCACGACACATGACCGGAGATAATGAACTTCTTTGTGATTTCATCAGGATGAGAGGCCCCCAGTAGTGTTTGGTAACAATAAGAAAGGAGAAACCATAGGATATGGAGCTATCAAACGTGGAAAGGTGACTATTGAAAATGTGTCACTAGTAGAAGGACTCAAGCATAACCTTATCTCCATATATCAGTTTTGTGACAACGGAATGAACTGCAATTTCACCTCAACTAATTGTTTCATTAAAGATGCAACTTCCGGAGTTACACTACTGACTGGCAACAGAACAGGTGATGTATATATGATTGATTTAAGTAATATTGTTTCTATTGCTGACCTCTGTTTTGTAGCAAAAATATTAGTGAAAGCAGCTGGTTATGGCATAAGCGGCTCAATCAATTGAACTTCAAGTATCTAGCAAAACTGCAAAGGGACGGTCTCGTCAAAGGACTACCCAAAGTGGCTGATCACCATGATAAGAAATGTAAAGCATGCCAGCTTGGTAAGCAGCCCAAACAGTCATTTCCAAGCAAAACCGCGCCTTCAACAAACCGCTGTCTACAACTGCTTTACATGGATTTATTTGGACCTGTCCCAACCGCCAGTACAGGAGGAAACTGCTATACCTTGGTGGTGGTTGATGACTTTTCAAGATATACATGGGTGGAAATGATGGCCTCTAAAGATGATACTTATGGCATGGTACTATAACAAGAAACAAAGCAAGGTTGGTTGCTCAAGGTTATAGGAAAGAAGAAGGGATTGATTATGATGAAACCTTTGCCCCCTGTAGCCAGACTTAAAGCCATTAGATTGTTCCTGGCCTATGCATCCTTCAAGAAATTCAAGTTATATCAAATGGATGTGAAGAGTGCATTTTTGAATGGTGAACTACAAGAAAAAGTCTATGTAGCCCAACCGCCAGCTTTTGAAGATAACAAATTACCTAATCATGTCTTCAAGCTCAAGAAGGCCCTGTATGGACTCAAACAAGAACCAAGAGCATGGTATGACACTCTATCAATGTTTTTTATTGAACAAGGCTTCTCTCAAGGTAAAATTGATACAACTTTATTTATTGCTAAACACAAAGGTCATTCATTATTAGTTCAGATATATGTTGATGATATTATTTTCGGTTCTACTAATGAAACTATGTGTGTTAAGTTTGAGAAGCTAATGAAAGGTAAATTTGAGATGAGTACGATGGGAGAGTTGACATTCTTTCTTGGACTCCAAATAAATCAATGTCATGATGGAATCGTTATAAATCAAGCCAAATACACCAAGGATTTGATCAAGAAATTTGGGTTTGAAACTGCTAAACCAGTAGATACCCCAATGCAAAAGGCCTGTAGTTTGGATCGAGATGAACAAGGTAAGAAAGTGAATCAGACACTCTACTGAGGTATGATTGGCTCTCTTCTTTACTTAACTGCAAGTAGGCCAGATATAATGTTCAGTGTGTGTGTTTGTCCTAGATTTCAAGATGATCCTAGAGAATCTCATCTTATTGCTGTTAAACGTATTATTAGATATTTATGTGGCTCTGTTAACCTCGGACTTTGGTACTCCAAAGAATCTTCATTTGATTTGTTAGGCTATTCAGATGCTGACTTTGCAGCATGTAAGATTGATAGAAAGAGCACTAGTGGTACATGTTAGTTCCCTTGATCTCGGCTTGTATCATGGTCCAGCAAGAAACAAGCATCGGTTTCAGTCTCAACCGCTGAAGCTGAATATATTGCGGCTGGAAGTTGTTGCTCTCAAATTCTCTGGATGAAACAGCAGTTGGAAGACTATGAAGTATTTGAAAAGAACTGCCCTATCTACTGTGATAGTACTGCAGCAATTTCTATCTCCAACAATCCAGTTCAACATTCAAAGACAAAGCACATTGACATAAGATATCATTTCCTCAAAGATCATGTTGAAAAGAAGAACATATTCTTAGCAAAGGTGGGAACTGATGATCAAATTGCTGACATCCTCACCAAACCCTTCGAATTTACGAGGAGAAATGGGTATGCTGGAACTAACTTAAATTATTTCATGTCTTGATTTCTTGTTCTAATAAATTTTTGTTAAGTATTTTGGCTCTATTAAGAAAATGCAAAAATAGCTTGCGGTTCTATCAACGTTGAAACCGCATCAATAAAGGCTCCAGTCAAAAGAGTCAGGAAGAATATCTTCAGTTCGATCCAAACCGGAGTGTGAAAGCAAAGACTCGATTTGATCTACTGAAACCGAAAACGAATCTGAGAGATATCGGTTTCATCAAAACCGATAATGAGGAAAAGGTAAGTCGGTTTACTCAAACCACTCAGGTATGGTTAATTGCAGTTTAGTCCCTACTTTATGTCACTTCATTCTTTAAGGACCTTTGTGCAATTATCTCTGTCTCATTTAATGTGAATCGACAGGTATGCTGACGGTTAAGTTTTCCTCAGCCGTCATGGCCGCTCCACTACCCAAGGTGGTTAATTGAGTATAAAAGACAAGTTTAATTCATTTTACCTTTTTACTTTCTTCCTCATTTGGCAAAAACACCTTTCTCTCTCCTCTGTACTCCTTGCATACACTCTGTACTCTCTCTCTCTCTCAAATTTTTACTTAATCGATTTCCATATGGCACCAAAGAAAGTTATTAATCTTGCTTCTACTTCTACATCTTCCAAACCATCGAAGCTCGATATGGTATGAATTTCTGAACCCTAACTCAGTATATTTCATTCATCCGCCATTGTTGCTTGAAAAAAGCTTGTTCATCTTCCTTAGTCATTTTATGCTTTTTCTTCATATTTTTGGTTAGGTTGAACTCGCATTTGTTTTTTCATACTAATTGTTTACTTTATTTCGTGATTTGTGTTCAATTTTGAGCAAAATCGATTTTTGGGTCATTTGATGTTCTTGCGCATATTTGCAGATTCTGGGTTCTAGTGTTGTTATTTGCCTTAGCTTATTTAGAACTTTGTTAGAATCTGCCCGTTGTGATCGTTTTGGTATAATTCTTTCGTATTTTGGTTAAAATTTTGTTTTGCACATTTATACTCTGTTCTTCGTGTTCTTCGTGCATTCAAACTCTTTTTCAAAATTTTCCCTCCTTGATCCATTTTTATTTTTACTGTTCTTTCACTACTGTTTTTATTTTCTTAAAAAAAAATATTACTTGATTCTCATGTTATCATTGTTAGGATTCCTTGTTACAGTTTGTAAGTCTCACTCAAACCTCTATGTTTATCCATTTCATTGAACCGCTCGGTTTGATTAAATAGTATGAACCGCAGTTTGCTTAAGATTTCAACTGTTAGTCTTCAAATTATTTCTAACTTTGAATATTTTTTTAGGATCCATCAAACTTTGTCCCCGGTTCTAGAATTCTACAAGAGGAATTCAAGTAAGATGCAGTTGGGAGGAAGCTACTCAAACTACTTGGAGATGCTAAGCTTCTGCCCTTGTTCCTCATGGATGAACCCCAATTCGTAACAATTATCTGTGCTGAATTTTTCGAGAATGGGATCTCCACAAATGCTGCCTTGCTGGATGTAAGAGGAGAACCGATAAGGGATCTGGAAACCGGAGAAGTGAAATATGAAGATGCTATCAAGTCCACGGTTTGTGGCAAGCCTGTGGTCCTAACCGCTTCCAAGATCGCAGTTCTAGCTGGTCTTGAGAACTCTGGAGTTATGGGAATCAAACCAGAACTTCTGAGCAGTACTACAATGGAGTTAATTGGAGTTAATTCATTCTCCACCAAGAATTCCTCCAAGAAGGATTTTGGAGAGGTTATGTCACTGCTATGTGATTTAGTAGATACTGGGGTTATGTGCAAGAATGGGAACCATAACAACTTTACCAGTGAGCAGTATGCCTACTGTGTGGCCATTTTCAAAGGAAAGAAATTGCACTGGCCCAAGGTTGTGATGAAGGAGATGATCAATGCCCTGAACCGCCTTCATGCTGCTAAAGCTGCTGGGAAGTCTAAGATCAGAACTCATTGCAGGCTTCTGACTAAGTTTTTGCACCAAGACACTGATATCTTCAAGTTTTCTACAAAAAAACAAGGACTATTGGTTGGATCCAATTGAGAAGTCTGTTTTTGGATCGTCGAAATTTGATGCATTCAGAACCGCATTTGGATGGCGGTATGCACAGGAAATATGGAATGAGGATCCCTTGCCTGAAGCCGAACGTGGCCCTTTCCCTGAAGCTCGGCTCAACAAGTCAAACAAACTGTATGCTGGTGCCATTGCTGATCAAGCCCATGCTACGATGTTAAGGAATGAAGGTCAGACTGCTACTTTGAACAGATTAGGGTTGAGTCAGTTAGCTCAAACCGCGGTACAGGCTGAGGGGGAGCCTGTAGTTCGTTCTAGACCTGTGGCTCATCCCAAGGAAACTGCTGCTCTAAGGAAAAGGAATGGAACCGTCCAAATTCCCTCTGTTATAACCAAGGATGAACTATCCAAACCGCCTTCCAAACCCTCATCAAAACTGCCTTCTAAACCTTCTTCTTCAACCTCATTTCCCCCTATTAGACTCTCACCTATTCTTCCCAAACCTACTTCTTCCAAACCTTCAATTCCAAAACCTCAAATTAAACCCATATCTCCTTCTAAACCATCTATCCCTGAACTTATTCCCTCACCACATCTCTTCCTTCCTACCTCCTCTCCTCCTAAACCTCCAATCTCAAAAGCGCCCTCTGTTCAGTTCACTGATGAACAGTTGGCTGCCATTTACTCTACCTTTCCAAATATGAAACCTTCTTCTAAAACTGAGCCTGAGCAGACCGAAGTGTCTGAGGCTACGGTTCAGCCTGAACAAACCGATGTGTTTGAGGCTGTGGCTGTGCCTGAGCAGACTGACGTGTCTAAGGCCATTCAAGATGAACCTGAGCAAGATGTTGAAATTCTTGAGGTTCAACCACTGAAGAAAAAGAGAAAGTTGATCAAGAAATATAATCATGTAGAACACTGGAAGTCAAGGCCTCCAGGTGCAGTGGACTTCTCTGAGGCATATGACAAGAAAGATCACTCACCTATAAAAGGGTCATTTGCAAAAGAATTAAGAGAAAGGGTAGAAATGAAGAAAGAAGGCATAGACCCAATGTTGATTGAGGTTTCTCCTCCTACACTTAAACGAAAATTGAAGTTTGACTCACCAGAGCACACTCCATCTCCGGTTCAGTCATATCCAGTTCAACCAGGATCCAGTCCTTCATCTCCAGACTTACCGTATGCTGCTGCGGTTCTACCATCTTCGGTTCAACCATCTACATCGGCTTAACCTTTGGCTCTCCGTCTAGTTCAACCATTGTTCCAACTGTCTATTCAACCATCGGTTTCAATCATTCAACCGAGGCCTAAGAAAAGGAAGAGTGCTGTAGATCTAGCCTCCTATCTAAAGCAGTTCAAAACAGAGCCTTCAAGGGAAAGAATGGCTGGAGCTCGTGCCCGTTCCGCCGCCAAAGCTGAAGACAGATTTTTGAAGGCTGGCCGCCCCAATCCTTATGCAATTTTTCCCAATGATGAAATGGAAGCAGTTGTTGATCAAATCATTCTCTCTGTTGAAGATCAGATCTTTGCTGAAACCGCCTATCAGGTTCTCATGGACCCTTCTCTTGCCTCGTAATTCTTTCTATACTTTAACTGTCATTGCATTCCAAACCTATACCGCCTATTCATTGTTCCTTCACCTTCTATTTTCCTCCTTGATGATTTTATGAGATATCCAGTTCCTACTCCTTCTCAAACCAACATTGTTCCTTATTATTTTTCCCTTCCTTTTGACCCCATAGAATTTGAAACCGCACTTAGGGTGTCTATGGGTCATTCATTAGATGAGGCACATATTCTTTTGAAAGGCAAGACAAAACTGCATTCCTCCCCTTCCCATCAATCTAATGATGCCATCTCCATCTCTGATGATGATGATGATGATGATGATGAGCCTATGCCTGATTATACTCCTTCTGATGAGCCCCCTCCTTCATTTCAATCTTATCCAATTCTACCTCTTCATGCCTCAACCGCTGATTTGATAGATGCGGTTAGACACATTCAGTTTCATCAGCAATCCTCCATTGCTAGCTTCAACTCTCACCTCCTAACTATTCAGTCAGATCTTAATGCCATTAAGGGGGAGAGAGTATCAGATAGAATTGATGATAGATCAAACCAGCAGCAGTTAAATGAAAAGCTCAATATGATCTTGGACAATCAACTGGCTTTACAAGATCTGGTCAGAACCAACCATGAGATCTACTCCTTAAAGCAGCAAGCAGTTGATATACCAGAATTGACTCCATAGAAGAAAAGCTTGATATTCTGGCCAAGCATATCTTTGACAGCTCTGATCTCATACTGCACAGAACTGGCAAGTTGGAAAAGCAAACCGCTGCTATTGAACATAGAATCAATGAACCTACTGAAGTTCGGCTTCGTTCAGCAGACTTCATCTTTGAAACCGCTCATGCCTCTGGTTCAAGAAATGTTACTCCAACCGCTCCTGCTGCCGAAAACCCTCAAGCTGCCGTTGATGACCAAGCCGCACAGGACAATATTGCAGATGATGCCGCTGAAGAAAGAGTTCCTACCGCTGCTGATGAAGTAGACTAGATTTTTTTGTCTTTGTCTTTTTTCTCTCTCTTATAATTCTTACTCTATATGTTTCAAACCTTTATGATTGAATTATAATGAGAAAAATTGCATGGCATTCTATTTCTAAAACTTTGTTTATTCAAACTGCTTGTTTGTGGAACAATGCTTGCATTTTTAAAAACCTCATGCACTATATTCATCATGAAAATATTTTTAAGTGCATTTTGTTTTAAACATTCAGTTTAAACATGCATATCTGTTTTTCAAAATCATATCACTTTATATGCATCTGAATGAATTTCTTATCTATCTATTTTCTTCATTTCCTTTGTTTTTTTTTTATAGATTAGAAATCTATGATCTAGCATAGTGTGTGCATTGACTTGGGACATGCAATTTCATGAAATTTATTTCGGGCATGTTTTTACCAAGTACAATGTTTTGCTACTATCATAATGTGGTAATGGCATCAATCAAATAGGGGGAGATTGTTAGGATTCTTTGTTAGTACACCAACTTAATTTGATTGATCCATGCCACGTGTCTTTTTATGGACTATAGGACCGCATGTAATGAAGGTATACTTCAATATTTAGACAAGTCCATTTCTAGATTTTTATTTGTCTAGGCTGAGTATTGAGTTCAGTTAGATTAGTGGTTTAGATCTTAAAACCGCATTCGGGCTATCTAAGAACCGCCAGCATGGAGTCGCTTATTTGCCATCAAACCGCATTCTGTGGTTTTGATGAAACTATCCTTCAAGTCTCTCTTGGAACCGCTGATGACACTTGATGGAACCGCAATCTTGTAACCGCGTGCTTCAGTTTCTTATGAAACCGCACATCAAGTTCATTCTCGGAACCGCTCCTATGCCTGGTGGAATTACCAATCAGTTAATAAAGAATTCAAGAGAAGTCATTTATTCCTTAGACAAATATTCTCTTTTCAACCGTAAAGGAATATTTTATGTCATGTCAAAATAACTCTAAGTTAACTTGGAGTTACTACAAGGAATGTCGGTCTTGTCCAAGCAATTTGAATTGTTTACCGTTAGTCCTTTCTGCAACAAAGGACTGATGTCAGGTAGTGGTGCTACAACTACCTAGGACTACAAGACAAATCAAAGGACAACAATGACAGCTCAACCAATGGGAATTCAACAGCACTGTACCCTTCAGATTTGATTCAAATCTTTACCCAACGGTCATAAGGGTGCACTGCCTATAAATAGCCTTCATTTCTCAACAATGAAGGTTGCTGATCTTCAAGAGATTTATTCCCAAGTATTCAAGTTTGCTTTGAAGATTGAAACCCAGATATTCAAACCTTCAACCATCTCCTTAGCAAACCCAGAATTCCTTCATCAAGCTTCAAGCCATCAACTATTCCATACTCAGCCTTTACACAGAAAGTTCTTCATTTGCTCAAACCATCATTTTTATACTTAGAGCATTTGATTTCTTTCCACACACACACCCGATTTATATAATCACATAGATTATATACTTCTAATACACCAGTTGATTTTTCATAGCTTTATAAGTTAGATTGTTTGATTAGAGTTTAGAATCATCTTGTAAAACCTCCTCTAATTAATACAAGTCTAGTAGCTATTAGAAAATCTTAGACTAACCATCTAGGTAGAGGACGTAGTTCATTCAAGAACAAACCTCTTCAAATTGTGTGTTTGATCTTTACTTTTCTATCTTGTCATTTACTTTTCTGTTTGTGGTTTTTAACTTGAATCCATATACGAAATGACTTGAAAAGGGAATTATGTTTTTCTTTGATCATAAATTGATCTATCGGTTGCATCATAGTGTTTTCAACCCGAGTCAAACCGCCCAACTCTTTAACTATAAGTTTGGCCAAAACCGCAAAACTCTGCTGTGCATTTTATCAGTTCAGTTTAAGTGGTTTAAACCGCAGTTGACCAAACTGATATGTACTCAGTTGATTTTTAAGGGTATTTTACGAAAAAGTTTAGACCGCTATTCACTCCCCCCCCCCTAGCAGTTCTATACCCTTGTTGCCCTCTGGGACCATCAATATGCGTGGGTGGAAATGATGATTTCTAAAGACAATTGCTATGACATTCTCACCACTCTATTCAGACTGCTCCAAACCCAAAAAGAAGATGACATCCTTAGTGTTCGATCCGAAAATGGAACAGAATTCAAAAACAATGGTGTTGCTCGATACTGCGACGATCATGGGATATATCACAACTTCTCAACAACTGGAGTTCCTCAACAAAATGGTGTTGTGGAAAGGAAAAACAGAACTTTGTTAGAAGCAGGGAAGACGATGATAGCTGAAGCAAAACTGCCTAAGTACTTTTGGGAAGAAGCTATCAACACAGCATGCTTTACCCAAAATCACTCCCTCATCAACAAACGCCACAACAAGACCCCTTATGAAATTTGGCGTGGTTGAACTCCCAACATTGCATTCTTCAAAATCTTTGATTGTAAATGCTATATCCTCTACAACGAAAACGAACATAGAGTCTATTGAGACAGGTCCGCACATTCCTACTGTGCATACACAAAATCAGAATGCATCAATTCAAGGAAATCCATCTACATCAGTTACGCAATGCTTTGTCAATAGCGCACCTAGTGAAGCTTCAGTTGCACCGTACAATGCGCCTGGAGATTCGTGTAGTGCGCATCATTCTAATTCTGCGCCTGGTGTCACTCACTTTTTCAATTCTGAACCAGTTCAACCTCCTAACTTTAATGATTTTGATGCTGGTGAAGGTGTTCCAATTGAAGACCTTCATGGTTCTACAACTCAACCTAACTGAAATTCGTGAAGTTAGAGATCACCCAATCACTAATATCATTGGTGATCTTCATGTTGGAGTTCGTACAAGGAGAGCTACTAACTTTGATGCTTACACTGCATTTATCTCTCAAATTGAACAGAAGAAGGTTGATGAAGCGCTCCAAGATCCTAACTGGGTTGTTGCAATGCAAGAAGAACTCAATCAGTTTGAACGATGTAAGGTTTGGACTCTTGTTCCAAGACCAAATGATCAAAGAGTAATTGGTACAAAGTGGGTGTTCAGAAACAAGATGGACGAGAATGGAACCATCACAAGAAACAAAGCAAGGTTGGTTGCACAAGGCTATAGGAAAGAGGAAGGAATCAACTACGATGAAACTTTCGCTCCCGTTATAAGACTTGAAGCTATAAGGATCTTCCTAGCTTACGCTGCTCACAAGAACTTCAAGTTATATCAAATGGATGTCAAGAGCGTGTTTCTAAATGGTGAACTCCAAGAACAAGTCTACGTAGCTCAACCACCTGGGTTTGAAGATTCTCAATTTCCAAATCATGTCTACAAACTCCAGAAATCTTTGTATGGGCTAAAGCAAGAACCAAGAGCATGGTATGATACACTATCCAAGTTTCTCATTGAGAAAGGCTTCACTCACGGTAAAATCGATACTACTCTTTTCATTGCCAAACATAATGATCATAAATTACTTGTTCAAATTTATGTTGATGATATTATTTTTGGTTCTACTAATAAATTGTTGTACAAGCGCTTTAAGAAACTAATGAAAAGCAAGTTTGAGATAAGCATGATGGGAGAACTCACATTCTTCCTCGTGCTTCAAATCAAGCAAATGAATGAAGGCATATTTATCAACTAAGCAAAGTATACAAGGGATCTAATCAAGAAGTTGGGACTAGATAATGCTAAACCATATGATACCCTAATGGCTACCGGCAACAAACTCGACAAAGATTTAAAAGGTAAAAAGGTTGATCAAACGCTCTATCGAGGTATGATTGGCTCACTCCTTTATCTTACTGCTAGTAGGCCTGATATAATGTTTAGTGTCTGTGTCTGCGCTCGTTATCAATCTGACCCTAAAGAAGTGCACTTAATTGTTGTGAAACGTATTATACGATATCTCTCCGGTACTGTTAACCTTGGAATTTGGTATACCAAAGATTCGAATTTTAAACTTGTAGGTTATTCAGATGCGGATTATGCAGTGTGCACCATTAACAGGAAAAGCACAAGTGGCACTTATCATTTCCTCGGATATCGACTTGTGTCATGGGCAAGTAAGAAACAAGCTGCAGTTTCTATCTCAACTACAGAAGCAGAATATATCGCTGCTGGAAGTTGTTGTTGCCAGATTCTGTGGATGAAGCAGCAATTGGTGGACTATGACATCAAAGGAGAAAATTGTCCCATCTACCGCGACAATACATCAATAAATGCGGTTTCTGAAAATCCTGTCATCCACTCAAAGACTAAGCACATTGACATCAAGTATCACTTCCTCAAAGACCACGTTGAGAAAGGAAACATTCATTTGGAACACGTGGGAACCGACTATCAAATCGCCGATATCCTTACAAAAGCACTAGACGCTAAAAGGTTCACATTTTTAGAGGATAAATGGGTATGCTTGAACTTAGCTAAATTTTGTCCATATAATTTGTCAATACTAATGATTTTGTTGTGACTTGAAATTTTCTAAGTTAGAAATGCCTCATACGCCTGCGCATTTCAAGCGCACATGATGTTGCGCATCAGGCAAATCATTTTATAGATTTCTAAGAATCTCTGCGCATTATAGAGCTGCGCATATACTTCATGCGCATGCCACGTGGACCTCAGGTATGTTCTCTTTTCGTTAATTACACATAGGTCCTTGACTTGCTGAGTCAGCACATAATTCACAAGGGTACTTGCGCAATTATGTTTTTCCCTTGTCATTTTCTTTTTGAATTTTTCTTGGGAAACTACTATTCTACCCCTGCACACGTCCCACTTCATTTAATGCAAAAGCATTGAGTGACGCACCATTAATGCTCATTCTGTGCTATTTATGAAGGAAGTGGAAAAGTCTTGTCTTGACCATTAATGCCTGACACACGCGCGCGGCTAGGGCTTTTCACGCGCGTTCCTCATTGGTCCACGTCACCTGCACGTGCACACTCGCCTCATATTTTACCAACCTTTGTCAGCGCACTGTAAGGTCATCAACCCTTTTTTATGATAACCTATCAACCGCCGTCTCTGCACTTATCTTCTTAATCTCTGCACTCTCTCGTTTTCTCTCTCCCTCTTTGACATTTCTTTCTCTACACACTTCCATTTTCACTCCATTTTCATGTAAACTTCTTTTATATATCTTATGGCTCCTAAGAAAACAACTACATCATCAAAGAAACCTGAAGACCCCCAAATGGTATGCTTCTAAACTCAGTTTACAATTTTCAGTCATTGTTGTTTGTCGAAGGTTTGGTTTTTCCCCTTTATGATTTCTCTATGATCCGTTGCTCGTTTTTCAAATTATTTGATGCTGTGTGCTCGTCTCACTTGTGCCTATTCATATATGTAATTTGTTTTACGATCAATGATCATTTGATTGACTTTCTGAAGATTTTTGAAATTTTGTCTTCTCGTATTCTTTTTCGGTTTTTCTCAGATTCTGGGTGATTGATCTTGTTGTTGTTGTTTTGGTTTACTTGTTTGTGTGTGATTTTTCTTTACTAACATTTTGATATGCTTTTTATGCATTTTGGAACACTTTGACATTTTCATATTCTTGGTGTTCTTCATGTATTCAACACATGTTCTTCATGTTCTTGATGAATAGTCATATTATGTGCCTTGCCATGATTATTGTTTATGCTTATGCTTTTCGCGCCAATTTTAGGTGTGTGATTTAAATTTTGTGTTTTTGGACATTTTTACCCTTTATACTTGTTATTTTTCTAAGTATGGATCCTAGTTCATCCGCTGCGCACATCGCTCATGCGCATGCGCTTCTCTCCATGCGCATGCGCTTCTCTCCATGCATGCGCTTCTCTCCATGTGCATGTCCAGATCTAACTTCTAACTTTTGTTTTGCGCAGAATCTAAATTACTTTATTCCCGGTTAGGAACTCGATGTGGAAGACTTGCGCCAGGATGCTCTTGGGCGTTATATGATGGAGATCATGGACAAATCTGGCATTCTGCCTCTCTTCACAAAAGGAAAATCTTTCATCCTTCCCTCCTAAATCGATGAATTCTTCAGCAACGCAGAAGAAGTAGATCGCGTATACGACAACATCACTGTTCCCTGCCTGAAAAGTTCTATCCGCGGGGTTTCTGTAACAATCAACTATGCGCACATCAGACAGACAATGGGCCTCCCTGCATGCAACAAGAAGATGTTGTCTCAAGATGCGCAGGACAAGGTTGCAGAGAAGTTGATCAAGATACCTACTTTGGTTGGTCAATACAACAACCATGATAGGAAGGAATTTGGAAAGTTGATGTACCACCTCTGCACCCTCATCGGAGATACCATCAATTGTAAAAATGGGAACAAGTCTACTTTTATCAGTAAGCAGTGGATGTGCTGCGCTGCCATCTACAAGTCCAAGCAGTTGAGTTGGGCTGAAATTATTTATGATGAGTTAGTGCGTTGGGTGCGCATGTACAAGAAGAAGGCTGCAGATCAAAAAAGACCACCCAAGTACAAGACGCACTGCAGAATCCTTACTGCCATATTCATGCGCTTTCCCAAAGTGCGCAAGTTGGTGGATGAGGACCCCTCTCTAAAAGTTGATGTGACTTTTACGCACACGTATTCTCGCGTATTCCTTCAGAATTCCCGCCGTGAAGTCAACAACTTTGATTATTGCATGTACTGGGCTGCAGATCCTGTTGAATTGTTTGAGGACATTCACCCAGAAGACTAAGGCTCTCCTCCAATTTCTGATGGTGAGGTACAAGAAGCTTCTTCTACTGAATCAGACTCTGAGGATGAATCCTTTTATGAGCCTGTTCTAAACAAGGTTGGGGATAAGGAGAAAGGCAAGGGCATTGCTACAGAAGTGCCGCGCGAGAAGAAGAAGGCCAGTAAATCTACTGTTGCGCCTAGCATTTCTATCAACGAGCCTACTACGCATGTTCCTAAACGCAAGGCTACTGCTGACCCAGAGCCTCCTAAGAAATCAAAGAAGGCTAAGGCTCCTGCGCTTGTAGCAGAAAAGAAGAAGGAAAAGAAACAGAAGAAGAAAGCCAAGGATACAAGAACTCTATTAGATGAGTCCGATGAAGACATCCAAGTAGAAGATGATGCTGCTCCCCCTCCTCCTGCGCCTAAGTCAAAGCGCGCCTCTACTCCTCCTCCTGCGACCCAAGAAAAAAGATGTATTTGTATAAGTACCCCAATCTGAAACCGACCTATCTTAGAGGTAGCCTTAGCACCGTTTCAGGGATAAGCTAATAGGCCAGGACCTCCCTAGGATAAGCTATAAATTCCAGGACTACTCTGGTATAAAATTGGAAAAATCCAGAAGCTCGCCAGGCTGAGCCGTACGGATGCTTTGGGTACTAGAGGGGCCTAGCCGTACGGCTGGTTTGGGCACCCTCAGTCCCTATAAGTGCTGATCATTTCAGGGAGGGGGAGAAACATTAGAACTAAGGTTATTCTGTCGAATTCACCTCAGAATAGTGTGAGTAAGAGTGAACAAAGAGTGAAAGAGAGAAAGGAAGATTGGCCTAAACCAAGATAGGTAAAGCCACCTCCTCCCCCTCCCTTCTCTTCATCTAAGAACTCTATTTATATTTGATCTTGTCATTTATTGTTGATCTTTACATTCTTGCAAGTCTTGTCCATTCAAGCAATAAATATATATCTATTATTATATATATTTCCTAGTCCAAGCCATGAGATGATCAAAGGTTCCCTCCATACTTTGTGTGGAAGAGGTTCAAACCTAGTTTGATCATGGCTTGTTGATTGTTCATTTACATTCTTGTCATGGATGATGCTCTTGTTGTTCTTTTTGCTCATTTTAAGCTATGATGATCATGTTGAGGATAAAGTCTCAATCTTTATCCTCATCAGCTTGATCTAGCCCAAAATTCCCAAGTTTGGGTAATAAAGATTCAATCTTTATGGTTTGTTCTTGTCCCTAAAGGATTAATCTTGCCTAGAAGAGCCATTTTGATGGTAAAGTTTCAATCTCTACTCATCAAATGGTCACTATGGCTCAAAAGGGCATATTGGCCACCTTTTTCATGTTTCTCCCATGATTGCCTTTGATCATGCCCAAACTCTTGTTTTGGGAGGTTCTTTGATGATAAAATGGCATAGGAATGAGTTGTTAATGTTGTTTTGTGTTGGAATAACAAACTGGAATCAGAACAGTTTGGTCCAGTTCAAGCAGAATGCTCTGTTTCTGCCTGGAACTGGACTGTTGCTTGAATAAACTGTAAAATCCCAGGAGTGGTCTCCCCATCCGTACGGCTACTTTGGCCGTATGGGGAGACTGACCATTTTACCCTTCTGTCTTCTGTTTTCTTGTCAAACAAACCCTTTTTCAGTTGAAAAGATAAATAAAAAGTTAAAACAAAGATTTTCGTTAAAACACACACACATGCACTTTTGTTAACTAACGAGGGAGACTCGGCTTTGTCCGAGGCAACTTGGGAGGACGTAAAAACTCTTCCCAAGTTGTAACCTGATCTCCGAACCTTTGAACTCAAACCTTTGTCATTTTGTTGGGTTTAAAATTAACAAAATGTGGTGACTCCGTTAAATTGGTCCGTTTCCCGCGTTTGGTATTTCGCCCTTGAAACGTGCTCGTGTTTTTTTGGGGCGGGATCCTTACAATTTGAAGGTGCTTTTAATGACCCACTTATCAGTCCTTCCAAATCCACTGGTGCTAGCCCCTCTACTGCTACACCATCTCAGGGGGAGACACCCAAGGAGATGCGCAAGGATACTTCTAGTGAGGATGAGATCCCACTATCTGCTAAGAAGTCTACGCCAAAGCGCAGGGTAAAGAAAGTTGCAAAAAAGAAGCACGCTTCAAAGTGTTCAATGGAAGATTTATCTGACGTTGAATCAGATCCTCCAAGGCATTCACCTCCGTGCACTGAAAATTTTGTGCGTGACATTGCAAGGGATGCCAGGTTAGCTGCGGTAGCGCAAAGGACTGTTGCGCAGCAAGCCCCACCAGTCTTCATTGATGGTGAAGGCTTTGCAGATGATGCGCCTGAACCTACTGTGTATGAAGATGCGCCAACAGTTGAGGATGCTTCTGACTCTAGTTATGAGGACTTTGCTGCGCCTCTATCTCCTGTTCCTGCGCAAGCTACTCCATCTGCTCCTACGCAAACTACTCCACCTCCTGTGCAACCTACTAGGGCTTCACATACTTCTCCAGTTATTTCTATTGTGACTCCAGTTACTGCTCCCTCAGATCCCTCCAATTCATCAACAGACATGCGCCAAATCTTGGCCATGCTCCAAACTATCCAGGCTAATCAATTTGCCGCGCAAACCCAGAATTTCCAGGTGGTCACTGGGCAAGCTAAGATTCAAGAGCAACTGGATGCGCAGTCAGCAAGGCTCGATGCGTAAGCCAGTTTGCTACAGGCTATTGATTGTGCCATTAAGGGGGAGAGTTCTGCAATAAAGGCAACCCCTTCTGGAGCTGCGCCTACAACAAGTTCTGATGTTGCGCCCATGCCTCCAAATTTTGATATCCTACGCCAAGACATAGAGCATGACTTTGGTGTTATTACCAACGCGCTTTCAAAGATTCCCTCTATGCATGGTTTGATTGTTGGGTTTCATAGTAACATGCGCAGCGGAATATAGCATTTAAAATTTTATGAAACCCAAAGCCCATAGATCCATTCATATGATTAAATCAAATACAACAATATGAGTACTAGAAAACTAACCCTTGATGACTTTGAATTTGGTCTTTGATCTTGGTGGAGAACTTGAAGCTTTAATCACAAAAGTAAGAACACGAACTTTGAAGATGATAAGCTTCAGCCTCTAGCGGTATCCACACCACGAACGAATATCAAGAACACTTGATCTTGGTTGCTAGACCAAAATTGTGAAATACGTTTTCACAGAATATGAACTATATGGAATTTTATTTGTGTATTATTTTGTTCTTCAATCTAGGATGCCTTAGAACAAAACAAAACTCTCTCAAACTCTTTAGACTCTTGCACAAAAGCTATGTTTTGTTCTGGCCTGAATTTGGCTGTTTATATACAAGTTAGACCTATTCCAAATAGGAAACTTGTGTCTAAACCCGTTCAAAATTCCTTTCCAAATCAAATTAGGAAACCAGTCCCGACATGGTGTGCGGCCGCCCAAAAACCTTGTGTGGTCGCACATCTATCTGGAAGGTTTCTGTTACTAACTGACCCAAACTGTGCGGCCGCCCAAGTCATCCTGTGCGGTCGCCCACTTGTCCAGATTCCCAACGTTTCCAAAATTCCAATATAGTTCTTATTTAAGATTCGTTCTATTGTGTGTGACCCTCTAGGATTATACTAAGTTGGCAATGGATTCAAACATGAAACCATAAGATATGATTAGGTTCTATCAAACCGTCATACCTACCCAAATAGTATAACTAGATACAAGTTCGTATTCCTTTAGAACATGTCATAATCCCTTTGTCCACGATGTCATTGAACACAAGTCATGGTCAACAAGTCAACTTGTCTTGTTCAATACTTTCTCGATTCCGAATATGTTTATAATCCAAATGACATCGATCTAATCAATTCATTTGAGTCCGGCCGAACATTTTCATCAACATCATTCCTACGAGAGGCCCAAGCTTGACATCTCTCCGAAGAGGGACAAATCCATTTAGCTTATTATTCTTCCCTACGTGAATCCGATTATGCCAATCATATCCTTTATAACTTCCCGGTTAAAGGTAGCGTTTGAATATGTCAAACATAATGTTCATCAAGTGGAAGACTATAATAACTTCATGTCTAAGTATTCAAATGACATAACTAATATGAGATATATGTACGACATAGACCATGACATAAATCTCATACAGCGGGTCATGTCAAGTACCTTGTTCCAAACAAGTACCCATAAATCTAACATGATCATCCCATGATCATTTAGCCTTTATACTAGTGCTTAACAAGTACTAGGGACGGAGATTATTATAAGTAAACATGAACAACAATAATAATCAAAACATTTCTTTATTGATATGAAATAAATGATAACAATTACAACGTTTATTAAACGTGCCTAGGGCACCACTACCAACAATCTCCCACTTGCCCTAGGCCCAATCTCCCATGTATCTAATACCCATGGACCTAACATGACCTTCATGTTTAGCTTGTGGAAGTCCCTTTGTTAGCGGGTCCGCGACATTGTCATCAGTAGGTACTCTGCATATATTTACGTCTCCCCTATCAACGATTTCTCGAATGATATGAAAACGCCGAAGTATGTGTTTGGATTTCTGATGTGCTTTTGGTTCCTTTGCTTGAGCAATAGCACCATTATTATCGCAATAAAGGTCTATTGGATTAGCAATACTATGAACCACTTCAAGTTCAGTAATGAACTTCTTAATCCAAACAGCTTCTTTTGCAGCATCTGATGCAGCAATATACTCAGCTTCCGTTGTAGAATCAGCGTTTGTACTTTGCTTGGAACTCTTCCAGCTGTAGACACCCCGCCTTGGACCGCTCACCCCGATTGCACATTTGATTTTGTGTTTCTCCCCATTTTAAGTGTTTCTCGTTAGTTTCTGTCACTTCTGTTAAGTTCCTGACTGACTTCGTTAAGTCCAGGGACTAAACTGAATGACAGGGCTGACTTTCTAGTCCATTCTGTCAAAATTTCCTTCTCTGAGTCGCGCGCCTCCGACAGGAGGAGCCAGGCGCGCGCGCCTCCCGTCCTCAAAGCAGGAAGCGCGCGCCTCTGGGCGTCAGTTACAGATTTCTGGCCAGGATTCCCTCCCTTGCTCAATTTACAAGATTTTGCCCGGGAAGGATTTCTTGGTGACTGAGTTTTGGCACCAAAAACACCCCTCTTTCACCTATAAAAACCTCTCTTTACCTCCATTTTCAAGGATCGAAAACTTGGACCGAAAATTGAACTTACAAAAACTATACCAAAATCACTTTCTAAAGGTTCTCCAAGGATTTCATCAAGAAATATTTGAAGGTCTTCAAATTGTAGGTAAAAGTCCATCTTTTCCTTCCTTTTCTACTTCATCTCCTCTCTCTCTTTTTACTTTAATCAAATGTGCAATCACCCAAATCATTTTGGGACATGACTCTAATGATCACCTCATCTCATTGAGGTTGGTTAAGGAGTCATCTCCTACATTCCAAATCCAATTTTAAATCCCCCCTTTTCATGACTTAAAGAAGAAGAAGAAGAACATTTTCATTCATGTAGATTTTGATCAAGCAAGACCAACTTTAGTTGGGCGAGATGGGTGTTTCGGTACTTCCCATCTCGTAATCTAACCCCCGAACCTCAAAACAAAGAATCTCTGTTTTCGTAATCAAACTTAGGATACAATCTATAGGTTTTTCTTATGTTCCTCAAAACATAGGTGGCGACTCTAAAAACAAGTTAGACATCCTAGGATAATTCACCGCTCTAGCCAAGCCGTGGTTCCCCCGGGGTATCTACAGTGGCGACTCCGCTGGGGACATATTTGAGGGTTAAGCTTGCATTCTGATCAAAATCTACATCTTTTCTGGGCATTCTGTTTCCTGGTGGGGGAGGCGCGCGCGCCTGGCCTTTTAAGCCTAAGGCGCGCGCATCCCGCATTAAGAACCAGAATCGCCCGCTTCTTCATGTTCTTCATCTTCTTCTTCTGTTATTCTGCACTAATCACTTCTGCAGGGGTTACAATATGAACATGGGACCAGGGCAATCCCCTGAGTCCAAAGTCTGACATTCTGACAGGTGTGCCCCAGAAGCGCGCGCCTCCCATAAGCATTTCGCCATGCGCGCGCGTCCCACATCAGCACTCAGGGGCGCACGCTTCTGGGTTGGTTTCCAGAACAGAAACAGGTTTCAGTGACTAAGCAGAACAGTGGGGTGTGGGCACAGTTGCCTGCATCAGAACAGAATTGAACCCTCGGACTGTTTTAATTTTGTGTTTTATTTACCGGTCACACAGGTGATTCGGGAGTTGTAATTTTATGTGCTTATGTGTTTTGTGTGTTTTTCTTTCTTTTCAAAAAGAAAAAAGAAAATTTTGTCACTTGTTAGACCTCACACTACATGCACATATTCCTATGAACTGCTCACTATCGAGTCGCACAAGTCCAACCCCAAACCCGTCGAGGCCCGTCCTAGAAAGTTTCAAGCTCCACCAGACCTTGACTCTTTCGAAGCGGTAAACCTCAGCCCGTGGCGTAGTTCAAGACTACATGCCGGGGGTGACCTTTGAGCCTCATATTCAAGCCGAGCACAAACCACACAATTCTAGTTAGGGTCTAACACTCCGTGACTCAAGTCGGTTTCCATGTACCGAGATTTCCCTAAACTAATGTCTTCAAATCATACATGCCAACTTGTTGAAATGGACGCGATAAAAATCCGTCCCCAAAAAGTGGTTATTTTGGACGAAAATAAAAATCCGTCCCCGCATGTATGCTTTACTACATTAATTTAGTTTAATCCCGATACATGTAGGATTCACAAGCGCGATGGAATCCGATGAGTATATGGGACCGCGAGATGGTCTATATACTAGTGTGACGATTCCATTATTTTCTTAGAAACCCCAAAAGGGATCCATTCCCTCCGACTTATAAAAAAAAAAAAGAGTCTTTTCTTATGTGGTTCGAGTCGTGTGCCCAACTGTGTGTTCTAAGCCTCTTCATGGCCGCAAGTGTTACTCAAGACTGACAAGGGCCTCTTCTGCAATATAGGTTCAATTGGTACTTACAAAGTCTACCGGGATTCAGCAAATCGGTTAGTCCGTGAAGAGATCACTCCAACAGCTCCAACATCAACCATGACCGGCAGCAGCAACACCATGTCTCTCGAACAGCTCTCAACTATGGTCCAACTCCTCCAAGAGCAAGTCTCCACCCTTAACAAGGAGGCACAAAGCAAAGACGACATTTGGCAATCCCACCTCGACAGCCAAAGGGAGGCCCACGAGGCCGAAATGGAGCTAATGAAAGAAAAGCTCACCAATCTTGCCAAGTGAAAGAACAAGAACAATGATGATGAATCCGAATGGACCAAGGGTTTGTTCAAGAGTCCTTATGTCAACACCCGCACCAAGAAAATGGGGGAACCAAGTTCCGAGAACAATGAGCCCAAAATGGTGGATTCTATCATGGCCTACATCGACCAAAAATTCAATGGGCTCAACATGGGGAAAGGTTCCGACACAAGCCTTTATCAATCATCCATCCTCATGAGTACTATGGCCGCTCTTCCCGATAAGTTCAAGATGCCCGACATAAAAATTCAAGGGCAACTCTTGTCCTAGACTTATATTTGGGCAATGGTTCCAAAGAAGGTCTCTACCAAGGTGATGGCTCAATGCTTTCCTCTCACTCTCGAGGGGGCGGCAAAAGATTGGTATGCTACTCTCCCGCTCACTGTCCGTCTTGATTGGGACTCCGCCATGCTTGCCTTCAAGAACCAATACCAAGGCAACACCACTCACCGGCCCACAAGGAAAGAGCTAGAGAACACTACTCAACGAGACAATGAGTCCTTCATCGACTTCACAAGGAGATGGAATGACAAACTCTCTGAAATTGTTGAGAGGCCGAACACAAAAGAGCAAATGGACATATTTCTCAAGTGTCTCAAGATTGATCTCCGCACTCACCTAAGTGGGGCTTGCTACTCCGACTTCTCCCAAATGTATGAGGCGGGGTACGCATGGATGACTTGCTCAAGGAGATTAAGAAGACCACTCCTACTTACCGCTACAAGGCCGCTTCCAACTCCACAAAAGAGGCCTCGGTCAACGCCGTCACTATTGACAAGGGGAATTACAAAAAGGTTCCTCCGCCTCAAGGGAAGAAGTCCCGAAGTGACCGTGTCTACACGCCTCTCCAAGGCATGACTCAAACCGAAGTGTTCGAGGTCCTCAAGGCAAAGGGTCAAGTCACACCCGTGCAAGGGTACCAACCCAAGACGATCCAATCCAATCATGCTCACCACAAATATTGTGGCTACCACCAATATAGTGGCCACACCACCGAGGAATGCTTCGTTCTCCGCAATGTCATTCAAGATCTCATAGATAAGAAAGAATTTGTAGTGACTAATGACGAGCATGTCAATGTAATAGAGATAGGAGAACTCGAGGGGACCACCCATTCAATCCCAATTGTGAATGGGGGCCCCAATGTTATGAATAAACTTGACAATTTTTGTTATGTAGTGACTTACGATGAGGTAATGAGGGAAGTACTAGAGAATAGGAAAAAGAAGCAAGATGGGAACGTCAACATGCTAACCCGATCCGGTCGAGTCATAGCAAGCAACCCTTCCACTTCCGCACCGAGTTCCTCTTCTCAAAAGCCGCAAGCTCACAACGCTCCCGAAGATCCTCTACTTGTCCAACTCAAGAAAACTCAAGCCAACATCTCTATTTGGGACCTCATTGCATCCTCAAAGAAACACCGAGATCTTGTCATCCGCAATCTCGATGATACATCAGTTTCTCCCGATACTACTCCCGAGGACCTCACGGCAATGATTGGTCACATTCATTTTGGCAACGTCATCACCTTTGCCGATATGGACCTTCCACCGTTTGGTTCCGACCACAACGAAGCTATTTACCTCAAGGTACGAGCAAGGGGGAGGCCCGTCTCAAGATTCTTAGTGGACGGTGGTTCTGCACTCAATCTCATGCCTGGTAGAATCATGGGCATACTGGGGCTTAAGGATTCTGATTTGAAGCCTTCTACTCAAGTAATCCGAGGTTATGACAGCACCGCCCGTACAGTCATGGGTATGATCGAAATAGACATTGAGTTTGGGAGCATGGTCATGTCCGTTCCATTCCAAGTGCTTGATATCCCGGCCTCGTTCAACTTACTGTTGGGTCGACCATGGATTCACAGTGCTAATGCTGTACCGTCAACTCTCCACCAATGTGTCAAGATCCGAAATGGTGATGAAATAGTGACCGTAATGGCTGAAAACATCACTATCCACAGAAAAGGTGAGCCCGTCCACCAAGTTCAGCATGGTCTACCAGACTCCACTCTCTCCGGCGTCTCAATCAACGCCATTGACAAAGAAGGGGGAAACGGATCATGGACCCCCAGCAATCACAAAGTCCTCCGCATGATGAGGAATATGGACTACTTCCCTGGTTTAGGCTTAGGGAAATATCAGCAAGGAATCCTACATCCCGTGCAAGTCCCATTTGTCAAGAAACCTTCGGTTTGGGGTACGAGCCTTCCAAAGAAGACTTGAAACAAGAGCAAGCGATCAAGAACGAAAAGGCCCGAGCTCGTAAAGAAGGCCGTCGGTATGAAGTCCCTAATCTAAGGCCTTATCGCAAGACGTTGAATGGTTATTTTGTCCGCCAAGGGGAAGACGTTCCATACATGATCTTTCCCGAGCCGTGGGTTAACAATAAAGGTGTCAAAAAGCCCGGCCTCGAAATCTTCTCCGATTGTGAGGTCCAGATATCTGAAAGAGAACCAACTCCCATGTCGCCCCGTGAATGGTGGGGGAGGAAGATGACTATAAAGTCTGAGACAGAAATCACCGTGGGGGAAGAACTGACAGATTTAGCCTCCATGTTTGAAGAGCTCGCCATGATGAATAAATGCCAAGTTAACGCCATCCATGACACCGTCATCATGAACGAAACTATCAGTGAGATCCCGCCAAGCTCCGAGCCGATCAACAATTGGTATTCAACAAAAGGGCCCGTGGTATCCGAGGAATTCTTAGTCCAAGAAATGGGTTGCATACCCCGCACAGCAACAAAGGAAGAGCGGCTCACACTTACTTTCGAGTCCGAGAGTGTCTCTAATACCCTCACCCAAGAGGATTTGGAGGCCATAGCCGAGCGTGTGTTTCCTTTCTTTGCTAATGAAAAATTTGATATTTCTGAGTACCCTGAGATTGCAAACATCATAAATGATGAATTAACTAATAATGAACTTAACAAACAAGTTAATAACGATTCAAATTATGATGAAATAGACCACGAAAACACAACATACTTAAATGAACTTGCTCAACAAGTTCGTAGTCGTGGCGAGAATGGTCCAAAGGCTGACGAAGAATTGCATGTTGTTAATCTGGGTACCGAAGAAGAGCCAAAAGAAACTAAGATTGGAAGCTTCTTCAAGGGGGACGACAGAGATAGATTGACTGCATTACTACGGGAGTTCGTGGATGTGTTCGCATGGTCATACAAAGACATGCCGGGTTTGGACAGAAAGGTAGCGGAGCACAAGATTCCGATCAGAGAAGATGCCAGGCCAGTAAAGCAGAAGCTCAGAAAGATCAAGCCAGAATGGTCTCTGCAGGTCAAAGAAGAGATTGAGAAGCTCCTCAGTGTGGGGTTCATCAAAGTTATCGAGTATCCGACATGGTTAGCCAACATTGTGACAGTCAGGAAGGCGAACGGCAAGGTTCGAGTTTGTGTAGACTTCCGGGATTTAAACAAAGCTTCCCCAAAGGATGATTTTCCACTCCCTAATATCGACATGCTAGTCGACTCCACTGCTGCCTACGAGGTCCGCTCATTCGTGGATGGGTTCGCTGGGTACAATCAGATTCTTATGGCCGAGGAGGATCAACATAAGACAGCCTTCACAACACCGTGGGGTACCTTTTGCTACACAGTCATGCCATTTGGGTTAAGAAATGCTGGGGCTTCCTACCAAAGAGCCGTGACAGACTTGTTCCACGACATAATTCACAAAGAAATCGAGGTCTATGTGGACGACATGATCATTCACTCCAAAGGAACCGACGGTCAACACCTAATCGATCTCCACAAGTTCTTCGAAAGGCTTCGTCAACACAAGATGAGGCTCAACCCTGCAAAGTGTACATTCGGGGTTATCCGAGGCAAAGTTCTTGGTTATATGGTCACTGAAAGAGGAATCGAAGCAGACCCCTCCAAAATCAAGGCAATCATTGACATGCCTCCTCCAAAGACGCAGAAAGAGATTAAAGGTTTCATGGGAAGACTACAATACATCAGTCGATTTGTGCACCAACTCACTTCCATGTGCGAGCCAATCTTCAAGCTACTCAAGAAGAATGTGGCTCTAGAATGGACTGACGCGTGCCAAGAAGCCTTCGATCAAGTAAAGCATTACTTTACGTGCCCTCCTGTTCTAGTTCCGCCGCACAAGGAGAAACCTCTGTTGCTTTATCTCACTGTCAATGATGAAGCCCTAGGTGCTATGTTAGCACAAGAGCAACGAGAGTCCACAAAGGAGAACGCCATTTATTTTGTCAGTCGCCGATTCCAAGGAGGCGAAAAGAACTACTCTGTCTTAGAGAAGTCATGTGCAGCATTGGTTTGGGTCACTCAAAAGCTCAAACACTATATGGAAGCTTTTTCGATCAAGCTAGTAGTAAAGGTGGACCCGCTCCGCTACATCTTCGAGAAGCCTTTCATGTCAACAAGAATAGCCAAATGGTACTTCATTCTCGCCGGCTATGATATCACTTACGTCACACTAAAATCCGTCAGGGGGAAAGTGTTCAGTGACCAGCTTGCCGAATTCCCGTGTGACGAAGTGAAGGGGGAAGATGTACAGTTCCCCGACGAGCATTTAATTTGTACTGAAACCGAGGAAGACAAGTGGCAACTTTTTTTCGATGGCGCCGCCAATGAACACGGTTTTGGTATAGGGGTATTGCTTGTCGATCCAAAAGACATCTACACTCCCATTTTCCATACGCCTGGAATTCGAAGCTACCAACAACGTTGCCGAGTACGAAGCATGCATAGCAGGGCTCGAAGCAGCTCTCGAAAGAAACGTCACGGAACTGGAAGTGTTCGGCGACTCTTTGCTCCTTATCAATCAGCAATCGGGTAAATGGCGAACCCAAGACCCGACTCTCCAACAATATGGTCAGCACCTCGAAGAACTGGTTGAACAATTCCAAGAGATCACTTTCAACTACCTGCCAAGGGATAAGAATCGCTTCGCCGATGCACTGGCCACTATAGCTTCATTAGTTGAAATGCCCAAAGGGAAAATGGTGAAGCCTTTCAAAATTGCTCGAAGGAACAGTCCGGCATATTGCATGAGTATCGAGATCAACGAGGTTCAAACAAACTCTCTGTGGTATTCGGATATCATGAACTTCCTCAAAGACGGCACTTATCCCGAGAACATCAATAAGAAGTCTCAAGCAGCTCTGCAAAGGTTAGCCTCTCGGTACGTACTGATTGGGGACCGAGTCTATAAAAGGCACCACTACGGGATCAATCTCTTATGCGCCAATGAGACCGAAGCTCAAAAGATAATGTGTGAAGTGCACGAAGGAGAATGTGGACCCCACATGAATGGGTTTATGCTAGTCAAGAAGATACTTCGCATTGGTTACTATTGGAGCACTATGGAACGAGACTGTATCGAGAAAGCCAAAAGGTGTGCCAAGTGCCAATTCCACGCTAATCTGCAACATGCTCCACCCTCACAACTTTACAACATGGTCACACCTTGGCCTTTCTCTTGTTGGGGGATAGACATCATCGGTAAAGTTCATCCTGCCGGGAGCAATGGGCAGTCATTCGTCCTAGTGGCAGTCGACTACTTCACAAAGTGGGTCGAAGCACAAGCCTATCGAACCCTCAACGCCAAGAAAGTGGCCGAATTTGTAAAGATTAATATCATGTGCCGATACGGCGTGCCTCATGAAATCATTTCCGACAATGGCTCTCACTTCGAGAAGGAAATGGATGCACTTTTGGTAGAATACAAGATCACCAAGCACAAGTCATCTCCTTACCGGCCCCAAGCAAATGGCGCAGTCGAAGCAGCAAATAAGACCATCGAGACCATCGTCAAGAAAATGGCCTCAACAGGAAGGGATTGGCCCGAGAAGCTACCATTAGCATTGTGGGGCTACCGCACATCAATACGATCCGCAACAGGAGAAACTCCTTATGCATTGGTCTATGGTTCTGAAGCCGTACTCCCTATCGAACTTGAAGTCCCATCTCTACGGGTCCTCCTCGAGAATCAAGTCAACGAGGTCGACTGGATGCAAAGTCGATATGAACAACTAGCCTTGCTCGACGAGAAAAGGTTAAGTGCACTCGAACGCACAAGGGCGTATCAGCAAAGGATGGCAAGAGCTTTCAACAAAAAGGTGAAGCCTCGAAACACCAAGGGCGGCCTAGGCAAAAATTAGAGCACGTGCAAAAAAGAAGCCCGCTAGATTGAAAACCCGAAAGGGCGGTCTAGGCAAAAAACAGGGTGCACAAAAAAAAAAAAAAAAAATGGTCTTTGTTTGTTTGAACTACGAAGACCTGAGCCTCCCAACTGGAGGAACGTAGGCAACCTTCGGGTGCGGTCTAAAACATATCAAAAATACCCAATTCACTTCAAATAACAAAATGCAATTTTTATTCATCCAATGAATTATTCAAACCATTACAACGGATTTATTGAGCAACAAAAGACATCAAAATATTAAATCCTAAAACAAAGTGGTCTAATTGCAATCTCTTAGGGTACTAAGAAAAATCCAATTTTCTCTTAGCTTTCAAAGGACCACCCGATCGTCTCTCAATCCTTTTCTTCTTGGGTAACGAAGGAGCACTAATACGCACCGAAACCTTCTGTGTTGCAACACGTCTCCTAGCATAAAAGTCATCCAAAGGAGTACCGAAAGGGTCAGCGAGAATGTTACTCGAATCAACAGCAGCCTCCCTATATCTCAAAGTGCTGCTAGGCTCAAAACCCTGTCCCAACAACTCGGCACGAAGCACATCAACCCAAGTATTGCCACGGTAAAGGGTGCCAAATAAATAGTCCAAGTAGCTCTCGGGAAGGAAGACACTCCCCCGATGCAGAGGAGCGAAAGCCCAACGATTGCGGTCATCTCCCCAAGCCGACTGAAGCTCACTCGAGAAGCCAGGACCCATGTAAGCAACTGGACGAAGCATTCCATCCCTCGGAAAAGGAATTGTCTGTTGGCGACCGAACTGCCGCAGAACCCGCTCTGGCTGGTAAAATGAAGAATCTCTCAAACCGGGTACAACCACGTGCTGAAAACCAAGAGTCCATTCCACAAAAGGACGAAGACCCCAAGAAGGAGGACACCACTCAATATCAATGGTCGCCCTAGAGGCAAAGAATTTCTTCCAATCATCTTCAGATAAATCCCGGATCAACAACTTCCTCCTATGGACAGCAAAAGGAGACAAATCACCATCCGGAGAATAAATTCTGAAGTGTTCTCGGAACCATATGGTCAAGAGCAAAGGGCTTCCCCGACACATCTTGCCCGTCCTATGTAACTCATCAAGGCCGTGCAACGTCTCCCCTACAATAAGAGGGATTACACTAAATTGCTGCTCCTTAGCTTGCAAAATAATCTCAGCCAACTGCACGTCCGCAGTCCCGAAAGGTGTAACAAACAGCACTTCGCTGAAGAGACAAACGGCCATGGCATTTCTTTTGAAAGATTGAACCATTGGGTCCTCCGAGTGTAAACTTAAGAACATCGGCAATTCAGTTATGTCAATCACGGTACCATGCAACATCTTCCTCACGTCCTCAATAGGGAGATTCAGTAACCCAACCCAAGAGCCGATGGCACCGCGGTGATATTTAGGGACGGCAATCCGACCGGCCAAAGGCATGCCAAGGATGGCCCCGAAATCGTCAACAGTCGGCACCATTTCATTAGCTGAAAGGTTGAAGGTATGGCTGTCGCAATCCCAGAAAGCCGCGGCAGCTCTCAACAAATCCCAATCCGGCTTCAACGTCCGCAAGGTGAAAAGAATTCGGAACCCGAAATCTTTAATGAAGGCCTTCTTGGGATGGGTCTTGAAAGAATACACAAAAGTGCCCAAGTCCTTTTCATACGCACTAACGACCTTGGCATCAAGGGCAAAAGAATTGGAAGCCATGGAAAATGTTGATCACAAGTGAAGTTAAGCAATAATATGATGACCAAAAATGGCAGAAAGGAGCTGTGAGAATCAAGTGGTCGAACAGAAGATGATATTATAGCTGTTGGGGGCTCTTTTGGTCAGCAAATGTCAAGCCCGGAATTCCGCCTCCCAGACGCGCGCGCCACCCGCCAGCAGTCTGAAGTGCGCGCGCGTCCCAATCCTACATAGGAAGGCGCGCGCCTCCCAGGTCTAAATCGCTTCAAGAAAAGGGCCTTGTCAGAGATCTCCAGCCTAAATCAAGACACTGTCCCGATCCTCGGACACCCAGTTGGGCACACCTATTTCTGGTCCGCCCTTAAGGCATGTCAAAAATCGAAAGTAGGATAGAAACTCCCACTCAAAAGTAGGCTGTCCTCTTCAAAATTCCAAACTCCCTAAGTTCTGTCACGGGTGCCACACCTCCCTCAAGAGTCAATCTCAACATTTCATCCCCAGCAGGAACATTTTTCTGGTCGCGGTCAACTATGCCCGTACCCCGCAATTCAAAAGTCAAGTGTGACTCCAAACGGCACGAGACTTCAAAGCAATATTTCATCAAACGGATTCACTAACGGATTCGTCAACAAGGGTTCACCAACGGACTCATCCAAGGGATTCACTAACGGATTCATCAAACGGGTTCACTAACGGATTCGTCAACAAGGGTTCACCAATGGACTCATCCAAGGGATTCACTAACGGATTCATCAAACGGATTCACCAACGGATTCGTCAACAAGGGTTCACCAACGGACTCATCCAAGGGATTCACTAACGGATTCATCAAACGGATTCACCAACGGATTCGTCAACAAGGGTTCACCAACGGACTCATCCAAGGGATTCACTAACGGATTCATCAAACGGATTCACTAACGGATTCATCAACAAGGGTTCACCAACGGACTCATCCAAGGGATTCACTAACGGATTCATCAAACGGATTCACTAACGGATTCATCAACAAGGGTTCACCAATGGACTCATCCAAGGGATTCACTAACGGATTCATCAAACGGATTCACCAACGGATTCGTCAACAAGGGTTCACCAACGGACTCATCCAAGGGATTCACTAACGGATTCATCAAACGGATTCACCAACGGATTCGTCAACAAGGGTTCACCAACGGACTCATCCAAGGGATTCACTAACGGATTCATCAAACGGATTCACCAACGGATTCGTCAACAAGGGTTCACCAACGGACTCATCCAAGGGATTCACTAACGGATTCATCAAAAGGATTCACCAACGGATTCGTCAACAAGGGTTCACCAACGGACTCATCTAAGGGATTCACTAACGGATTCATCAAACGGTTTCACCAACGGATTCGTCAACAAGGGTTCACCAACGGACTCATCCAAGGGATTCACTAACGGATTCGTCGACAAGGGTTCACCAACGGACTCATCCAAGGGATTCACTAACGGATTCATCAAAAGGTTTACTAACGGCCTCATTCAAAACATTCAGCCGGCAGGTTCACCTAACGGATCATGCCACCCCCTCTATCAACAAAATCCGCTCACACAGGGAGCGCACCACTATCTCTCGCAATTTCAAATTCCTGCTTTCATCGAGTCTTTGCCTTTTCTTGGTGATGTCCTCGGCGGGTGTTTTTAACTTTCGTCGACGCGTTTTGCTTTGCAATCCACGTCGCCGAGGGGCTCTGTACACACCCCGCCTTGGACCGCTCACCCCGATTGCACATTTGATTTTGTGTTTCTCCCCATTTTAAGTGTTTCTCGTTAGTTTCTGTCACTTCCGTTAAGTTCCTGACTGACTTCGTTAAGTCCAGGGACTAAACTGAATGACAGGGCTGACTTTCTAGTCCATTCTGTCAAAATTGCCTTCTCTGAGTCGCGCGCCTCCGACAGGAGGAGCCAGGTGCGCGCGCCTCCCGTCCTCAAAGCAGGAAGCGCGCGCCTCTGGGCGTCAGTTACAGATTTCTGGCCAGGATTCCCTCCCTTGCTCAATTTACAAGATTTTGCCCGGGAAGGATTTCTTGGTGACTGAGTTTTGGCACCAAAAACACCCCTCTTTCACCTATAAAAACCTCTCTTTACCTCCATTTTCAAGGATCGAAAACTTGGACCGAAAATTGAACTTACAAAAACTATACCAAAATCACTTTCTAAAGGTTCTCCAAGGATTTCATCAAGAAATATTTGAAGGTCTTCAAATTGTAGGTAAAAGTCCATCTTTTCCTTCCTTTTCTACTTCATCTTCTCTCTCTCTTTTTACTTTAATCAAATGTGCAATCACCCAAATCATTTTGGGACGTGACTCTAATGATCACCTCATCTCATTGAGGTTGGTTAAGGATTCATCTCCTACATTCCAAATCATATTTTAAATCCCCACTTTTCATGACTTAAAGAAGAAGAAGAAGAACATTTTCATTCATGTAGATTTTGATCAAGCAAGACCAACTTTAGTTGGGCGAGATGGGTGTTTCGGTACTTCCCATCTCGTAATCTAACCCCCGAACCTCAAAACAAAGAATCTCTGTTTTCGTAATCAAACTTAGGCTACAATCTATAGGTTTTTCTTATGTTCCTCAAAACATAGGTGGCGACTCTAAAAACAAGTTAGACATCCTAGGATAATTCACCGCTCTAGCCAAGCCGTGGTTCCCCTGGGGTATCTACACCAGCTTACAGCTCCACCATTTAACATAAACACAAAACCCGATTGCGATCGACTATCATCTTTGTCGGTTTGGAAACTTGCATCTGTGTAAGCATTTACCACGAGATCATCTTCCATTCCTCCATAGACCAAAAACGAATCTTTAGTTCTTCTCAAGTACTTAAGAATCGCTTTTACAGCCATCCAATGATTTTCACCGGGGTCGGATTGGTATCTACTTGTCATGCTTAAAGCATAAGATACATCCGGCCTAGTACAAATCATGGCATACATGATGGACCCAATTGCCGAAGCATATGGAACATCATTCATTTTCTCACGCTCATCTTTTGTCTTAGGACATTGAGTCTTGCTTAGAGAAACTCCATGTAACATTGGTAAGGTTCCTCTTTTAGAATTTTCCATGCGGAATCTTCTAATGACCTTGTCAATGTATGTACTTTGTCTTAAACCAAGTAGCCTCCTTGATCTATCTCTATAGATTTTAATGCCAAGTATATATGCGGCTTCACCCATATCTTTCATTGCGAAACATTTTCCTAACCAAGTCTTTACGGACTGAAGTGTAGGAATATCGTTTCCAATGAGTAATATGTCATCCACGTATAAAATAAGGAATAGCACTATGCTCCCACTAATCTTCTTGTATACACAAGGCTCATCTTCGTTCTTGATGAAACCAAACTCTTTGACTGATTCATCAAAACGGAGATTCCAACTCCTAGAAGCTTGCTTCAATCCATAGATGGATCTCTGCAATTTGCATACCTTAGAATCATGTTCAAAACCTTCTGGTTGTGTCATATACACATCCTCTTTTAGTTTTCTATTTAGGAAAGCGGTTTTGACGTCCATTTGCCATATTTCATAGTCATGATATGCGGCAATGGCAAGCAAAATTCTTATAGACTTGATCATTGCTAGAGCCGTCAATTTGGGCTGAGCCCGTTGGGCTGGCCCGGCCCGCCATGGAAAAAGGGTGGGTTGGGCCTTAAATATACCAACCCAAATACAAGTGGGCCAATTTGGGCTAGCCCATTTGGGTCACGGGCCAAAGCGGGTTCGGGGCGGGCCAACCCACTTTTTTTTTTTTTTTTTTTTGATTTTCCCATAAACAAAAAACCCCTCCCCTCTTTTCAATTTCATTCACACTCACACTCTGCACTCTTTCTCTCATGTTCATATCGCCCCCGCTCCCAGCCACCGCACCGCAGCCCTCCACCGCCCCCGCTCCCAGCCACCGCCGATCTCGTTTCCCCCTACGACCTTTCCAGTTATGTATCCATCTCTGTCTATATCTCTCTCTCTCTCTCTCTCTCTCTCTCTCTCTCTCTCTCTCTTTCTCCCTCTCGCTTTCTTGGTCTCTTTCCCAGTCGTTTTTTTTTATGCAGATCTAGTGCAGATCTAGTGCATATATGTGTGTGTGTGTGTGTGTGTTTGTATGTGTGCAGATCTATGTGTGTGTGTTCGTGTGTGTGTGTGTGTGTGTTCGTGTGTGTCTGTGTGTGTGTGTTCATATGTGTGTGTGTATCCATGTTTGTATGTGTGCAGATCTATATGTTAAGGTGATCTGTAGACTGTAGCAATGGTGGCGGTGGCGGCAGCGTGGTGGAGGTGGTGGCGGCAGTGTGGTGGAGGTGGCGGTGTGTTGTGGTGGTTAATGGTGAACCAGAACATTTGGGCTCTTGGCCCGCCTGGCCCACTAACCCAAGGTGGGGTGGGTTAGGTTGGCATTTTCTCAGCCCGCCAAGAATTTGGGCCAGCCCGCCCCGCCCCGTTTGAAGGTGGGCTGTGGTGGGTTGGGCCCAACCCGGCCCGCCAGCCCGTATTGACAGCTCTAATCATTGCTACGGGTGAAAAGGTTTCATCATAGTCAATACCATGAACTTGCCTATAACCCTTCGCTACAAGTCTAGCTTTGTAAGTATGCACCTTCCCATCCATGTCAGTCTTCTTCTTGAAGACCCATTTGCATCATATGGTTTTTACACCTTCGGGTGCATCAATCAAATTATCAAATTCCAAACTTGATTGTCTTGCATGGATTGCAATTCGGATTCCATGGCTCCAAGCCACTTGTCCGAATCAGGAGAAGACATCGCCTCTTGGTAGGTTGTCGGTTCATCATTCTCAATGATTTCCACCTCATTATTATCCGTTATGAGAAATCCATATCTCTCGGGTTCGGATCGTAACCTACTAGATCTGCGAGTTGCTTGTGTATTTTGAACAGGTTCCACAACTCCTTGTAGTTCTTGTTCTTGTTCTACTATTGGTTCAATATCATTTTTTGGGTCTCGAATCTCTTCAAGATTTATTTTACTCCCACTGATTTCTTTGGAGAGAAACTCTTTCTCTAGAAAGACACCAGTTCGGGCAACAAAAACTTTGTTGTCCTCACGGTTGTAAAAGTAACATCCTCTTGTTTCCTTTGGATATCCCACGAAAATACATTTATCAGATTTGTGTGCGAGTTTGTCAGAGACAAGTCTTTTGACATAGGCTTCGCAACCCCAAATCTTCATGAAAGATAAACAAGTTTTCTTTCCGCTCCACATCTCATATGGAGTCTTTTGAACCGATTTAGTTGGAACACGATTTAGTGTGAATGCAGCGGTTTCTAGAGCGTAACCCCAAAAGGATATTGGAAGATCAACTTGACTCATCATTGATCGAACTATGTCTAAAAAAAGTCCGATTTCTCCTCTCGGACACACCATTCCATTGTGGTGTTCCAGGTGGAGTCAATTGTGAAACTATTCCACAATTCTTTAGATGATCATCAAATTCATGACTCAAGTATTCTCCACCTCGATCTGATCGAAGTGCCTTAATACTTTTGCCAAGTTATTTTTCTACTTCATTTTGAAATATTCTAAATATCTCAAAAGTTTCACTTTTATGTTTCATTAGGTAAACATACCCAAATCTACTATAATCATCAGTGAAGGTTATGAAGTATTGAAATCCTCCCCTAGCATTGCTACTTAATGGTCCGCATACATCGGAATGTATCAACCCCAATAAGTCGCTTGCCCTTTCACCTAACTTGGTAAAAGGTTTCTTAGTCATTTTTCCAAGAAGACACGACTCACAAGTGTCATATGACCCAAGGTCACATGAACCCAAGAGACCATCCCCATGGAGTTTTGAGATACGCTTCTCATTAATATGACCAAGACGGCAATGCCACAAATAAGAATGATTTATATCATTAGGTTTAGATTTCTTATTTATATGATAGACATTTTCATTATTTTCATTCTAGACATCCAAGACATAAAGGCCATTAAATGAATTAGCAATACCATAGAGCACATCATTTAAATAAATAGAAAATTTCTTATTCTCAATAAGAAACTTAAAACCTTCATTATCCAAACAAGAAATTGAAATAATATTTCTACTTAAATCCGGAGCATAATAACAATTGTTCAAAACAAGAATTAATCCGGAAGGTAAAGTGACTTCATAAGTCCCTACGGCTAATGCAGCAACTCTTGCTCCATTCCCCACGCGTAGGTCTACTTCACCCTCTTTAAGTAGTCTCCTATTCTTTAGACCCTGCACATTTAAACAAATGTGAGAACCACATCCGGTATCCAATACCCAGGAATCAGTGGTAGAAAGGAGAATATCTATCATATAGATACCTGAAGTCGACGCAGCCTTGCTGCTCTTCTTCTTCTTCTGCTCTTCCAAGAAAGCTTTACAATTACGTTTCCAATGACCAATTTCTTGATAATGGAAACAGATTGCATCCTTTTGTGAATCGGGTTTTGCCTCAGAAGCCTTGGCAACCTTTGCCTTGCTTATCTTGGGTTTAACAACTTTCTTACCCTTTCCTTTGGCACTAGCCTTCTTCCCATCATGAACCAAGAGCACGGGAGAACCTTTCTCCGCAATCTTCATCTCCGCAGTTTTAAGCATCCCATACAACTCGGAGAGATTCTTATCCATTCCATGCATGTTATAATTGTAGACACCCCGCCTTGGACCGCTCACCCCGATTGCACATTTGATCTTGTGTTTCTCCCCATTTTAAGTGTTTCTCGTTAGTTTCTGTCACTTCCGTTAAGTTCCTGACTGACTTCGTTAAGTCCAGGGACTAAACTGAATAACAGGGCTGACTTTCTAGTCCATTCTGTCAAAATTGCCTTCTCTGAGTCGCGCGCCTCCGACAGGAGGAGCCAGACGCGCGCGCCTCCCGCCCCCAAAGCAGGAAGCGCGCGCCTCTGGGCGCAGTTACAGATTTCTGGCCAGGATTCTCTCCCTTGCTCAATTTACAGGATTTTGCCTGGGAAGGATTTCTTGGTGACTGAGTTTTGGCACCAAAAACATCTCTCTTTCACCTATAAAAACCTCCCTTTACCTCTATTTTCAAAGAAAAAAACAAAAAGACGAAAACAAAAAGACGAAAACTAAAGACAAAAACTTACACAAAAACTTTGACCAAAAAGGAATCGAAAGACCTTGACTTTACCAAATTTCCTACTTTCAAAGCATTTTCCAAAGGATTTCTCCAAGTAAATCAACAAGAAGTGTTTGAAGTCTTTTGAAGTCTAGGTAAAGCTATTTCCTTCCCCTTCTCAACTTCATCTCTTTTCTCTTTCTTTTTGTATTATCAAAGTGCAATCACCCAAATCATTTTAGGACATGACTCTAATGATCACCTCATCTCATTGAGGTCGGTTAAAGAGTTATCTCCTACATTCCAAACTCTATTTTACAACCCCTTTTATGATTTAAAGAAGAAGAAGAAGAACGTTTATCATTCATGTAGATTTTGATCAAGCAAGACCAACTTTAGTTGGGCGAGATGGGTGTTTCGGTACTTCCCATCTCGTAATCTAACCCCCGAACCTCAAAACAAAGAATCTCTGTTTTCGTAATCAAACTTAGGCTATTATCAATAGGTTTTTCTTATGTTCCTCAAAACATAGGTGGCGACTCTAAAAATAAGTTAGACATCCTAGGATAATTCACCGCTCTAGCCAAGTTGTGGTTTCCCGGGGTATCTACAGTGGCGACTCTGCTGGGGATATTTGAGGGTTAAACTTGCATTCTGATCAAAATCTACATCTTTTTGGGCATTCTGACTCCTGATGGGGGAGGCGCGCGCTTCTGGCCTCTTCAGCCTCAGGCGCGCGCATCCCGCATCAAGGACCAGAATCGCCCGCTTCTTCATGTTCTTCATCTTCTTCTTTTGCTATTCTCCACTAATCATTTCTGCAGGTGTTACAATATGCACATAGGAACAGGGCAATCCCCTGAGTCCAAAATCTGAAAATCTGAGAGGTGTGCCCAGAAGCGCGCGCCTCCTCATAGCATTGCGCCAGGCGCGCGCGTCTCGTATCAACACTCAGAGGCGCACGCTTCTGGGTTGGTTCCCAGAACAGAAACAGGTCTCAGAACAGAGCAGTATGATGGGGGCGTGGGCACAGTTGCCTGCATCAGTGGTTATTCTGAACTTCAGACTGTTTATTTTTATGTTTTATTTACCGGTCACACGGGTGATTCGGGAGTTGTAATTTACGTGCTTATATGTTTTTTTAACTTTCTTTTCAAAAAAAAAAAAAAAAAAAATTGTCACGTGATAGACCTCACACTACATGCACATATTCCTATGAACTGCTCACTATCGAGTCGCACAAGTTTAACCCCAAACCCGTCGAGGCCCGTCCTAGAAAGATTCAAGCTCCACCCGACCTTGACTCTTTCGAAGCGGTCAACCTCAGCCCGTGGCGTAGTTCAAGACTACATGCCGGGGGTAACCTTTGAGCCTCATATTCAAGCCAAGCACAAGCCACACAATTCTAGTTAGGGTCTAACACTCCGTGACTCAAGTCGGTTTCCATGTACCGAGATTTCCCTAAACTAATGTCTTCAAATCATACATGCCAACTTGTTGAAACGGACGCAATAAAAATCCGTCCCCAAAAGTGGTTATTTTGGACGAAAGTAAAAATCCGTCCCCGCATGTATGCTTTACTACATTAATTTAGTTTAATCCCGATACATGTAGGATTCACAAACGAGATGGAATCCGATGAGTATATGGGACCGCGAAATGGTCTATATACTAGTGTGACGATTCCATTATTTTCTTAGAAACCCCAAAAGGGATCCATTCCCTCCGACTTATAAAAAAAAAGAGTCTTTTCTTATGTGGTTCGAGTCGTGTGCCCAACTGTGTGTTCTAAGCCTCTTCGTGGACCGCAAGTGTTACTCAAGACTGATAAGGGTCTCTTCTGCAATATAGGTTCAATTGGTACTTACAGAGTCTACCGGGATTCGGCAAATCGGTTAGTCCGTGAAGAGATCACTCCAACAGCTCCTACATCAACCATGACCGGCAGCAGCAACACCATGTCTCTCGAACAGCTTTCAACCATGGTCCAACTCCTCCAAGAGCAAGTCTCCACCCTTAATAAGGAGGCACAAAGCAAAGACGACATTTGGCAATCCCACCTCGACAGCCAAAGGGAGGCCCACGAGGCCGAGATGGAGCTAATGAAATAAAAGCTCACTAATCTTGCCAAGGGGAAGAACAAGAATAACGATGACGAATCCGAATGGACCGAGGGTTTGTTCAAAAGTCCTTATGTCAATACCCGCACCAAGAAAGTGGGAGAGCCGAGTTCCGAGAACAATGAGCCCAAAATGGTGGATTCTATCATGGCCTACATCGACCAAAAATTCAATGGGCTCAACATGGGGAAAGGCTCCGACACAAGCCTTTATCAATCATCCATCCTCATGAGTACTATGGCTGCTCTTCCTGATAAGTTCAAGATGCCCGACATAAGCAAATTCAAGGGCAACTCTTGTCATATGGCTCACATTGAGACTTATATTTGGGCAATGGTTCCGAAGAAGGTCTCCCCCAAGGTGATGGCTCAATGCTTTCCTCTCACTCTCGAGGGGGCAGCAAAAGATTGGTATGCTACTCTCCCACTCACTGTCCGTCTTGATTGGGATTCCGCCATGCTTGCCTTCAAAAACCAATACCAAGGCAACACCACTCACCGGCCCACAAGGAAAGAGCTAGAGAACACTACTCAATGAGACCACGAGTCCTTCATCGACTTCACAAGGAGATGGAATGATAAACTCTCCGAGATTGTGGAAAGGCCAAATACCAAGGAGCAAATGGACATCTTTATCAAATGTCTCAAAATTGATCTCCGCACCCACCTAAGTGGGGCTTGCTATGAGGATTTCTCCCAAATGTATGAGGCGGGGGTCCGAATGGACGAGTTGCTCAAAGAAGTGAAGAAAAGTGCTCCTAGCTCCCGCTACAAGGCCGCTTCCAACTCCACAAAAGAGGCCTCGGTCAACGCCGTCACTATTGATAAGGGGAATTACAAAAAGGGTCCTCCATCTCAAGGGAAGAAGTCTCGAAATGACCGTGTCTACACGCCTCTCCAAGGCATGACTCAAACCGAAGTGTTCGAAGTCCTCAAATCAAAGGGTCAAGTCACACCCGTACAAGGGTACCAACCCAAGACGGTCTACCCCAATCATGCTCACCACAAATATTGTGGCTACCACCAATATAGTGGCCACACCACCGAGGAATGCTTCGTTCTCCGCAATTTCATTTAAGATCTCATAGACAAGAAAGAATTTGTAGTGACTAATGGCGAATATGTCAATGTAATAGAGATAGGAGAACTCGAGCGGACCACCCATTCAATCCCAATTGTGAATGGGGGCCCCAATGTTATGAATAAACTTGACAATTCTTGTTATGTTATAACTTACGATGAGGTAATGAGGGAAGTACTAGAGAATAGGAAAAAGAAGCAAGATGGGAACGTCAACATGCTAACTCGATCCGGTCGAGTCATAGAAAGCAACCCTTCCACTTCCGCACCAAGCTCCTCTTCCCAAAGGCCGCAAGCTCGCGACACTCCCGAAGATCCTCTACTTGTCCAACTCAAGAAAACTCAAGCCAACATCTCTATTTGGGACCTCATCGCATCCTCAAAGAAACACCGAGATCTTGTCATCCGCAATCTCGATGATACATCAGTTTCTCCCAATACTACTCCCGATGACCTCACGGCAATGATCGGTCACATTCATTTTGGCAACGTCATCACCTTTGCCGATATGGACCTTCCACCATTTGGTTCTGACCACAACGAGGCTATTTACCTCAAGGTACGAGTAAGGGGGAGGCCCATCTCAAGAGTCTTAGTGGACGGTGGTTCCGCACTCAACCTCATGCCTGGCAGAATCATGGGCATACTAGGGCTTAAGGATTCCGATTTGAAGCCTTCTACTCAAGTAATCTGAGGTTATGACAGCACCACCCGTACAGTCATGGGCATGGTCGAAATAGACATTGAGTTTGGGAGCATGGTCATGTCCGTTCCATTCCAAGTGCTTGACATCCCGACCTCGTTCAACTTGCTTTTGGGTCGACCATGGATTCACAGTTCTAATGCCGTCCCGTCAACTCTCCATCAATGTGTCAAGATCCGAAATGGTGATGAAATAGTGACCGTCATGGCCGAAAACGTCACTATCCACAGAAAAGGTGAGCCCGTCCACCAAGTTCAGCATGGTTTACCAGACTCCACTCTCTCCGGCATCTCAATCAACGGCATTGACAAAGAAGGGGGAAACGGATCATGGACCCCCAGCAATCACAAAGTCCTCCGCATGATGAGGAATATGGAATACCTCCCTGGTTTAGGCCTAGGGAAATATCAACAAGGAATCCTACATCCTGTGCAAGTCCCATTTGTCAAGAACACATTCGGTTTGGGGTACGAGCCTTCCAGAGAGGACTTGAAACAAGAGCAAGCAATCAAGAATGAAAAGGCCCGAGCTCGTAAAGAAGGCCGTCGTTATGAGGTCCCTAATCTAAGGCCTTACCGCAAGACATTGAATGGCTATTTTGTCCGCCAAGGGGAAGACGTTCCATACATGATCTTTCCCGAGCCGTGGGTTAACAATAAGGGTGTCAAAAAGCCCGGTCTCGAAATCTTCTCCGATTGTGAGATCCAGAAATCCGAAAGGGAACCAACCCCCATGTCGCCCCGTGAATGGTGGGGAAGGAAGGTTACTATAGAGTCCGAGACAGAAATCATCGTGGGGGAAGAACCGACAGATTTAGCCTCCATGTTCGAAGAGCTTGCCATAATGAATGAATGCCAAGTCAACGCCATCCACGATACCGTCATCATGAATGAGACTATCAGTGAGATCCCTCCAAGCTCCGAGCCGATCAACAATTAGTATTCTACGAAAGGGCCCATGGTATCCGAAGAATTCTTAGTCCAAGAAATGGGTTGCATACCCCGCACAGCAACAAAGGAAGAGCGGCTCACACTTACTTTTGAGTCCGAGAGTGTCTCTAATACCCTCACCCAAGAGGATTTGGAGGCCATAGCCGAGCGTGTGTTTCCTTTCTTTGCTAATGAAAAATTTGATATTTCTAAGTACCCTGAGATTGCAAACATCATAAATGATGAATTAACTAATAATGAACTTAACGAATAAGTTAATAACGATTCAAATTATGATGAAATAGACCACGAAAATACAACATACTTAAATGAACTTGCTCAACAAGTCCGTAGTCGTGGTGAAAATGGTCCAGAGGCTGACGAAGAATTGCATGTTGTTAATCTGGGTACCGAAGAAGAGCCAAGAGAAACTAAGATCGGAAGCTTCTTCAAGGGGGACGACAGAGACAGATTGACTGCACTACTACGGGAGTTCGTGGATGTGTTCGCATGGTCATACAAAGACATGTCGGGTTTGGACAGAAAGGTAGCGGAGCACAGAATTCCGATCAGAGAAGATGCCAAGCTGTAAGTACCCCAATCTGAAACCGACCTATCTTAGAGGTAGCCTTAGCACCGTTTCAGGGATAAGCTGATAGGCCAGGACCTCCCTAGGATAAACTATAAATTCCAGGACTACTCTGGTATAAAATCGGAAAAATCCAGAAGCTCGCCAGGCTGAGCCGTACGGATGATTTGGGAACTAGAGGGGCCTAGCCGTACGGCTGGTTTGGGCGCCCTCAGTCCCTATAAATAGAACCCCTTGCTGATCATTTCAGGGGGGAGAAATACACATTAGAAAGGTCACTCTGCTGGAATTGCAGCAGAGAAAGAGTGAGAGTGATCACATACAAAAAGGAGAGAAGAAAGGAAGATTGGCCTTAACCATCATAGGTAAAGCCACCTCTCCCCTCCTTTCTCTTCATCTTACTCCTATTTTCTTTCTTGTATCTTGGTTATACATGTATTTACTATTCATTCATGCAAAGACTTGTCCATTTCAAGCACCTTTTGTTTCTTGCAAGACTTGTCCATTATCAAGCACTATATATATCTATCTATTACATTACTATCTTGTCCAAGCTATGATAAGTTCAAAGGTGCCCTCCATACCTTGTATGGAAGAGGTTCTAAACCTAGACACTCATAGACTTGTTGATTGTCATTTATATTCTTTATTTATTTAAATGTTGTGCTTGTTTGGCCATGATAATCATGAGGATGGTGGAACCTTAGTGTCCATCATTTTCCTCTTTGATTTAGCCTCAAAATCCCACTTTTGGATCATAAAGACCCAATCTTTAAGTGTTATTTTGACTCTTGGAAGGATTTTAAGTCATAAGATGTCATCTTGGTGATAAAGTTTCAATCTTTATTCACCAAATGACCAACTTTGGTCCAAAGGGGACATTCATCAACTCTCTTGATTTTCTCCTATGATTGCTCATGATCACACCCAAATACTTATCTTTGGGGACCAAGTGATGATCATTTAGCATAGGAATGATATTATAAAACTTGTAAAATGATTTCTTGCCAACTGGGATCACAAACAGTTTGGTCCAGCTTCAGACAGAATACCCTGTTTCTGTTCTGAACTGGACTGTTCATGAGTAAACTGTAAAACCCCAG
This sequence comes from Campanula takesimana, assembly GCA_026119855.1. Lineage (NCBI taxonomy): Eukaryota > Viridiplantae > Streptophyta > Magnoliopsida > Asterales > Campanulaceae > Campanula > Campanula takesimana. Next base: position 1,335,225 of record JAOWBW010000123.1, on the reverse strand, counting down.
GATCACCTCCTCCAGCCGTTCGGCTACTTTAGGTAGAAGGGCAAAATTGTCTGTTTTGCCCTCTGACCTTTATCTTATCAATCAAGGCCCCCTTTTCAGCCGAGTTTCTCAAATAAAATCAATAACAGAATGTTTTCCGTTAAATACACACACACACACATGCACATTTTAACTAACTTAGGGAGACTCGGCTTTGTCCGAGGCAACTTGAGAAGACGTAAAAACTCCTCCCAAGTTGTAACCTGACCTCCGAACCTTTGAACTCAAACCTTTGTCATTTTGTTGGGTTTAAAATTAACAAAATGTGGCGACTCCGTTAAATTTGACCGGTTCCCGTGTTTGGTATTTTGTCCTCGTGCGAACCTCGCGTGTTTCGCCCCCGAGGACGGGATCCTTACAGTGGCGACTCCACTGGGGAGTAGAGTGATTTAGGACTTCTTTCTAGAAGGTTCGGGGGCATTCTTGTGTGGGTCAAACTCCCATTCCCGTTAGTTGACTTCTTGCATATTTGTGTGTGTTTGCTGTTTCTGTTTGAACTGTTTTGAGTACATGCGTTCTGGAAACACAATAAACTGGGGCTTGATGATCAGAAGTTGGAGAAATTGAGAAAAAATCTTCACCCTCTTGCTTTAGCCGTACGGCTACTTTGGGTAGAGACCAGAATGTTGCCAATTAACAGTTTGGTGCAGGGCTGCAACATTCTGGGTGCCCCCTCTGCTTCTGCTTGTCCAGGTTCCAAATTTACAGTCTTACTTGTACAATTACCTTCATTCTTTTGTCCAAAACTTGGTTTTAAAAGGTAATAAAACTTGGTTATGCATGATCTTTTGTCAATAAAATGGTTTCCAAAACCTCGTCGTGCATAACCCCTTTTTGTAAGGGTTTTCTTGAGTCTCCTCGTTGTGCACAAATTGCTTTGTACAAAAGGGTTTCAATGTAAAATATTTCTTTTGCAAAAGTTTGATTCAAAATTCTTTGTTGTGCACAACTTGGTACAATATACAAGTTTTGGTCTTTGTTTGCTTATATTCTTTGATTTGTTGTGTATAGATTGCTCAATCCATGCTTGTTCATACTTGTTCATATCTTGCTTATGCCATGCTCATGATATCGAAAAATGAATTGAAAATCTCTCTTTTCACTCAAAAAAGGAGCATAGAATGACTTCACACCACGCGCACTCGACCGTGCACGTTCCAAATACCCTTTAAACCCGGGGTGGATGCCACGATGCAGCTCGTTGGGCGCTCTTGTTCCCTTCGATGCGCGCACGGGTCCATCCCACCTTCCCTTCCGAACCGAGTCAACCACACTTGTTCGTGACACACAAATAACGTGACTATGGTTGGTTTTTGGTCTAGATCACGTTACCACGTCCTTGATACGTGCTCAAAGCTAATTGTGGCCAAATTAATGCCCGATTTGTGACTCTTTGATGTAATGCAAGCGTGGCCTAACCAGCCTCCAACTCGTGTGTTGGTGATGACCACAATTAGCGAAGATCATATGCTAAGGATAGGGTGACACTGTGTCGTTAATCCCTAATGAACGAGTTATTTTAATCATCCTTAAGCCCATGGTCAAGGATCGAGACGCCTCATTCAAAATGAGGTCATGACAGAATGTCGGCGCAGCCTTCGGTGTAGCCTTCGGGGAAAAGTCTCGATTCCGACTGGGGCTTAACCATGATTAGGATGACCCGCATATTGGGAACCTTACAATGCACTAGACCCTAGGTTCACTTCTTTTGATCGGTGGAAGCCACGTGCCCTATAGGACCCTCGCCCGGGATAGTCCGTCCTTGGGAGCGTGCAATACAAGTGAAAAACGAGGGGTTTATAGGCGTAGTGATGGCCTCCACTGATCCAGGATTTAGAATAGTTGAGAAAAAGAAGAGCAATCTTTTCCAACCAATTAGGAATAAAAATGTGTTTTAAGTAAACTTGAATGATTTATTAATCGCGCGTTGCATGAGCTTGCTCCGTTTTTGCTTCCTGTCTTAGATACATTGCATTGTTTTGATAACCAGTGTCACCCCCGTTAAGTCTTTGGAAGGATCCATGTTATCCTTCAAGACCTCCGTCAAGTCCTGTTTAGCCTTTGGATGGATCCATGTTATCCTCCAAGACTTTTAAATAGTCCCGTTTAGTCTTTGGACGGATCCATGTTATCCTCCAAGACTTTTGATTAGTCCCGTTTAGTCTTTGGACGGATCCATGTTATCCTCCAAGACTTTTGGTTAGTCCCGTTTAGCCTTTGGATGGATCCATGTTATCCTCCAAAACTTTTGAATAGTCCCGTTTAGTCTTTGGACGGATCCATGTTATCCTCCAAGACTTTTGATTAGTCCCGTTTAAGTCTTTGGAAGGATCCATGTTATCCTTCAAGACCTCCGTCAAGTCCCGTTTAGTCTTTGGACGGATCCATGTTATCCTCCAAGACTTTTGATTAGTCCCGTTTAAGTCTTTGGAAGGATCCATGTTATCCTTCAAGACCTCCGTAAAGTCCCGTTAAGTCTTTGGAAGGATCCATGTTATCCTACAAGACCCTCGTTAAGATCCCCGTTGAGACCCTAGGCAAAGTCCCCTAGATCCCCGCAAAGAACCCCGTTAAATTCTAAGAATAGTCCCCTAGGAAGCCAGTCAAGTCCTTGGATGGATTCTCGTTAAGACGTCAGTCGTGTTTGTCCCTCCCTCCTAAGATTCCAAACCCATTCGAACTACGGCGACCTGAGCCTCTCGTCACGTGGGACCCCCTCCCTCGTGGTGAGAGGAACGTAGGCAACTTCGGCCCGGTCAAATGACTCAAATAAAGACACATGTGTCTTTAACCCAAGCGTTCACCCAGTGTTTACCCAAGCCTAAAGCTACTTTTTGTCTTCCCCGTAGCTCAGATGAAGTGGAAGAGAGCATCATGTCGCCGTCTAGTGCGTGTGGAGTCAGAAAGTTCCCCGGTCACTACAACTTCTCCAACCCGGTACCTCGGAAAGGTCACTTCAGTGGACAGTAGCTTGAGAAATGACGTTGCAGACAATCCGGATGGCCCAACGAACGAAGAGTTGTTCCAAGCTTCAGAAACCCCCGGGGCTGAGAAAGAGGTTATCACAGAAATCCACAGAGGAACGCAAACTCCGCCTGATGAGTCGACGAGGCAAAGAGGTGTTACAGCTCTGTTTCAAATCGATGGGCCCTTCGCCAAAGCAACCAACCACAATAAAAGGTGGAAGCTACCCGACCTCCAGACTGTAACCAAAGATTTCCCCCTCCATCGCACCAAAATACCGAGACCTCCATTTCTTCGCCCCAACGCACCGTCATCCAAAACGAGCCTCTCACTCAAATCTACCTCACTCCGCCTAATCCCAAATCCAACATCTCCCATGAGACACTTCCTATAAAACCCCAAATACAATCCACTCAAAAGGCCTACAAACCGCTGTTCACACCGGTTATGCCCCGAGCATCATGCTCACAACACCTTCCCAATCCCATCCCTTCTCGATTCAATGCTATCAACCAAGTCACCAGAGATCAGTCACTGTTTAAACCATATATGGGTACCCGAACCGGCATCACCAACTTGCCTCCACCTGGTTTCCCGATGAGATCCCACGGAGACCCGTATCATTTCTATGGTCCGAGACCTTTTGGACCACAAGCTTCTTGCATGCCTCCAATGTATATTCCTGCAAGCCACCAAGGTTGTGGTTATGGGTATGCCTACACCCATGCACCTCCACAGAATCCTCATGTTGCACCTCAGTTGGGCACGTTGTTGGAAAAGAGAAAGCAAATGGAAGATAAGTTTGAAAGGACACTCGATGGGCGCCCCTTTGCATCAAGTAGCGGTGATTCTCATCCCCACCACGCTCCGCTTAACAATGAACGAAAAGCCAAAGGCCGAGCCAAGCTCCATTTCACAAGGTACGAGGATTTCGGAATACCCATAAGCAAGGTATTTGAGAAATTGGTTAGGCAAGGCCTTGCGAAGCCTCTTGTCAACTACCAACCCACAAACCCCAAGGGACGTCTCGACACAACTGAATGGTGTGCCTTTCACAACTACCATGGGCACGACACCAACGATTGCATCGCTCTGAAACGTATCATCCGGAAGTTAATCACGCAAGGAAAGCTGGAACGCCCTGGCTTGGGAAAGTGATGGTGATGTGGTTGCCGTAACAGAGGATGAGCTTCAAAACCCCTTCCATCGCCCCCTTTTAGGAAGAGTCAAAGTCCACTGTTAGGACGTGTGATAAGTCTTTAGGGAAAGTCGGTTAAGATGTCTGTTAGGTTTAGTTAAAGTCTTGATTCCCCGGTTGATGCCATGCGGTGACCATTTTGGGTCTATTGTCAGTTCTCATTAATAAGATTATTATTGTCATTTTTTGCCTTGTCAAAAAGTTTACAAAAATGTGTGTGTGAGTTTTTCACCCAAAACAAGAAGTGTGTCTTTCAGAAAAAGAAAAATGGAGATCAAGTTTTCTCAAAATAAAAGGTCGTGTTTGCCTAAAAGGTTAATCCGCTAATGAAGCATGCTTCTCAAATCATGGTTAATAATTTCACCTTGAGGTTTAAAATGCTAAAGTCCTTTGCGGTTTTGTCCCCCGGAAACATCGTCCAAGGAGCCCACATCCGAATTGGCGTCCGAGACAACCATACACATGAGCGGGAAGACCAAACAATTGGGACACCGTCCACAAGAAGAGGCCCGAGCTTCAGGAGCCTGAGAGTGGCTACACCAAATGGAAGACTGTACCCTCTTCAAGTGCCATACACGAAGGTTATGCATTTTGGAAAGGGAATCACCAAAAGGCTTCGCCAACAGGCAAGCTCCCAACTCACCCTCATGAGTAGATGACCCCGGCAATTGCAACGCCCAGCCAAGTGGAGGCCTCGCGACATCTTTCCCGACGACATGGAACCCGAGTTCCCCGTGGAAGACATGGAATATGCCGCCGACAACCCCTCCAACAACTATGGAAGAAAATGGATCATCGTGCTTCATGGGAACCCATCCTTAAAAAAAAAAAAAAAAAAAAAAAAAAAAAAAAGGGAAAAAAAAATGTGAGTCTTCCAGCCTCGTAGGTTCTAGAAAGAAAAAAAAAGAGTCCATTCTGGACCGTGTCTTTTTATTTCTACAGAGTTCCGCACTTGGACATGTATGTACAAAGTTATCTAAATAAAAGAGTCATTTTTCTTCTCTTCTCTCTAGACTTGAGACATTATTTGCAATATATGTTTACTCTTGAAATTGCCTTGCTTGTTATTATCAATTGATTGCTACGTCCCCAAAATGACGAATTGACTTCTAAGCATACTAGTCAATGACGACTCATTAAGGATGAATGGACCTAACACAAATGAAAAGTGCCAAATGCAAACAATTAATCTTGATATGAATAAATGTTGTGATCAATTGGCATGAAGAAACCATCAATGGCAAATCTTCCCTCATACATTACCCCGATACACAACCCGATACACCTTTCCTATACAAATCCTTGATGCGCATCAAAGGCATCCCGAGACAATGAAAAGGCGAGGATGTTGTTGCTCAACCACCAAGATTCAACCACGATCGCGCGTGCGCAACCAAGCAAAGGACTTCCCAGATCTTCAAAAGTCAAAGTAAGAAGTGGCAGAATTCCACCAAGGGGCTACAAATGAGCCAATGTCCAAGATAGCAAGTTGGGGCTAATGTTTCCCCTCTCTCTAAAAAAAAAAAAAAATGATAAGAGAGAAAGAAATGGATAATGGAAAAAAGGAAAGCAAATGAATATTGGCAAAGAGGAAGTTTACCTCAAAAGCTCACCAAGTTCACTGCAAAAGCCCACCTCAAAGAACATCCCGAGGAGTTCACCGCAAAGAAAAGCGATCTACATCAGCAAAGCAACAACATCCTTCGAAAGGACACCAACCCCAGCAAAAGAAGGCCCCACGGCCGAACTACGGCGACCTGAGCTCCTCAAACTGAGGGGAACGTAGGCAACCTTCGGGTCCGGTCATAGCATGAAATGAATCCATCAAACCTCGATCCTCCCAAAATGACCCGGTTCTCTTCCCTTGGTCCTATCAATGACCAATTTCCCAGATAATGACCAATCTCCCCATGAACACCTTTTGATCTTGCCATTGATCGAATCTTAATCTTAAATTGATCACAACATTTATGCATGTTAAGGCTGATTGCTTGTTATAATCTTGACTTAATAATAAATATGGTCCATTCCAGCAATCATTTGATGATATTAACTAGGGCAAGTTTCAAATGTCTCAACAAGTCTTCTTCTCTCTACATCTTAGGAAAGAGCTAAACACTTGTATTCTGTCGAGCAAGGGCTTCCTCCCGTTCCATGATAATACATTGTTCACCAAAATAAAGGGACTCTCTCCCGCCTAAATAAAGGCCCTTGCATGTCTCCTCCAAAAGATATATTAAGTCCTCATTCCATCAAGTCGGCTGGATCACTTATATAAAAAATAAAAAAAAGAAAGGCACCAAAAAAGTAGCCCGCTAGGTTGAAAACCCGTAAGGGCGGCCTAGGCAAAAAAACAGGGTGTGCCATAAAAGACGCAAAAGAGATGCCCGCTAGGTTGAAAACCCGAAAAGGGCGGCCTAGGCAAAAGAAAGAGTGCGTCATGAAAAAAGGGATGGGTTCCTAACATCATCAAAGGCCGCGAGACGACAACGGGTCCACGCCAACATCAAAAGTCGAAGGACGACATTGGGGCTACCTCCACAAGGACATGGGGCTACTCCGAAACATTCAATGACATGGGGGCTATGCCACCATCAACATCAACAAGCACATGGGGCTACCCCGACATCGACAACTAGAGGTTTCTCTACTCCCGACCGCTCCTAAGAAATGGACAAAGCTCAAAAGGACTTTATGCACATAAACCTCATGGTTAAGTTAAAACCAAAGTTTGACTAAACATGTTTCGGTAAAAGATTTGCCTTCAAAAGTAAGCATTTTCAAATTTGGCCATGTTTCAAGCAAAATGCTTTTGATCTCCCCTCAAAATGATTTTTTTCAAAGTCTTGGACCCTTTTTGTCCACAATGAGTCTTCAAGGTCACCCCTAGGCTCTTTACCGGTGTCAAGAAAATGTGTCAACCATCCCGCAATGTAGGCTTGACCAAATCTTCGTCCCCAGAGTGACCCCTTTAGATTAAAACCTTGACTTAGAATAGTCATTTTAGGCTAGGGCCTTTGTCCCAGCAGTCCTTAGTGGGACGTAAGACCAGTTTGCCTTTGTCAAACTCCCCAAAGGTGGAGTTGACTCGAATGTTTTGTCCCGGCAGTCCTTAGTGGGACGTAAGACCAGTTTGCCTTTGTCAAACTCCCCAAAGGTGGAGTTGACTCGAATGTTTTGTCCCGGCAGTCCTTAGTGGGACGTAAGACCATTTTGCCTTTGTCAAACTCCCCAAAGGTGGAGTTGACTCGAATGTTTTGTCCCGGCAGTCCTTGGTAGGACGTAAGACCAATATAGTCATTATAGGCTAGAGCCTTTGTCCCGGCAGTCCTTGGTAGGACGTAAGACCAATATAGTCATTTTAGGCTAGAGCCTTTGTCCGGCAGTCCTTAGTGGGACGTAAGACCAGTTTGCCTTTGTCAAACTCCCCAAAGGTGGAGTTGACTCGAATGTTTTGTCCCGGTAGTCCTTAGTGGGACGTAAGACCAGTTTGCCTTTGTCAAACTCCCCAAAGGTGGAGCTGACTCGAATATTTTGTCCCGGGAGTCCTTGGTAGGACGTAAGACCAATATAGTCATTATAGGCTAGAGCCTTTGTCCCGGTCGTCCTTAGAGGGACGTAAGACCAGTTTTCCCGTCAAACTCCCCAAAGTTGGAGTTAACCCAAGTAAAACCTTGACTTAGAATAGTCATTATAGGCCGTAGTTGACATAAGCCCAGTAGAACTCTTTGACTAAGAATAGTCATTATCCCTGGCCGTCCTTCGTAAGTCCAACCATTAAGTCAACCCTCTCCAATAGAGCCAAGTTGACCATGTCCCGCCTCTGCCTCGCCAAGAGTCACGCTTCCTTGTCTATGTCCCGGTAAGTCAACCCTCTCCAATAGAGCCAAGTTGACCATGTCCCGCCTCTGCCTCGCCTAGAGTCACGCTTCCTCGTCCATGCCCCCAGCAAGTCAACCCTCTCAATAGAGCCAAGTTGACCCTATCCCCATGCGAGTCAACCCTCTCCAATAGAGCCAAGTTGACCATGTCCCGCCTCTGCCTCGCCAAGAGTCATGCTTCCTCGCCCATGTCCCGGCAAGAGCCAAATTGACATGTCCTGCCTCTGACCCCTTGGTGTCATGCCCCAAATGACTTAGCCTCTGAACCCTTGGTGTCATGCCCAAATGCCTTAGCCTCTGACCCCTTGGTGTCATGCCTAAATGCCTTCGTCTCTTACCGAATGAGTGTCATGCCCGAACCTTCGCCTCTGACCGAATGAGTGTCATGCCCGAGTTTCCCACCCGACCTCGACGGTCGTCTATAGGTTTGAGTAGCCTTAAATCTCTCACCCCGAACTACGTTAGGCTTGATTCCCCGCGAATGGGATACGTAGGAATCCTACACTACTAGGACCAGCCATGCAACCAAAATCGGTTAAAGCCGTCGTCCCGTCAGATTGGGATGCTTATTTTTATCGACAACCCCGCTCCTTCGAAGCGACGTTGCCGAGGGGCTCTGTAAGTACCCCAATCTGAAACCGACCTATCTTAGAGGTAGCCTTAGCACCGTTTCAGGGATAAGCTGATAGGACAGGACCTCCCTAGGATAAACTATAAATTCTAGGACTACTCTGGTATAAAATCAGAAAAATCCAGAAGCTCGCCAGGCTGAGCCGTACGGATGATTTGGGAACTAGAGGGGCCTAGCCGTACGGTTGGTTTGGGCGCCCTCAGTCCCTATAAATAGAAACCCTTGCTAATCATTTCAGGGGGGGAGAAATACACATTAGAAAGGTCACTCTGCTGGAATTGCCACAGAGAAAGAGTGAGAGTGATCACATACAAAAAAGGAGAGAAGAAAGGAAGATTGGCCTTAACCATCATAGGTAAAGCCACCTCCCCCCTCCTTTCTCTTCATCTTACTCCTATTTTCTTTCTTGAATCTTGGTTATACATGTATTTACTATTCATTCATGCAAAGACTTGTCCATTTCAAGCACCTTTTGTTTCTTGCAAGACTTGTCCATTATCAAGCACTATATATATATCTATCTATTACATTACTATCTTGTCCAAGCTATGAGAAGTTCAAAGGTGCCCTCCATACCTTGTATGGAAGAGGTTCTAAACCTAGACACTCATAGACTTGTTGATTGTCATTTATATTCTTTATTTATTTAAATGTTGTGCTTGTTTGGCCATGATAATCATGAGGATGGTGGAACCTTAGTGTCCATCATTTTCCTCTTTGATTTAGCCTCAAAATCCCACTTTTGGGTCATAAAGACCCAATCTTTATGTGTTATTTTGACTCTTGAAAGGATTTTAAGTCATAAGATGCCATCTTGGTGATAAAGTTCCAATCTTTATTCACCAAATGACCAACTTTGGTCCAAAGGGGACATTCATCAACTCTCTTGATTTTCTCCTATGATTGCTCATGATCACACCCAAATACTTGTCTTTGGGGACCAAGTGATGATCATTTAGCATAGGAATGATATTATAAAACTTGTAAAATGATATCTTGCCAACTGGGATCACAAACAGATTGTCCAGCTTCAGACAGAATACCCTGTTTCTGTTCTGAACTGGACTGTTCATGAGCAAACTGTAAAACCCCAGGATCGCCTCCTCCAGCTGTACGGCTACTTTAGGTAGAAGGGCAAAATTGTCTGTTTTGCCCTCTAACCTTTATCTTATCACTCAAGGCCCCCTTTTCAGCCGAGTTTCTCAAATAAAATCAATAACAGAATGTTTTCCGTTAAATACACACACACACACACACATGCACATTTTAACTAACTTAGGGAGACTCGGCTTTGTCCGAGGCAACTTGAGAAGACGTAAAACTCCTCCCAAGTTGTAACCTGACCTCCGAACCTTTGAACTCAAACCTTTGTCATTTTTTGGGTTTAAAATTAACAAAATGTGGCGACTCCGTTAAATTTGACCGGTTCCCGTGTTTGGTATTTTGTCCTCGTGCGAACCTCGCGTGTTTCGCCCCTGAGGACGGGATCCTTACACAAGCCAGTAAAGCAGAAGCTCAGAAAGATCAAGCCAGAATGGTCTCTGCAAGTCAAAGAAGAGATTGAGAAGCTCCTCAGTGTGGGCTTCATCAAGGTTATCGAGTATCCGACATGGTTATCCAACATCGTGATAGTCAGAAAGGAAAACGGCAAGGTTCGAGTTTGTGTGGACTTCCGGGATTTGAACAAAGCTTCCCCAAAGGATGATTTTCCACTCCCTAACATCGACATGCTGGTCGACTCCACTGCTGCCTACGAGGTTCGCTCATTCGTGGATGGGTTCGCTGGGTACAATCAGATTCTCATGGCCGAGAAAGATCAACATAAGACAGCCTTCACAACACCGTGGGGTACCTTTTGCTACACAGTCATGCCATTTGGGTTAAGAAATGGTGGGGCTTCCTACCAAAGAGCCGTGACAGACTTGTTCCACGATATGATTCACAAAGAAATCGAGGTCTATGTGGACGACATGATCATTCACTCCAAAGGGACCGATGGTCAACATTTAATCGATCTCCGCAAGTTCTTCGAAAGGCTTCGTCAACACAAGATGAGGCTCAACCCTGCAAAGTGCACGTTCGGGTTATCCGAGGCAAAGTCCTTGGTTATATGGTCACTGAAAGGGGAATTGAAGTAGATCCCTCCAAAATCAAGGCAATCATTGACATGCCTCCTCCAAAGACGCAGAAAGAGATCAAAGGTTTCATGGGCAAACTACAATACATCAGTCGGTTTGTGCACCAACTCACTTCCATGTGCGAGCCAATCTTTAAGCTACTCAAGAAAAATGTGGATCTAGAATGGACCGACGCGTGCCAAGAAGCCTTCGACCAAGTGAAGCATTACTTGACATGCCCTCCTGTTCTAGTTCTGCCGCACAAGGAGAAGCCTCTTTTGCTCTATCTCACTGTCAATGATGAAGCCCTAGGGGCTATGTTAGCACAAGAGCAACGAGAGTCCACAAAGGAGAATGCCATTTATTTTGTCAGTCGCCGATTCCAAGGAGGCGAAAAGAATTACTATGTCTTAGAGAAGTCATGTGCAGCATTGGTTTGGATTACTCAAAAGCTCAAACACTATATGGAAGCTTTCCCGATCAAGCTAGTAGCAAGGGTGGACCCGCTCCGCTACATCTTCGAGAAGCCTTTCATGTCAACATGAATAGCCAAATGGTACTTCATGCTCGCCGGCTACGATATCACTTACGTCACACTAAAATCCGTCAGGGGGAAAGTGTTCAGTGACCAGCTTGCCGAATTCCCGTGTGACGAAGTGAAGGGGGAAGGCGTACAGTTCCCCGACAAGCATTTAATTTGTACTGCAACTGAGGAAAATAAGTGGCAATTTTTTTTCGATGGCACCGCCAATAAACACGGTTTTGGTATAGGGATATTGCTTGTCGATCCAAAAGACATCTACACTCCCATCGCCATCCGTCTGGAATTCGAAGCTACCAACAACACTGCCGAGTACGAAGCATGCATAGCAGGGCTCGAAGCAGCTCTCGAAAGAAACATCACGGAACTAGAAGTATTCGGCGACTCTTTGCTCCTTATCAATCAGCAATCGGGTAAATGGCGAATCCAAGACCCGACCCTCCAACAGTATGGTCAGCACCTTGAAGAATTGGTTGGACAATTCCAAGAGATCACTTTCAACTACCTGCCAAGGGATAAAAATCGCTTCGCCGATGCACGGGCCACCATAGCTTCATTAGTCGAAATGCCCAAAGGGAAAATGGTGAAGCCTTTCAAAATTGCTCGAAGGAACAGTCCGGCATACTACATGAATATCGAGATCAACGAGGTTCAAACAAACTCTCCGTGGTATTCGGATATCATGAATTTCCTCAAAGATGGCACTTATCCCGAGAATAGCAATAAGAAGTCTCAAGCGGCCCTGCAAAGGCTAGCCTTTCGGTACGTATTGATTGGGGACCGAGTCTACAAAAGGCACCACGACGGGATCAATCTCTTGTGCGCCAATGAGACCGAAGCTCAAGAGATAATGTGTGAAGTGCACGAAGGAGAGTGTGGACCCCACATGAATGGGTTTATGCTAGTCAAGAAGATACTCCGCATTGGTTACTATTGGAGCACTATGGAACGAGACTGTATCGAGAAAGTCAAAAGTTGTGCCAAGTGCCAATTCCATGCTAATCTGCAACATGCTCCACCCTCGCAACTTTACAACATGGTCACACCTTGGCCTTTCACTTGTTGGGGGATAGACATCATCGGTAAAATCCATCCTGCCGGAAGCAATGGGCAGTCATTCGTCTTAGTGGCCGTCGACTACTTCACAAAAAGGGTCGAAGCACAAGCCTATCGGACCCTCAACGCCAAGAAAGTGGCCGAATTTGTAAAGATTAATATCATGTGCCGATACGGCGTGCCTCATGAAATCATTTCCGACAACGGCTCTCACTTTGAGAAGGAAATGGATGCACTTTTGGTAGAATACAAGATCACCAAGCACAAGTCATCTCCTTACCGTCCCCAAGCAAATGGCGCGGTTGAAGCAGCAAATAAGACCATCGAGACCATCGTCAAGAAAATGGCCTCAACAGGAAGGGATTGGCCCGATAGGCTACCTTTAGCATTATAGGGCTACCGCACATCAATACGGTCAGCAACGGGAGAAACTCCTTATGCATTAGTCTATGGTTCTGAAGCCGTACTCCCAATCGAACTTGAAGTCCAATCTCTACGGGTCCTCCTCGAGAATCAAGTCAGCGAGGTCGACTGGATGCAAAGTCGATATGAACAGCTAGCCTTACTCGACGAGAAAAGGCTAAGAGCGCTCGAACGCACAAGGGCGTATCAGCAAAGGATGGCAAGAGATTTCAACAAAAGGGTGAAGCCTCGAAACATCAATGTAGGAGATTTGGTCTTAAGACAACATCCTCCTAATGCCATGAATCCCCTGGGGAAATGGGGACCCCGATGGATCGGTCCGTACGTGGTCAAAAAGATACTAAGCGGCGGTGCAGTCCGACTCGCGGATTTAGATGGTGACCAGCTGCCAAAGGAGGTCAACCTCGACAAGCTCAAGAAGTTCTATGCTTAATAAACAAAGACCATAAAAAAAAAAAAAAAAAAAATCACTCGCTAGGTTGAAAACCCGCAAGGGCGGCCTAGGCAAAAATTAGAGCACGTGCAAAAAAGAAGCCCGCTAGATTGAAAACCTGAAAGGGCGGTCTAGGCAAAAAAACAGGGTGCACACAAAAAAAAAAAATGGTCTTTGTTTGTTTGAACTACGGAGACCTGACCCTCCCAACTGGAGGAACGTAGGCAACCTTCGGGTGCGGTCTAAAACATATCAAAAATACCCAATTCACTTCAAATAACAAGATGCAATTTTTATTCATTCAATGAATTATTCAAGCCATTACAACGGATTTATTGAGCGACAAAAGACATCAAAACATTAAATCCTTAAACAAAGTGGTCTAATTGCAATCTCTTGGGGTACAAAGAAAAATCTAATCTTTCTTAGGTTTGGGAACCCATTGCTTCTTGTTATGCCCTTTAGTCTTCTTGGATGGGGACGGAACATTCTTGGGACCGCCAACACGGGAGAAAACGCTAGGACCGGACGGAGCTTCATCAACGGATTTCCCTTTACCCTTATCAAGCGGAGCCTTAGCGGGGACAACCATGGGACGCTTCCACACATGGGAGGAATTTCCCTTACCTTTCTTCTTCTTGGGAAAATGACGGGGTCTATAGTCCCGCACATGAACCACCGGTCTCACGGGGTCTCCAACATCGTCATTGGGCCTTCCCAAACTATCAAAAACGCTCGGACGCTTCTCCACCATCGAGACGGACCCCACAGCTGGAACGGCATTCACCATTGGAACGGACTTCTCACCCTCGGGGACGGAAACCTTGACTTCAAAAGAGAAAGTCATTGGGGCCATTATGACAAGAATCTTGTGGTTTAGGAGGAGAAAATATTTGCAGAAGAATGTTGTGTGACCATTCTGGTCGAAAATGGTTCGAAATTATAGCTGTTGGAACATTCTGATCAGAAAAAGAAAGGGGCTGTAATTCAGCAAGCCAGAAGCGCGCGCCTCCGACCAAGGCTTCACAACGCGTGCGCCTCCCACAAGCAAGGCCAAACGCGCGCGCCTTTGACAGCAGTTCAGACAGAAACATCCCTTGTCAGTTCAGAACAGAACCCAAGCACTTCAACATATCCAACCTGCAGCAAAAAGGAGTTCAAGCATCAACAACAAGCATTCTTTGGACACACATTTGTTTGTAAAGAGTCGACATCTAAGATCGAGTCGCTAATAAAGCATAAAATGAGTAGTAAGATAACTAGGATTGTAAATACATGTTAAATGTTATTACAGGCAAAAGTAAAGGTGTTTCAATCCCTCATCCTCTCAGCCACATCAGCTCGGGCACATTATCACCAGCACTGTGCTCACCCCCTGCTGCCGCTCTCGGTCTCCTCATCATCATCGTCATCCTCATCATCATCATCCTCATCATCATCCTCAGACTCAGATGTCTCAACCACAACATCAGGACGGGTCCTCTTGGAAGCTCTCCCTGATGAACTAGCGCCACCCCGGCTCTGGCTACCTTCTCGGCTCAGACTCCTACTATGGCTACCTCCGTGGCTCAGACTCCTGCTCAGCGACTGCCTCGCCGAAGAGACAGCCTCATCAATGTCCAGTGCAGCATCCCTGCAACCTCGTCCCATGCCCCGAGCACCTCAGGCAGCTCCTCTCGCAGCACCAGAGACAGCACCAGCAGCATCCCTAGTCATGGCAGCAATATCCCTGCACAGCTCCAGCACCCTCTCCTCCAGCTGACGGAGCCTCTGCCTCATCCCTTTGTTCTATCTACCCAAGTGCCTATAAGTAGCTACATGTACCTATTGCAACAAAGAACAGGAAAAGGAAGTTACATCAATACAAAGGACAGAAAAACAAGACTGGAACTGAGAAATGCAAAGATGGTCAGAAAAACATACCACAGCAGCCTGAGCGG
Organism: Campanula takesimana; assembly: GCA_026119855.1. Taxonomy (NCBI): domain Eukaryota; kingdom Viridiplantae; phylum Streptophyta; class Magnoliopsida; order Asterales; family Campanulaceae; genus Campanula; species Campanula takesimana. The sequence continues at coordinate 1,320,002 of JAOWBW010000123.1, read as the reverse complement.
GAGGCTCTCTCTCCAGTGATATATCCTCGAGAACAATCTCCCTCTGCTCCTCAAAGACCCCGAAGTTGGAATAAGTGTAATAGGGAGGAGGCAAAGGAGGATCAAAACAATACCCGGCACCGATAGTATAAAACCGAGCGGAGGTCGTAGGAGCATCCTGGGATCACCTCGGATCAGCAAACATGAAGCCTTGCATCAAGTTGTTCTCCCTGAAGAGGCCATAATCCTGATCCAAGTGAATGTAAGGGACGGAATCAACCCCTACCATGTATGCCGCGCGATCAGCCTCTGAAAGTGACCTCCAATTACGAGGGCAGAAAGGAGGAACGTCTGGAACTGCAGGACGAGGGGGGTGTAAAAGTCTGTCACCTGGGTACCATGCTGCCAGAACACTCTGTCTCCTAAATACAGAGCCATGCACTCACCTGAACTCATCAAAAGCCGAGAACGGGTAGGAATAAGAGTATGCTCAAACCAGTGCTGAACTGATCTCCACGGATACAAAGAGAAGGCAACGGACTCAGGCCTCAAGGTGTCCAAGTGCCGTCGGGCCGAAGTAAGACTAATGGGGTTCGTACCAGTCTTCACATTCCTCTCCTTGTATGCCCACCGTGCGCAGTCCGGATACTGGGGTTGGCCTTCCTTGGCAATCTTGAAATCCCTCAGATTCAGGATAGCAAAAGCCCAAAGCTGTAGACAAGAGGCAGAAACAAAGTTAATGACAGTCAACGAAAAAGGCAGTTATGACCAAGTCAAGGAGAATATAAAAGGGACAGTAAGTGGTATACCTCCCACAACAAGGTGAAGCCAGTAACCGAGCTAGTGGTCGAGCGGCTGGTCAAATCTATGCCGTGATAACAAGCAGCTAAGCCCACTGCGCCCCAGTTATACTGGCCAATATGGTCCAAATCCACTAACAAGTCAAGCAGAGCCAAAGAGGCCGAAGATCCCCCGTTGGCAAACAGAGTATGGGATAACAAGTACCAAATAAAGCAACGGGCCACGGCATCGACCCGATCAGCAATAACACCTCGAGCCTCAGCCATTAAGATGCCGAAATAGGCCCAGATTCGCCCCCATGTCACTCGAGAATTCTTGACCTCGAACCGGCAGTCAACCAAAGCCAGTAACTCGTCCGGAGTCCGAACAGCCCCTCTCAAACCAAAAGGGACAGGCATCCCTATGAACGGCAAGCCCGTCAAAGCTGTGAAATCGGTAGGCGTCATAGTCACCTCGCCCATGGGTAAATGGAAGGTATGGGTGGTGTCCCACCATCTTTCCCTCAATGCTTGGACCACATCGGGGTCATTCTTCAAAGCTGGGAGGCTGGTGACAAAAAGACCAAAATGAGTCCCTGTAACTCAGGCCCGAACATTCTCAGGCAACCTCTTCCATATAGAGATGGGCCCATGAGCCCCACCACGAATCTCTGTCAGACGGGTCCACTCCTAAAAGGAAAGAAGGAACAGCGAAAATTTTATCAGCACGACTGCTAGAAAACGGATGAACTCAACACAGAGATTTCAATGGCAGAACAATGTACAAGCAAGTGTGTGAACATGAAAATGGGCACCCCAACATGTTTCTTACAACAAATCAGCAGCAACGAACAACATGCAAGGAATGATCAATAAAGCTGCTGCAGCAATATTTCGGGTAAAGAAAACGGAACTTCATGAAATCCAAAATCGACAGGAAAGGTGAGGCATTCTTACCAAACCCGAAGTCACGAAGTGAGAAATATGGGTATGAGGCCGGAAGGTAAGCAAGCTCGGGTCCATAGCTTCAACCCCAATTTTGGGCTCCTCGCCCTGTGGCATCTCGAACGAAGGTGATTGTTGACGATCCGACATTGTTTCTGTGACGGAATTGATCCTAGAGCAGCAAGAAAGTGTTTTGGGGTGATTTATCTACGAAAAATTGGTTTGGAATTTGGAGGGTTCTTCAAATTTTTGAAAACTCGCCGAAAACAGTGAACAGCCTGTTTAAATATGCTAAACTTATGTGCCAGGCGCGCGCCCCCCGACATACTCATCCGAGGCGCGCGCATCCCACAACGAGGCCCGGACGCGCGCTCTTCCCATCATCAGGCCTTGTCAGAGATCTCCAACCTAAATCAAGACACAACCCCTGTCCTCGGACACCCAGTTGGGCACACCTTCTTCTGGTCCGCCCTTAAGGCATGTCAAAGATTGAAAGTAGGATAGAAACTCCCACTCAAAAGTAGGTTGTCCTTCTCCAAATTCCAAACTCCCTAAGTTCTGTCACGGGTGCCATACCCCCCTCAAGGGCCAATCTCAATATTTCATCCCCAGCAGGAACATCTTTCTGGTCGCGGTCAACTGTGCCCGCACCCCACAATTCAAAAAGTCAAGTGTGACTCCAGGTGGCACGCGGCTTCAAAGCAATATCTCATCAATGGATTTCACTAACGGATTCGTCCTCAAAGGTTCACCAACTGCCTCTCCAAAGGTTCACTAATGGCCTCTTCAAAGGTTCACTAACGGCCTCATCAACGGATTTCACTAACGGATTCGTCCTCAAAGGTTCACCAACGGCCTCTCCAAAGGTTCACTAACGGCCTCTTCAAAGGTTCACTAACGGCCTCATCAACGGATTTCACTAACGGATTCGTCCTCAAAGGTTCACTAACGGCCTCTCCAAAGGTTCACTAACGGCCTCATCAACGGATTTCACTAACGGCCTCGTCCAAAAGGTTCACTAACGGCCTCTCCAAAGGTTCACCAACGGCCTCCACAAGGGTTCACTAACGGCCTCATCAACAGATTTCACTAACGAATTCGTCCTCAAGGGTTCACTAACGGCCTCCTCAAAGGTTCACTAACGGCCTCTCCAAAAGGTTCACTAACGGCCTCGTTCAAAAGGTTCACTAACGGCCTCATTCAACATATTCAGCCGGCAGGTTCACCTAACGAATCATGCCACCCCCTCTATCAACAAAAGCCGCTCACACAGGGAGCGCACCACTATCTCTCGCAATTTGAAATTCCTGCCTTCATCGAGTCTTTGCTTTTTCTTGGTGATGTCCTCGGCGGGTGTTTTTAACTTTCGTCGACGCGTTTTGCTTTGCAATCCACGTCGCCGAGGGGCTCTGTAGACACCCCGCCTTGGACCGCTCACCCCGGTTGCACATTTGATCTTGTGTTTCTCCCCATTTTAAGTGTTTCTCGTTAGTTTCTGTCACTTCCGTTAAGTTCCTGACTGACTTCGTTAAGTCTAGGGACTAAACTGAATAACAGGGCTGACTTTCTAGTCCATTCTATCAAAATTGCCTTCTCTGAGTCGCGCGCCTCCGACAGGAGGAGCCAGACGCGCGCGCCTCCCGCCCCCAAAGCAGGAAGCGCGCGCCTCTGGGCGTCAGTTACAGATTTCTGGCCAGGATTCTCTCCCTTGCTCAATTTACAGGATTTTGCCCGGGAAGGATTTCTTGGTGACTGAGTTTTGGCACCAAAAACATCTCTCTTTCACCTATAAAAACCTCCCTTTACCTCCATTTTCAAAGAAAAAACAAAAAGACGAAAACAAAAAGACGAAAACTAAAGACCAAAAACTTACACAAAAACTTTGACCAAAAAGGAATCGAAAGACCTTGACTTTACCAAATTTCCTACTTTCAAAGCATTTTCCAAAGGATTTCTCCAAGTAAATCAACAAGAAGTGTTTGAAGTCTCTTGAAGTCTAGGTAAAGCTATTTCCTTCCCCTTCTCAACTTCATCTCTTTTCTCTTTCTTTTTGTATTATCAAAGTGCAATCACCGAAATCGTTTTGGGACATGACTCTAATGATCACCTCATCTCATTGAGGCCGGTTAAAGAGTTATCTCCTACATTCCAAACTCTATTTTACAACCCCTTTTATGATTTAAAGAAGAAGAAGAAGAACGTTTATCATTCATGTAGATTTTGATCAAGCAAGACCAACTTTAGTTGGGCGAGATGGGTGTTTCGGTACTTCCCATCTCGTAATCTAACCCCCGAACCTCAAAATAAAGAATCTCTGTTTTCATAATCAAACTTAGGCTATTATCAATATTTTTTCTTATGTTCCTCAAAACATAGGTGGCGACTCTAAAAACAAGTTAGACATCCTAGGATAATTCACCGCTCTAGCCAAGTTGTGGTTTCCCGGGGTATCTACAATAATTCATCACAAATTGATTATAACTTTTAGGCAATGAATTAAGAATGAGATCTGTGGCTAACTCCAATGGGATTGGATAGCCAAGTTTCTCAAGGTGCTCTACATAACCTTTCATTTTCAGCATGTGAGGACTCACTTGTTGCCCTTCATTCATTTTGCAAGTAGTGAATGCAACAATGGTCTTGTACCTCTCTTGCCTAGCTTGTTCTTGAAACATGGCTCTCAACTCCACGCCTATCTCATAGGCTTCCAAATGTTCCAAACTTTGTTAGAGTTTTGAGCACATAGTAGCAAGCATGAGACAGCTTACATCTCTAGAATCATTACGATGTTTCTTGTAACTGTCTCTTTCTGCCCTAGGGGCAGTAGGTTCTGGTTCAGCAGGAAGAGGCCCATCGAGAATGTACAACTTATCTTCTTGCCTTAGAACAATTCTTAGGCTATGGATCCAATCCATAAAGTTAGTACCATTCTCTTGGAGCTTATCCTTCTCAAGGATCGATCGCAATGAAATTGATTGAGTGTTAGCAGTCATTGTCTACAAATATGCAAAAATTTCCAAAATTTAATAAGTACCGGTTTTCATTAAAGAAATAAACAATGTATTTTTCAAACAAAAATACTCCCACTAAATTATATAACCTTCTCATACATCCAATGTATAATATAATTTAATTGGGCTAAGATCCAACTTTAATTTAACTTTTGAGTCCACGGAGGCGGACCGCTCAAAACTAAATTAATTAGGTAGACAATCATGTCAATCATATCCCATATGATTCTTAGATTCCTTTATGAGATTCTTTGAGAAATCCAATTTCAAAAAGCATGTTTAATCTCATCTTTTGCCTAGGCCCAAAACTGTTTTGATGCCTAATTAAGTCCAACCATTTTAAACATATAGGAACCATTCAATTTAATGCACCTTGCGGAGGCAAGCCCACATTGAATTAAGGAACCTCATCTTGTTTATACATGAATAAAATTAATGAACCTCGCGGAGGCGAACCCACATCAAAATCACCCACGTATAAACAAGTGTTTTAATCATGGCATGTCAAAAAGAACTTAAAAACTTTCTTTGAAGGTTCATCTCATATAGCATACAACACATTTATGAGCACATAATATAAACATGTTACGCATCAAGTTTAGCCACTAAATTAATCTCCATTAATTTAAGCATAATATTTATGTATCATTAGTTTCTCTATAATTATGAGGATGCGACTATTTCAACGTTGGTCATCATCTTCCAAATCAAGACAATAAGAAGTGCGGCCGAAACTAAGCCATAAGGCATCCACAATTCCGCACTAATTCAAGAAACCAAGAAAGTAGTTCATGTGGCCGAAACTAAGCAATAGATGGTCTCGATAAACGTAGGCCAATTACATCCACAATTCCGCATGGATCTCCAATCATTGAATCAAGAACTTTGTTTCTCAATTTTAGCAATTATGAACTCTTCATAATTCTAGCTTCGTTTTATCTTTGAAACTTAGCAATAGATGGTCTCGATAAACGTAGGCCAATTGCATCCACAATTCCGCATATATCTCCAATCATTGAATCAAGAACTTTATTTCTCAATTTTAGCAATTATGAACTCTTCATAATTCTAGCTTCATTTTATCTTTGAAACTTTGATTATGATCAAGTTTGGGAAACACAATCTCGATGAACACAGATTAGCCATCCAAACCTTGAACCAATCTTAGAGTCACAAGACTAAAACAAATAGGAAAGTCAAACCCCAAGATCCACACCCAAACCAACTACCCAAAACCCATTCCAGATCAGCAGGTCTGGCCTGGTTCTGTTACTGGTTTGGTTGGACCTTTTTGAAAATTCCAAATCTGATCAAAAGGCAAAAAGAATCAGCATTCTGATTTCATTGTGCGGCCACCCAAAAAATAATTGTGCGGTCGCCCAAACATGTGTGGCCGCCCACGTTATTTTGTGCGATCTTACAGGAGGATCATAAGGCAATTTTAAAGTTCAAAAATTTGTCTCAAAATTGTTTTTCCCCGATTATTAAAACCATGATCCAATCAGAATTAATAATCAAACAATTCAGAATCCATCATAATATTAATTGCGATTGAATCGTGCGATTAAAGTTGCAAAACAATAAACCACATAAAATCACATAACACATAAACATCATATAATCCAATATTCATATCATGCTACGGCACATAAACAATTTACATACACACAACATGATCTAGGTATTGAATTAATCAACATGAACGGGGCGCTGATACCACTGTTGGGTTTCGTAGTAACATGCGTAGCGGAATATAGCATTTAAAATTTTATAAAACCCAAATCCCATAGATCCATTCATATGATTAAATCAAATACAACAATATGAGTACTAGAAAACTAACCCTTTATGACTTTGAATTTGGTCTTTGATCTTGGTAGAGAACTTGAAGCTTTAATCACAAAAGTAAGAACACGAACTTTGAAGATGATAAGCTTCACCCTCTAGCGGTATCCACACCACGAACGAATATCAAGAACACTTGATCTTGGTTGCTAGACCAAAATTGTGAAACACGTTTTCACAATGAATATGAACTATATGGAATTTTATTTGTGTATTATTTTGTTCTTCAATCTAGGATGTCTTAGAACAAAACAAAACTCTCTCAAACTCTTTGGAGACTTGCAAAAAAAGCTATGTTTTGTTCTGGCCCGAATTTGGCTGTTTATATACAAGTTAGACCTATTTCAAATAGAAACTTGTGTCAAAACCCGTCCAAAATTCCTTTCCAAATCAAATTAGGAAACCAGTCCCGACATGGTGTGCGGCCGCCCAAAAACCTTGTGCGGTCGCACATCTATCTGGAAGGTTTCTGGTACTAACTGACCCAAAATGTGCGGCCGCCCAAGTCATCCTGTGCGGTCGCCCACTTGTCCAGATTCCCAAAGTTTCCAAAATTCCAATATAGTTCTTATTTAAGATTCGTTCTATTGTGTGTGACCCTCTAGGATTATACTAAGTTGGCAATGGATTCAAACATGAAACCATAAGATATGATTAGGTTCTAGCAAACCGTCATACCTACCCAAATAGTATAACTAGATACAAGTTCGCATTCCTTTAGAACATGTCATAATCCCTTTGTCCACGATGTCATTGAACACAAGTCATGGGCAACAAGTCAACTTGTCTTGTTCAATACTTTCTCGATTCCGAATATGTTGATAATCCAAATGACATCGATCTAATCAATTCATTTGAGTCCGGTCGAACATTTTCATCAACATCATTCCTACGAGAGGCCCAAGCTTGACATCTCTCCGAAGAAGGACAAATCCATTTAGCTTATTATTCTTCCCTACGTGAATCCGATTATGCCAATCATATCCTTTATAACTTCCCGGTTAAAGGTAGCGTTTGAATATGTCAAACATAATGTTCATCAAGTGGAAGACTATAATAACTTCATGTCTAAGGATTCAAATGATATAACTAATATGAGATATATGTACGACATAGACCATGACATAAATCTCATACAGCGGGTCATGTCCAGTACCTTGTTCCAAACAAGTACCCATAAATCTAACATGATCATCCCATGATCATTTAGCCTTTATACTAGTGCTTAACAAGTACTAGGGACGGAGATTATTATAAGTAAACATGAACAACAATAATAATCAAAACATTTCTTTATTGATATGAAATAAATGATAACAATTACAACGTTTATTAAACGTGCCTAGGGCACCACTACCAACATTGACTGATGCACTGTGCACTTTGGGAAAAACTATGAGTGAAATTATTCAAGTTGAAACTGCCAAGGTTCTGAATACGCTTGAAAATTTTGCGCCAGGGGAATCCAGCTCTTCCTCCACCTCCATTGATGCGCTAAAATTTCACATGACCAACTGCTTAGTTCAGTTTGGTGACACTTTCAATGGCGCAATGAACCAGGCTATGCTAGATATGCAAGCAAGCCAGAATATGGTTCAAGTGGAGTTGACAAAAAGTCTAGTGGATGCGCAGAAGGAAATTCAGGACTTGATTGCATCTGCTCAGCAATCTCTTGCAAATGAATTTGATTCGCTTGAGAATACTTTTAATCGAGTCTCTGAAGACCTTCAGAAAGACAACGATCTGATGTGCAGTGGCATGAAGACCTACGTCAATCAGGCTGTGGAATACAATGCTGTTTCAAGCTCTGAAAATTGAGTTGATGAACAAGTTTACCAGCCTGCAGAATGAGCTTAGGGAAGCGCTATCAAGAATTAAAATAGATTAGAAATGTAATCTTTTCTTTTGGTGCGCATAGGTAATACCTTTTTGATGCGCATTTTTAATTCTTTTTGCTTTTGATTTTTCTTCCATTGTAAAACTTGTACCTGTAACTCATATCTTTCAAGTTTTAATGAGAAGAATGCATCATTGCATTTTCAAAACTTTGTTCAATTCAAACTATTCGTTTTTGGAACAATGAATGCATTATTTCAACTGTACATCATGCGCATTCTTATAACTGCTCATATTTCATTGCATGATGTTTAAACATTCAATTTAAACGCATACTTAAACTAAACTCATAATATTTTGTATGCGTTGAATGATATTTCTGTCTTTCCCTTATTGTAAATTTTATCTTTTGGATAGACTAGAAATCTATAACATTGGCTAGTGTGTGCATTGACTTGAGACATGATTTACCATTTACATTCTTATGGACATGTTTTTATCAAGTACTATGTATTGCCTTTGTTGTAGTAGGTAATGGCATCAATCATTTAGGGGGAGATTGTTGGGTATGCTTATTACTTAACCCTCCTACTTATGTTAGAGTTGATTGATACCATCACCTAAGTTTATTTTAAGGACTTTAGGACCCTATGTAAGAAGTTTTATAACTTCAATTTTTAGCTAAGTCCTTCTTATAGACTAGGCTTAGTGGTTAGGGCTTCTACTTTGAATTTGAGGTCTCACTTACAAATGACTAAGTGAGATGTGCATGACCTTCATGCGCAGCACCCATCTGCGCACTCAATGCGCATGGCTTCCATGCGTACGCAGAATTTCCTTAGTCAATTCCATTTCCTGACCTCATATTCTAAAAGCTTGGAAAGCGCCAAGTCAAGCTACGCTTTTTAGAATGCGCTAAAGTGCTGATGTGTACATACGACAAAACAAGCACACTCAGCATACACGTAGATGGAGACGCGTCTCATGTTTGAAATTCAAAAAGAAGACAGCTGTCACCCTTCTAGAAGAAGTTTGAAGTTTGTCCACTTGCTCTGTCTCCAATGGCTATAAAGGACACCTGCGCACCAATCACATTGTGCCAGCACATCGTCCTTGTTCAGAGCTCCAACGGCTAGTTTTTGAAGCTCCACTATAAATAGCCCGCTCTTCCTCATTTTCCAAGCTGCTTGTATTTTGCTCTCTAAAAGAAACTTTGAAGATTGCTTGCTCATTTCCAGAATTCTCAAGAACAGCCTTCATACCTTCATACTTTACCAAGCCCAGATCCTAAAGCCTTGTAACACCAGAATCTTGTGCTCTCCATCTCTTAGATTTAAAGAGCCCAGATTTTTGACACACACACACACCTCTTGAAGTTCCGATCTCATCGATCATACTTCTAGAGATACACCGGTTATTGTCTAGGATTTGTTCTTTCATAGATTATAGATCTTTGAGTTAGTTTTGTTCTCAATCGTTGTAACTTGTAACACTATCTCATAATAAGATCTCCATTAGAAATCCCAAGACTAACCATCTTGGTATAGGATGTAGATCTTTTCCCGATCGAACCTCTCCAAATAGCTTGTCTATTTATTGTGCTTTTCATTCTACATTTAAGCTTTTCTGATATATTGCTTTGTTTGATCTTTGTAGATTGTCTTGCACTGTTTGCATTGTGTTTGTGTGCTTTCTGCCTTAGTTCCATTTTGCGTCACTCTTTAAACTAAAACTTAGTGCGTGCGTATTTACACTTCTGCGCATAGACCTGCGCATAAGTGATTGCTTTAATTTTCCGCTGTGCATTTCACACTCTTGCTGCGCGCTATACTTAGCCAAATTAAGAGTTGTGCGCATTTGCCATTGATTTGCAAAAGGGTTTGAAAAGAATTTTAAAAACGCTATTCACCCCCCCTAGCATTTTTCATACCCTTGTTTCCCTTTTGGGACCAACACAAACAAACCAAAGAAACCTCCAAGGTGTATCATGATGGTAAAAAGGTCTCTAAGCAAGAAATTAAAAAGCAAAATTATTTCTTTGAGTATCCTAAAAACCAGACTGGGAGAGATTCAAAGTGGAAAGAAAAATCCACAGCGGCTGAGGCAACCAAATAAGTATTGAGTGATGAAACCGCTCCTAGTCGGTTTAAGGAAATTCCTATTGTTTTTCCTAAAGCCGCACCTAAGAGGAAGGTTGACCTCAAGAAGGTAGTCTTTATCAAAGCCAAAACCGCTGACCCAGTAAAACATGAGAAACCGAAGACTAGTAAAGGGTTTGTAAAACCGCAATCTCAAACCGGTTTAATTCATTGTGTCATTTGTGCCGATTATGGTCATAGTGCTGGTCATTGTCTTTTAAGGTTCACACCCAATGCCAAAGGACGTAAAAATCCTAAAGTCAAACAGGTGTGGGTCCCAAAAAGCTGCTAACCCTAGGACCCAAGGAATAAGGGGGACCAAAATCTTTAATGTTTATTTTTCAGATTTTATGCTTCATGGCTGGTAGTGCAAAGAAGAAGAAGGATCTTTGGTACTTGGACAGTGGTTGCTCACGACAAATGACCGGAGATAATGAACTTCTTTGTGATACCATTTCAATAAAAGGCCCCCCAGTAGTATTTGGTAACAACAAGAAAGGAGTAACCGTAGGATATGGAGCAATCAAACGAGGAAAGATGACTATTGAAAATGTGTCACTAGTAGAAGGACTCAAGCACAACCTTCTCTCCATATCTCAGTTTTGTGACAAAGGAATGAACTACAACTTCACCTCAACTAATTGTTTCATTAAAGATGCAACTTCCGAAGTCACTCTACTGACTGGCAATAGAACAGGTGATGTGTATATTGTAGATTTGAGTAATATTGTTTCTATTGCTGACCTCTGTTTTGTAGCCAAAAATATTAGTGAAAGCAGCTGGTTATGGCATAAGCGGCTCAGCCACTTGAACATCAAATATCTAGCAAAACTATAAAGGGACGATCTCATCAAAGGACTCCCTAAAGTGGCTGACCACCATGATAAGAAATGTAAAGCATGCCAGCTTGGTAAGCAGCCCAAACAGTCATTTCCCAGAAAAACCGCGCCTTCAACGAACCGCTGCTTACAATTGCTTCACATGGACTTATTTGGACCTGTACCAACCGTAAGTATAGGAGGAAACCGCTAAAACTTAATGGTTGTTGATGACTTTTCAAGATATACATGGGTGGAAATGATGGCCTATAAAGATGATACTTATGGCATCGTAACCGCTCTCTTTAGATAGCTCCAAACTCAGAAATTGGATGACATCGTTGCTGTGCATTCAGATAATGGAAGCGAGTTTACAAACAATGGTGTTGCCCAATATTGTGATAATCATGGAATTGATCACAACTTCTCTACCGCAGGGGTTCCACAACAAAATAGAGTAGTGGAAAGAAAGAATAGGACTTTGATTGAAGCCGGGAAGACCATGATTGCAGAAGCCAAGCTTCCCAAGTACTTCTGGGCCGAAGCAGTTAATACAGCTTGTTTCACCCAGAACCTCTCCCTCATCATCAATGTCCATAACAAAACTCCATATGAATTGTGGTGAGGCAGATCACCCAACATTTCCTTCTTTAAGATATTTGGATGCAAATGCTACATCTTATACAATGGCAGAGAGCATCGAGGTAAATTTGATGCTAAGGCCGATGAATGTATTTTTGTTGGTTATTCTAAACATTCTAATGCTTTTCGTTGTTTCAATAAGACATTATTAAAAATTGTAGAGTCAGTCCATGTTACATTTGATGAACATGATCTTCTTGAGCCACATATGGCTCCAAATGTTGTTGATGATTTTAGTGGTTTTGATACAGGTACATCTTACCATAATCATACAGCCGCTGATGACCAACCTACGCAAACCACTCCATCAGGTTCTCCAGCCGCTCCCAATCAAACCGCAACTGGTGTTGCTGTAGAACCGCTGTCTTCTGATCCCATTCAAACCATTGATCCAGTTCCAATCATCACCTTCAATAAAGATTTCAATGATTATCAAGAAGAGCCTCCTCTAGAAAATCTTCAAGAAATAGTGGTTCATGAAGACCTCCCTCCAGAAATCAATGAGCATAGAGACCATCCAACTACTAATGTTATAGGTTCTATCAGTTCTAGTATTCAAACAAGAGGAAGCTTAACTCATAGAGATAACCACAGTTTGTTCCCAACCGCACTGTTATCTCAGATGGAACCGAAGAAGGTTGATGAAGCTCTAAGTGATCCTAGTTGGGTAACTGTAATGCAAGAAGAGCTTAATCAGTTTGAAAGATGCAGAGTTTAGACTCTAGTTCCAAGACTCAGAGATCACAATGTAATTGGAACAAAATGGGTATACAGAAACAAGATGGATGAAAATGGTACTATAACTAGAAACAAAGCGAGGTTGGTTACTCAAGGTTATAGGCAGGAAGAAGGGATTGATTATGATGAAACATTTGCCCCTGTAGCCAGACTTGAAGCCATTAGATTGTTCCTGGCATATGCCTCCTTCAAGAAATTCAAGTTATATCAAATGGATGTGAAGAGTGCATTTCTGAATGGTGAACTACAACAAGAAGTCTATGTAGCCCAACCACCGGGATTTGAAGACAACAAATATCCTCATCATGTCTTCAAGCTCAAGAAGGCCTTGTATGGACTCAAACAAGCTCCAAGAGCATGGTTTGACACTCTATCTAAATTTCTTATTGAACAAGGCTTCTCTCGAGGTAATATTGATACAACTCTTTTTATTGCTAAACACAAGGGTCTGTAGACACCCCGCCTTGGACCGCTCACCCCGATTGCACATTTGATCTTGTGTTTCTCCCCGTTTTAAGTGTTTCTCGTTAGTTTCTGTCACTTCCGTTAAGTTCCTGACTAACTTCGTTAAGTCCAGGGACTAAACTGAATGACAAGGCTGACTTTCTAGTCCATTCTGTCAAAATTGCCTTCTCGGAGTCGCGCGCCTCCGACAGGAGGAGCCAGGCGCGCGCGCCTCCCGCCCCCAAAGCAGGAAGCGCGCGCCTCTGGGCGTCAGTTACAGATTTCTGGCCAGGATTATCTCCCTTGCTCAATTTACAGGATTTTGCCCGGGAAGGATTTCTTGATGACTGAGTTTTGGCACCAAAAACACCCATCTTTCACCTATAAAAACCTCCCTTTACCTCCATTTTCAAGGACCGAAGATTGAACTTACAAAAACTATACCAAAACCACTTTCTAAAGGTTCTCCAAGGATCTCATCAAGCAATATTTGAAGTTCTTCAAATTGTAGGTAAAAGTCCATCTTTTCCTTTCTTTTCTACTTCATCTCCTCTCTCTCGTTTACTCTAATCAAATGTGCAATCACCCAAATCATTTTCGGACATGACTCTAATGATCACCTCATCTCATTGAGGTTGGTTAAGGAGTTATCTCCTACATTCCAAACTCTATTTTAAACCCCCCTTTTTATGACTTAAAGAAGAAGAAGAAGAACGTTATTATTCATGTAGATTTTGATCAAGCAAGACCAACTTTAGTTGGGCGAGATGGGTGTTTCGGTACTTCCCATCTCGTAATCTAACCCCCGAACCTCAAAACAAAGAATCTCTGTTTTCATAATCAAACTTAGGCTATAATTAATAGGTTTTTCTTATGTTCCTCAAAACATAGGTGGCGACTCTAAATAATCTAAAATCAAGTTAGACATCCTAGGATAATTCACCGCTCTAGCCTAAAGCCGTGGTTTCCCGGGGTATCTACAGTGGCGACTCCGCTGGGGAGATTTGAGGGTTAAGCTTGCATTCTGATCAAAATCTACATCTTTCTGGGCATTCTGATTCCTGATGAGGGAGGCGCGCGCGTCTGGCATTCCCAGCCTAAGGCGCGCGCATCCCGCATCAAGGACCAGAATCGCCCACTTCTTCATGTTCTTCATCTTCTTCTTCTGCTATTCTGCACTAATCATTTCTGCAGGGGTTACAATATGAACATAGGACCAGGGCAATCCCCTGAGTCCAAAATCTGACATTCTGACAGGTGTGCCCAGAAGCGCGCGCCTCCTAATAGCATTGCGCCATGCGCGCGCGTCCCACTTCAGCACTCAGAGGCGCACGCTTCTGGGTTGGTTCCCAGAACAGAAACAGGTTTCAGTGACTGAGCAGAACAGTGGGGTGTGGGCACAGTTGCCTGCATCAGAACATAATTTAACCCTCGGACTGTTTTAATTTTGTGTTTTATTTACCGGTCACACGGGTGATTCGGGAGTTGTAATTTATGTGCTTATGTGTTTTGTTTGTTTTCTTTCTTTTCAAAAAAAAATAAAAAATAAAAATTTTGTCACTTGTTAGACCTCACACTACATGCACATATTCCTATGAACTGCTCACTATCGAGTCGCACAAGTCCAACCCCAAACCCGTCGAGGCCCGTCCTAGAAAGTTTCAAGCTCCACTCGACCTTGGCTCTTTCGAAGCGGTAAACCCCAGCCCGTGGCGTAGTTCAAGACTACATGCCGGGGGTGACCTTTGAGCCTCATATTCAAGCCGAGCACAAGCCACACAATTCTAGTTAGGGTCTAACACTCCGTGACTCAAGTCGGTTTCCATGTACCGAGATTTCCCTAAACTAATGTCTTCAAATCATACATGCCAACTTGTTGAAATGGACGCAATAAAAAATCCGTCCCCAAAAGTGGTTATTTTGGACGAAAATAAAAATCCGTCCCCGCATGTATGCTTTACTACATTAATTTAGTTTAATCCCGATACATGTAGGATTCACAAGCGCGATGGAATCCGATGAGTATATGGGACCGCGAGATGGTCTATATACTAGTGTGACGATTCCATTATTTTCTTAGAAACCCCAAAAAGGGATCCATTCCCTCCGACTTATAAAAAAAAGAGTCTTTTCTTATGTGGTTCGAGTCGTGTGCCCAACTGTGTGTTCTAAGCCTCTTCGTGGACCGCAAGTGTTACTCAAGACTGACAAGGGCCTCTTCTGCAATATAGGTTCAATTGGTACTTACAGAGTCTACCGAGATTCGGCAAATCGGTTAGTCCGTGAAGAGATCGCTCCAACAGCTCCAACAGTAACCATGACCGGCAGCAGCAACACCATGTCTCTCGAGCAGCTTTCAACCATGGTCCAACTCCTCCAAGAGCAAGTATCCACCCTTAATAAGGAGGCACAAAGCAAAGACGACATTTGGCAATCCCACCTTGACAGCCAAAGGGAGGCCCACGAGGCCGAGATGGAACTAATGAAAGAAAAGCTCACTAACCTTGCCAAGGGAAACAACAAGAATAATGATGATGAATCCGAGTGGACCGAGGGTTTGTTCAAAAGTCCTTATGTCAACACCCGCACCAAGAAAATGGGAGAACCAAGTTCCGAGAACAATGAGCCCAAAGTGGTGGATTCTATCATGGCCTACATCGACCAAAAATTCAATGGGCTCAACATGGGGAAAGGCTCCGACACAAGCCTTTATCAATCATCCATCCTCATGAGTACTTTGGCCGCTCTTCCCGATAAGTTCAAGATGCCCAACATAAGCAAATTCAAGGGCAACTCTTGTCCCATGGCTCACATTGAAACTTATATTTGGGAAATGGTTCCGAAGAAGGTCTCCCCCAAGGTGATGTCTCAATGCTTTCCTCTCACTCTCAAGGGGGCGGCAAAAGATTAGTATGCTACTCTCCCGCTCACTGTCCGTCTCGATTGGGACTCCGCCATGCTTGCCTTCAAGAACCAATACCAAGGCAACACCACTCACCGGCCCACAAGGAAAGAGCTCGAGAATACCACCCAAAGAGACAACGAGTCCTTCATTGACTTCACAAGGAGATGGAATGACAAACTCTCCGAAATTGTTGAGAGGCCGAACACAAAAGAGAAAATGGACATCTTTCTCAAGTGTCTCAAGATTGATCTCCGCACCCACCTAAGTGGGGCTTGCTACTCCGACTTCTCCCAAATGTATGAGGCGGGGGTACGCATGGATGACTTGCTCAAAGAGATTAAGAAGACCACTCCTACTTACCGATACAAGGCCGCTTCCAACTCTACAAAAGAGGCCTCGGTCAACGCCGTCACTATCGACAAGGGGAATTACAAAAAGGTTCCTCCACCCCAAGGGAAGAAGTCCCGAAATGACCGTGTCTATACGCCTCTCCAAGGCATGACTCAAACCGAAGTGTTCGAAGTCCTCAAAGCAAAGGGTCAAGTCACACCCATGCAAGGGTACCAACCCAAGACGGTCCACCCCAATCATGCTCACCACAAATATTGTGGCTACCACCAATATAGTGGCCACACCACCGAGGATTGCTTCATTCTCCGCAATATCATTCAAGATCTCATAGATAAGAAAGAATTTGTAGTGGCTAATGGCGAACATGTCAATGTAATAGAGATAGGAGAACTCGAGGGGACCAACCATTCAATCCCAATTGTAGATGGGGGCCCCAATGTTATGAATAAACTTGACAATTCTTGTTATGTAGTGACTTACGATGAGGTAATGAGGGAAGTACTAGAGAATAGGAAAAAGAAACAAGATGGGAACGTCAACATGCTAACTCGATCCGGTCGAGTCATAGCAAGCAACCCTTCCACTTCCGCATCGAGCTCCTCTTCTCAACGGCCGCAAGTTCGCGACACTCCCGAAGACCCTCTACTTGTCCAACTCAAGAAAACTCAAGCTAACATCTCTATTTGGGACCTCATCGCATCCTCAAAGAAACACCGAGATCTTGTCATCCGCAATCTCGATGATACATCAGTTTCTCCCGATACTACTCCCGAGGACCTCACGGCAATGATCGGTCACATTCATTTTGGCAACGTCATCACCTTTGCCGATATGGACCTTCCACCCTTTGGTTCCGATCACAACGAGGCTATTTACCTCAAGGTACGAGCAAGGGGGAGGCCCATCTCAAGAGTCTTAGTGGACGGTGGTTCCGCACTCAATATCATGCCTGGCAGAATCATGGGCATACTGGGGCTTAAGGATTCCGATTTGAAGCCTTCTACTCAAGTAATCCGAGGTTATGACAGCACCGCCCGTACAATCATGGGCATGATTGAAATAGACATTGAGTTTGGGAGCATGATCATGTCCGTTCCATTCCAAGTGCTTGACATCCCGGCCTCGTTCAACTTACTTTTGGGTCGACCATGGATTCACAGTGCTAATGCCGTACCGTCAACTCTCCACCAATGTGTCAAGATCCGAAATAGTGATGAAATAGTGACCGTCATGGCTGAAAACGTCACTATCCACAGAAAAGGTGAGCCCGTCCACCAAGTTCAGCATGGTTTACCAGACTCCACTCTCTCCGGCGTCTCAATCAACGCCATTGACAAAGAAGGGGGAAACGGATCATGGACCCCAGCAATCACAAAGTCCTCCGCATTATGAGGAATATGGACTACTTCCCTGGTTTAGGCCTAGGGAGATATCAACAAGGAATCCTACACCCTGTGCAAGTCCCATTTGTCAAGAACACATTCGGTTTGGGGTACGAGCCTTCCAAAGAAGACTTGAAACAAGAGCAAGCAATCAAGAACGAAAGGGCCCAAGCTCGTAAAGAAGGCCGTCGTTATGAGGTCCCTAATCTAAGGCCTTATCGCAAGACGTTGAATGGTTATTTTGTCCGCCAAGGGGAAGACGTTCCATACATGATCTTTCCCGAGCCATGGGTTAACAATAAGGGTGTCAAAAAGCCCGGTCTCGAAATCTTCTCCGATTGTGAGATCCAGAAATCCGAAAGGGGACCAACTCCCATGTCGCCCCGTGAATGGTGGGGAAGGAAGGCGACTATAGAGTCCGAGACAGAAATCACCGTGGGGGAAGAACTGACAGATTTAGCCTCCATGTTCGAAGAGCTTGCCATGATGAATGAATGCCAAGTCAACGCCATCCATGACACCGTCATCATGAACGAGACTATCAGTGAGATCCCGCCAAGCTTCGAGCCGATCAACAATTGGTATTCAACAAAGGGGCCCGTGGTATCCGAAGAATTCTTAGTCCAAGAAATGGGTTGCATACCCCGCACAGCAACAAAGGAAGAGCGGCTCACACTTACTTTCGAGTCCGAGAGTGTCTCTAATACCCTCACCCAAGAGGATTTGGAAGCCATAGCCGAGCGTGTGTTTCCTTTCTTTGCTAATGAAAAATTTGATATTTCTGAGTACCCTGAGATTGCAAACATCATAAATGATGAATTAACTAATAATGAACTTAACGAACAAGTTAATAACGATTCAAATTATGATGAAATGGACCACGAAAACACAACATACTTAAATGAACTTGCTCAACAAGTCCGTAGTCGTGGTGAGAATGGTCCAAAGGCTGACGAAGAATTGCATGTTGTTAATCTGGGTACCGACGAAGAGCCAAGGGAAACTAAGATCGGAAGCTTCTTCAAGGGAGACGACAGAGACAAATTGACTGCACTACTACGGGAGTTCGTGGATGTGTTCGCATGGTCATACAAAGACATGCCGGGTTTGGACAGAAAGGTAGCGGAGCACAGGATTCCGATCAGAGAAGATGCCAAGCCAGTAAAGCAGAAGCTCAGAAAGATCAAGCCAGAATGGTCTCTGCAAGTCAAAGAAGAGATTGAGAAGTTCCTCAGTGTGGGTTTCATCAAGGTTATCGAGTATCCGACATGTTTAGCCAACATCGTGACAGTCAGAAAGGCAAACGGCAAGGTTCGAGTTTGCGTGGACTTCCGGGATTTGAACAAAGCTTCCCCAAAGGATGATTTTCCACTCCCCAACATCGACATGCTGGTCGACTCCACTGCTGCCTACGAGGTTCGCTCATTCGTGGATGGGTTCGCTGGGTACAATCAGATTCTCATGGCCGAGGAAGATCAACATAAGACAGCTTTCACAACATCGTGGGGTACCTTTTGCTACACAGTCATGCCATTTGGGTTAAGAAATGCTGGGGCTTCCTACAAAAGAGCCGTGACAGACTTGTTCCACGATATGATTCACAAAGAAATCGAGGTCTATGTGGACGACATGATCATTCACTCCAAAGGGACCGATGGTCAACATTTAATCAACCTCCGCAAGTTCTTCGAAAGGCTTCGTCAACACAAGATGAGGCTCAACCCTGCAAAGTGCACGTTCGGGGTTATCTGAGGCAAAGTCCTTGGTTATATGGTCACTGAAAGGGGAATTGAAGTAGACCCTTCCAAAATCAAGGCAATCATTGACATGCCTCTTCCAAGGACACAGAAAGAGATCAAAGGTTTCATGGGCAGACTGCAGTACATCAGTCGGTTTGTGCACCAACTCACTTCCATGTGCGAGCCAATCTTCAAGCTACTCAAGAAGAATGTGGCTCTAGAATGGACCGACGCGTGCCAAGAAGCCTTCGACCAAGTGAAGCATTACTTGACATGCCCTCCTGTTCTAGTTCCGTCGCACAAGGAGAAGCCTCTTTTGCTCTATCTCACTGTCAATGATGAGGCCCTAGGGGCTATGTTAGCACAAGAGCAATGAGAGTCCACAAAGGAGAATGCCATCTATTTTGTCAGTCGCCGATTCTAAGGAGGCGAAAAGAACTACTCTGTCCTAGAGAAGTCATGTGCAGCATTGGTTTGGGTCACTCAAAAGCTCAAACACTACATGGAAACTTTTCCGATCAAGCTAGTAGCAAAGGTGGACCCGCTCCGCTACATCTTCGAGAAGCCTTTCATGTCAACAAGAATAGCCAAATGGTACTTCATGCTCGCCGGCTACGATATCACTTACGTCACACTAAAATCCGTCAGGGGGGAAGTGTTCAGTGACCAGCTTGCCGAATTCCCGTGTGACGAAGTGAAGGGGGAAGACGTACAGTTCCCCGACGAGCATTTAATTTGTACTGCAACCGAGGAAATTAAGTGGCAAATTTTTTTCGATGGCGCCGCCAATAAACACGGCTTTGGTATAGGAATATTGCTTGTTGATCCACAAGACATCTACACTCACATTGCCATCCGTCTGGAATTCGAAGCTACCAACAACATTGCCAAGTACGAAGCATGCATAGCAGGGCTCAAAGCAGCTCTCGAAAGAAACGTCACGGAACTAGAAGTATTCGGCGACTCTTTGCTCCTTATCAATCAACAATCGGGTAAATGGCGAACCCAAGACCCGACTCTCCAACAGTATGGTCAGCACCTTGAAGAACTGGTTGAACAATTCTAAGAGATCACTTTCAACTACCTGCCAAGGGATAAAAATCGCTTCGCCGATGCACTGGCCACCATAGCTTCATTAGTCGAAATACCCAAAGGGAAAATGGTGAAGCCTTTCAAAATTGCCCGAAGGAACAGTCCGGCATATTGCATGAGTATCGAGATCAACGAGGTTCAAACAAACTCTCCGTGGTATTCAGATATCATGAATTTCCTCAAAGATGGCACTTATCCCGAGAATAGCAATAAGAAGTCTCAAGCAGCTCTGCAAAGGCTAGCCTCTCGGTACGTACTGATTGGGGACCGAGTCTATAAAAGGCACCACGACGGAATCAATCTCTTATGCGCCAATGAGGCCGAAGCTCAAGAGATAATGTGTGAAGTGCACGAAGGAGAGTGTGGACCCCACATGAATGGGTTTATGCTAGTCAAGAAGATACTTCGCATTGGTTACTATTGGAGCACTATGGAACGAGACTGTATCGAGAAAGTCAAAAGGTGTGCTAAATGCCAATTCCACGCTAATTTACAACATGCTCCACCCTCGCAACTTTACAACATGGTCACACCTTGGCCTTTCTCTTGTTGGGGGATAGACATCATCGGCAAAGTTCATCCTGCCGGGAGCAATGGGCAGTCGTTCGTCCTAGTGGCAGTCGACTACTTCACAAAGTGGGTCGAAGCACAAGCCTATCGGACCCTCAACGCAAAGAAAGTGGCCGAATTTGTAAAGATTAATATCATGTGCCGATACGGCGTGCCTCATGAAATCATTTCCGACAACGGCTCTCACTTTGAGAAGGAAATGGATGCACTTTTGGTAGAATACAAGATCACCAAGCACAAATCATCTCCTTACCGTCCCCAAGCAAATGGCGCGGTTGAAGCAGCAAATAAGACCATCGAGACCATCGTCAAGAAAATGGCCTCAACAGGAAGGGATTGGCCCGAGAAGCTACCTTTAGCATTGTGGGGCTACCGCACATCAATACGGTCAGCGACAGGAGAAACTCCGTATGCATTAGTCTATGGTTCTGAAGCCGTACTCCCAATCGAACTTGAAGTCCCATCTCTACGGGTCCTCCTCGAGAATCAAGTCAACGAGGTCAACTGGATGCAAAGTCGATACGAACAGCTAGCCTTACTCAACGATAAAAGGCTAAGAGCACTCGAACGCACAAGGGCGTATCAGCAAAGGATGGCAAGAGCTTTCAAGAAAAAAGTGAAGCCTCGAAACATCAACGTAGGAGATTTGGTCTTAAGACAACATCCTCCTAACGCCATGAATCCCCTGGGGAAATGGGGACCTCGATGGATCGGTCTGTACGTGGTCAAAAAGATACTAAGCGGTGGTGCAGTCCGGCTCGTGGATTTGGATGGTGACCAGCTGCCAAAGGAGGTCAACCTCGACAAGCTCAAGAGGTTCTACGCTTAATAAACAAAGACCATATTCAAAAAAAAAAAAAAAAATCGCTCGCTAGGTTGAAAACCCGCAAGGGCGGCCTAGGCAAAAATTAGAGCACGTGCAAAAAAAGAAACCCGCTAGATTGAAAACCCGAAAGGGCGGTCTAGGCAAAAAACAGGGTGCACAAAAAAAAAATGGTCTTTGTTTGTTTGAACTACGAAGACCTGAGCCTCCCAACTGGAGGAACGTAGGCAACCTTCAGGTGCGGTCTAAAACATATCAAAAATACCCAATTCACTTCAAATAACAAAATGCAATTTTTATTCATTCAATGAATTATTCAAACCATTACAACGGATTTATTGAGCAACAAAATACATCAAAACATTAAATCCTAAAACAAAGTAGTCTAATTTAATTGCAGTCTCTTAGGGTACTAAGAAAAGTCCAATTTTCTCTTAGCCTTCGAAGGACCACCCGATCGTCTCTCAATCCTTTTCTTCTTGGGTAACGAAGGAGCACTAATACGCACCGAAACCTTCTGTGTCGCGGCACGTCTCCTAGCATAAAAATCATCCAAAGGAGTACCGAAAGGGTCAGCCAGAATGTTATTCGAATCAGCAGCAGCCTCCCTATATCTCAAAGTGCTGCTAGGCTCAAAACCCTTTCCCAACAACTCGGCACGAAGCACATCAACCCAAGTGATGCCACGGTAAAGGGTGCCAAATAAATAATCCAAGTAGCTCTCGGGAAGGAAGACACTCCCCCGATGCAGAGGAACAAAAGCCCAACGGTTGCGGTCATCTCCCCAAGCCAACTGAAGCTCACTCGAGAAGTCAGGACCCATGTAAGCAACTGGACGAAGCACTCCGTCCCTCGGAAAATGAATCATCTGTTGGCGACCAAACTGCCGCAGAACCCGCTCTGGCTGGTAAAATGAAGAATCTCTCAAGCCGGGTACAACCACGTGCTGAAAACCAAGAGTCCATTCCACAAAAGGACGAAGACCCCAAGAAGGAGGACACCACTCAATATCAACGGTCACCCGAGAGGCAAAGAAATTCTTCCAACCATCTTCAGATAAATCCCGGATCAACAGCTTCTCCTATGAACCGCAAAGGGAGACAAATCACCATCCGGGGAATAAATCTTGAAGTGTTCCCGGAGCCATATGGTCAAGAGCAAAGGGCTTCCCCGACACATCTTGCCCGTCCTATGTAACTCATCAAGGCCGTGCAATGTCTCCCCTACGATAAGAGGGATTATACTAAATTGTTGCTCCTTGGCTTGCAAAATAATCTCAGCCAAATGCGCATCCGCAGTCCCGAAGGGTGCAACAAACAGTACTTCACTAAAGAGACAAGCGGCCATGGCATTCCTTTTGAAAGATTGAACCACCGGATCCTCCGAGTGTAAATTGAAGAACATCGGCAACTCAGTTATGTCAATCACAGTACCGTACAACATCTTCCTCACGTCCCCAACAGGGAGATTCAGTAACTCAACCCAAAGTCAATGGCACCACGGTGATATTTAGGGACGGCAATCCGACCGGCCAAAGGCATGCCGAGGATGGCCCCGAAATCATCAACAGTCGGCACCATTTCATTAGCTGAAAAGTTGAAGGTATGGCTATCGCAATCCCAGAAAGCCGCGGCAGCTCTCAACAAATCCCAATCTGGCTTCAACGTCCGCAAAGTGAAAAGAATTCGGAACCCGAAGTCTTTAATGAAGGCCTTCTTGGGATGGGTCTTGAAAGAATACACGAAAGTGCCCAAGTCCTTTTCATAACCACTAACAACCTTGGCATCAAGAACAAAAGAATTGGAAGCCATGGAAAATGTTGATCACAAGCAAAGTTGAGCAATAATATGATGTTTAAAAATGGCAGAAAGGAGCTGTGAGAATCAAGTGGTCGAACAGAAGATGATATTATAGCTGTTGGGGTTTCTTTTGGCCAGCAAATGTCAAGCCCGGAATTTCGCCTCCCAGACGCGCGCGCCACCCGCCAGCGGTCTCAAATGCGCGCGCA
This sequence comes from Campanula takesimana, assembly GCA_026119855.1. NCBI lineage: Eukaryota > Viridiplantae > Streptophyta > Magnoliopsida > Asterales > Campanulaceae > Campanula > Campanula takesimana. Next base: position 1,295,957 of record JAOWBW010000123.1, on the reverse strand, counting down.
TCCCAAGCCCACAGAGGAAAGCGCGCACCTCCCAAGTCTAGATCACTTCAGAAAAGGGCCTTGTCAAAGATCTCCAACCTAAATCAAGACACAGTCCCGGTCCTCGGACACCCAGTTGGGCACACCTTCTTCTGGTCCGCCCTTAAGGCATGTCAAAAAATCGAAGGTAGGATAGAAACTCCCACTTAAAAGTAGGTTGTCCTCCTCCGGATTCCAAACTCCCTAAGTTCTGTCACGGGTGCTATACCCCCCTCAAGAGTCAATCTCAACATTTCATCCCCACCAGGAACATTTTTCTGGTCGCGGTCAACTGTACCCGCACCCCACAATTCAAAAAGAAGTCAAGTGTGACTCCAAGTGGCACGAGACTCCAAAGCAATATTTCATCAACGGATTTCACTAACGGATTCGTCCTCAAAGGTTCACTAACGGCCTCATCAACGGATTTCACTAACGTATTCGTCTCCAAAGGTTCACTAACGGCCTCATCAACGGATTTCGCTAACGGATTCGTCCTCAAAGGTTCACTAACGGCCTCTTCAAAGGCTCACTAACGGCCTCTTCAAAGGTTCACTAACGGCCTCTTCAAAGGTTCACTAACGGCCTCTCCAAAGGTTCACTAACGGCCCCATTCAAAGGTTCACTAACGGCCTCATCAACGGATTTCACTAACGGATTCGTCTTCAAAGGTTCACTAACGGCCTCATCAACGGATTTCACTAACGGATTCATCCTCAAAGGTTCACTAACGGCCCCATTCAAAGGTTCACTAACGGCCTCATCAACGGATTTCACTAACGGATTCGTCCTCAAAAGGTTCACTAACGGCCTCCTCAAAGGTTCACCAACGGCCTCTCCAAAGGTTCACTAAAGGCCTCATCAACGGATTTCACTAACGGATTCGTCCTCAAAGGTTCACTAACGGCCTCTTCAAAGGCTCACTAACGGCCTCTCCAAAGGTTCACTAACGGCCTCTTCAAAGGTTCACTAACGGCCTCTCCAAAGGTTCACTAACGGCCTCTTCAAAGGTTCACTAACGGCCTCATCAACGGATTTCTCACTAACGGATTCGTCCTCAAAGGTTCACTAACGGCCTCATCAACGGATTTCACTAACGGATTCGTCCTCAAAGGTTCACTAACGACCTCTTCAAAAGGTTCACTAACGGCCTCATTCAAGATATTCAGCCGGCAGGTTCACCTAACGAATCATGCCACCCCTCTATCAACAAAAGCCGCTCACACAGGGAGCGCACCACTCTCTCTCGCAATTTCAAATTCTTGCTTTCATCGAGTCTTTGCTTTTTTTTTTCTTGGTGATGTCCTCGGCGGGTGTTTTTAACTTTCGTCGACGCGTTTTGCTTTGCAATCCACGTCGCCGAGGGGCTCTGTAGACAACCCGCCTTGGACCGCTCACCCCGATTGCACATTTGATCTTGTGTTTCTCCCCGTTTTAAGTGTTTCTCGTTAGTTTCTGTCACTTCCGTTAAGTTCCTGACTGACTTTGTTAAGTCCAGGGACTAAACTGAATGACAAGGCTGACTTTCTAGTCCATTCTGTCAAAATTGCCTTCTCTGAGTCGCGCGCCTCCGACAGGAGGAGCCAGGCGCGCGCGCCTCCCGCCCCCAAAGCAGGAAGCGCGCGCCTCTGGGCGTCAGTTACAGATTTCTGGCCAGGATTCTCTCCCTTGCTCAATTTACAGGATTTTGCCCGGTACGCTGACGGTTAAACTTTCTACAGCCATCATGGCCGCTCCACTACCCGAGGTGGTTAATTTGAGTATAAAAGATAAAGTTTAATTCATTTTAACTTTTTACTTTCTTCCTCATTTGGCAAAAAACCCCTTTCTCTCTCCTCTGTTCTCCGTACTCTCTATCTCTCTCTCTCTCTGTTCTCAAAAATTTTCTTACTTAAAACAATTTTCGAAATGGCACCAAAGAAATCTATTGATCTTGCTTCTGCTTCTACATTATCTAAACCATCGAAGCCCGATATGGTATGATTTCTTGAACCCAAACTCAGTATTTATTTTTGTCCGCCATTGTTGAGCTTGAAAAAACTTGTTCATCTTCCTTGATCCTTTTATGCCTTTCTTCGATATTTTGGTTGGATTGAGTTCGCATTTGCTTATGTATACTGATTGTATGTTTTATTTTGTGATTTGTGTTCAATTGTGAGCAAAATCGATTTTTGAGTTATTTGGTGTTCGTTCGTATTTCTACAGATTATGGGTTCATATGATGTTATGTGTTCTTGTTTATTTAGAACTTTGTTAGAATCTGCTCTTTGTGGTCGTTTTGGTATACTTCTTTCATATTTTGGTTAAGATTTTGTTTTGCATGTTCTTACTCTGTTCTTCGTGTTCATCGTGCATTCAAACCTTTTTCAAAATCTTTATCTTTGATCCATTTTTACTTCATGAGTTCATTTATTCATGTTTTTACATTTTTACTCTTATTGCTTTACTTGTGCCGCATGATTTCATTGTTAGGATTCCTTGTTACAGTTTGTAAGCCTCATTCAAACAGCTACGTTTATTCATTTGATTGAACCGCTCGGTTTGGTTAAGTGTTATGAACCTCACGGTTTTCTTGATGTTTCAAACTGTTGTTTTTCAAATTATTTCTAACTTTGATTATTTTTCAGGATTCATCTAATTTTGTGCCCGGCTCAAGGATTCTAGAAGATGAATTCAAATAGGACACAGTTGGAAGGAAGCTACTCCAACTACTAGAGACATCCAAGCTCCTACCGCTGTTCCTCATGGATGAGCCTCAATTCGTGCCTATCATTTGTTCTAAATTCTTTGACAATGGGATCTCTACTAATGCGGCTCTGCTGAATGCAAGAGGAGAAGAGATTAGAGATTTGGAATCTGGTGAAATCAAGTATGAAGATGCAATCAGATCTACTGTTTGCGGTAAGGTTGTGACTCTAACCACGACTAAGATAGGTGTGCTAGCTGGACTTGAGTATTCTGGGGTTTCAAGCATCAAACTAGAACTCTTGAATAGCACTACCTTGGAATTGATTGGAGTCAGTTCCTTCTCAACTAAGAATTCCTCCAAGAAGGATTTTGGAGAGGTGGTGGCTCTACTGTGTGACCTTGTGGATTCAGCTGTCATGTGCAAGAATGGAAACCCCAACAACTTCACCTCAGAACAGTATGCCTACTGTGTGGATATTTATAAGGGAAAGAAGCTACACTGGCCCAAGGTTATTATGAAGGAAATGATTAATGCTCTGCACCTCCATGCCGCTGACAAAGCCGTTGGTAAATCCAAGATAAGGACTCACTGCAGATTGCTCACTCGGTTTCTTCACCAGGAATCTGAGATATTCAAGTTCTCCTCAACAAACAAGGACTTCTGGATGGATCCTGCAGAGAAGACAATTTTCGGGCTATCAAAGTTTGATGCCTTCAGAACAAAGTTTGGATGGAGATTTGCCCAAATAGTTTGGAATGAGGACCCTCTGCCTGAAGCCGAAAGAGCCCCTTTCCCTGAGGCTCAGCTCAACAAATCAGGCAAACCATATGCAGGAGCCATTGTTGATCAGGCTCATGCTTCTATGCTGAGGAATGAAGGCCAGACTAAAACCTTGAACAGATTGGGGTTAAGTAACTTGGCTCAATCCGGTGCTTCGGCTGAGGGGGAGCCTGCCGTTGAGGGGGAGCCGGCAGCAAGGCCTAGACCTATGGCTCAACCCAGAGAAACCGCAGCTCAAAGGAAACGAAAGGGAAGTGTCTAAATTCCACAAGTTATCACAAAGGCTGATCTAGCCAAACCTCCATCTAAACCCTCATCCAAACCACCATCTAAACCCTCAACTTCTTCAACTTCATTTCCTCCTATCAGACTTTCACCAACCTTATCAAAACCTACCACTTCCAATCCATCCATTCCAAAACCGCAAATTAAACCCCTTTCCCCCATAAAATCCAATGCTGAAAAATCCATTAAGTTTGCAATGGATGACCATGCTCTCAAAACCGCCAAAGCCAAATCCATTCTAACCAAACCTCAATCCCTATCTCAACCTTTTCCAAAGAAAATCCTATCTGAATTCCTTTTCTCTGAACTTTCATCTCCTCTAAAACCTTCACCTTCTAAACCGCCTTCTGTTCAGTTCACTGAAGAACAGTTGGCTGAAATTTTCAAAGCCTTCCCTAACCTTAAACCCTCTACTCAAACCGAGCCTGAGTAGACCGAAGTGTCTGAGGCTGCGGTTCAGCCTAAGCAAACTGAAGAGTTTGAGGATGCGGTTGTGCCTGAGCAGACTGAGATGTCTGAGACAGCACTGGGTGAACCTGAGCAAGATGAAGAAATTCTTGAGGTTCAACCCTTGAAGAAGAAGAGGAGGTTAGTGAAGAAAGGTGATTTTGTGGATCAATGGCAGTCAAGGCCACCTGGAGCAGTGGACTTCAGCAAGGCACATGATAAGAAAGATCATTCACTTCAAGAAGGACCATTTGCTAAGGAACTGCGCGAGCGTGCCGCAATGAGAAAGGCTGGTATTGATCCGATATTGATTGAGGACTCCTCTCCAACACTTAAATGCAAATTGGATTTTGACTCACCAGAGCATAATCCATCTCCAGTTCAGTCATCTCCATCTCCGGTTGTACCTTATGCATCTACTTCGGTTCAACCTTTGGTTCAACCTTCAGTTCAACCCTTGTTTCAATCTTCGGTTCAACTATCTCCTCAATCATCGGTTTCATTCATAAAACCGAAGTCCAAGAAAATAAAGACTGCAACTGAACTGGCCTCCTATCTGAAGTGGTTCAAGACCTCAAATTCAAGGGAAAAACGGGCTGGGGGCATTGCTTGTGCCGCTGCTAAGGCCGAAGATAGATTCCTTAAGTCAGGCCACCCCAATCCTTTTGCTATTTATCCTACTAAAGACAATGCCGCAGTTGCTGATCAGATAATTCTTTCTGCTGCAGAAAAGATCATGGCTGAACTTGCATATCATGTCATGAATGACCTACTCTTGCCTCCCAATTCTTTCTTTACTTTAATTGCCATTGCATTCCTAATCTTTACAGACTTTTCATTGTTCCTTCTTCTTCTATCTTTTTAACTGATGATCAGTTTAGGACACTCTGTCCTCCTCCTCCCCCTCCTCCTCAAACTGAAATTGTTCCAATTCATTCTTTTATTCAGTTTGATCCTATTAAGTTTGAAACCGCCCTTAGGGTTTCAATGGGCATATCTATTGAAGATGCACATATTATTTTGAAAGGCAAGGCAAAAATGCATTCTTTACCTTCCCATCAATCTGATGATGCCATCTCCATCTCTGATGATGATAATGATGATGAGCCAATGCCAGATTATACTCCCTCTGATGAACCTCCTCCTTCAGTTCCTTCCTATCCCATTTTACCTTTTCTTGCCTCAACCGCCGATTTGATAGATGCGGTTAGGAACATTCAGTTTCATCAGCAGACTTCAACCATTCGGTTTGACTCTCACCTCCTTACAATCCAATCTGACCTTGATGCCATTAAGGGGGAGAGAGCAAGTGAGAGATTTGATGACAGATCCAGACAGCAGCAGTTAGATTAGAAGCTGAACATTATTCTAGAGAATCAACTGTCTCTCCAAGATCTGGTCAGAACCAACCATGAGATCTACTCTTTAAAGCAGCAAGCAGTGGACACCAGAATGGACTCCCTTGAAGAAAAGCTTGATATTCTGGCAAAGCATGCCTTTGTTTCTTCAGAACTTATCTTGCATAGAACCGGCAAATTGGTCAAGCAAACTGCTGGTATTGAAAAGAGGATCAATGAACCGACTGAAGTTCGGCTTCGTGCAGCAGATTTTGTTTTTGAAACCGCTCATGGCTCCACCGGTTCAATGAATGTTTCTCCAACCGAAGATGCTGATGTTGATGCTCAAGCCTCACAAGACAACGTTGCAGAGGATGATGCAGAAGAAAGGGTTCCTGCCGCTGGTGATGAAGTAGACTAGATTTTTTATCTTAGTCTTTTTGTCTTCTTATAATTCAAATACTCTGTAAGTTCCAAACCTTATGATTGAATTATAATGAGAATGATTGCATGACATTTTGTTTCCAAAACTTTGTTTATTCAAACTGCTTGTTTGGGGAATAATGCTTGCATTTTTAAAACTCATGCACTACATTCATCATGAAAATATTTTTAAGTGCATTTTGTTTTAAACATTCAGTTTAACACATGCATATCTGATCTTTAAAATCATATCATTTTATATGCATCTGAATGTCTTTCTATTCTATTTGTTCTTCATTTCCTTTATTTTTGATAGATTAGAAATCTATGATTTAGCATAGTGTGTGCATTGACTTAGGACATGCAGTTTCATGAAAATTCATTTCGGACATGTTTTTACCAAGTACAATGTTTTGCTATTATCATAGTGTGGTAATGGCATCAATCAAATAGGGGGAGATTGTTAGGATTCATTGTTAGTACACCCATTTAATTTGATTGATCCATGCCACGTGTCTTTTTATGGACTTTAGGACCGCATGTAATGAAGTTATACTTCAATTTTTAGATAAGTCCATTTTTAAATTTTTGTTTGTCTAGGCTGAGTATAGTTTAGTTTACCCTTAGCGGTTTAGTTGTTCAAACCGCATTCGTGCTATCTTCAAACCGCCAGCATGGAGCCACAAGTCTTTCATCAAACCGCATTCTGTGGCTTTGATGAAACCGTTCTTCAAGTATCTCTTGGAACCGCTGATGATAACTTGATGGAACCGCAATCATGAAACCACGTGCTTCAGTTTCTTATGAAACCGCACATCAAGTTCATCCTTGGAACCGCTCCTATGCCTGGTGGAACCGCAGAGCAGTTAATGAAGAATTTAAGAGATGTCATTTATTCCTTAGACAAACATTCCCATTTCAACCGTAAAGGAATGTTTTATGTCTTGTCAAAATAACTCTAAGTTAACTTGGAGTTACTGCAAGGAATTTCGGTCTTGTCCAAACAATTTGAATTGTTTACCGTTAGTCCTTTCTGCAACAAAGGACAGTTGTCAAGTAGTGGTGCCACAACTACCTAGGACTACAAGACAAAACCAAGGACGACAATGACAGCTCAACCAATGGGATTTCGACAGCAATTGTACCCTCAGATTTAATTCAAATATTTACCCAACGGTCACAAGGGTGCATTGCCTATAAATAGCCTTCATTCTTCAACAATGAAGGTTGCTGAGCTTCAGGAGAAATATTCCCAAGTGTTCAAGTTTGCTTTGAAGATTTAAACCCAAAAATTCAAACCTTCAAACATCTCCTTAGCAAACCCAGATTTCTTCATCAAGCTTCAAGTCAAACAACCATTCCATACTCAGCCTTTACACAGAAAGTTCTTCATTTGCTCAACCATCATTTAGATACTTAGAGCAATTGATTTCTTTCCACACACACACACGATTTATATAATCACATAGATTATATACTTCAAATACACCGGTTGTTATAATAGCTTTATAGGTTAGATTGTTTGTTTAGAGTTTAGATTCATCTTGTAAAACCTCCTCTAAATTAATACAAGTCTAGTAGCTATTAGAAAATCCTAGACTAACCATCTAGGTAGAGGACGTAGTTCATTCAAGAACGAACCTCTTCAAATTGTATGTTTGATCTTTACTTTATGTCTTGTTATTTACTTTTCTGTTTATGGTCTATAACTTGAACCCATTTACGAAATGACTTGAAAAGTGAATTGTGTTTTTCTTTGATCTTCAAGTTGATACTATCGGTTGCATCATAGTGTTTCAACCCGAGTCAAACTGCCAAACTCTTTAACTATCCTTTTTGCCAAACCGCAAAACTCCGCTGTGCATTTTATCAGTTCGGTTTAAGTGTCTTGAACCGAAGTTGATCAAACTGATAAGTACTCGGTTGATTTTTAATGGTATTTTCGAAAAAATTTGGACCGCTATTCATCCCCTCCTCTAGCGGTTCTGTACCCTTGTTGCCCACCCTTGTTGCCCTCTGGGACCAACATGAGGTTTTCTTTTGTTATTTACCTTATTCATTTTGTAGTTTAAAAATTTTGATTAAATTAATATTTGACATATATATTAGTTTATTTGGTACTTATAATTTACGTATTCCTTACAAAGTCATTTATTTTTCTAACCATAATTTAGTATTTTATTTAATAATAAAAAAGAAACTAAAACACTTTTAAAATTATATAATTGGGAATTAGAAATATTTCGTAAAAAACAAGTAAAAATATATAAGTATATTTTATGTTAGATTATAACTCAAAATAATTTTGCAGCCACATTTATGATAATTTATTAAGTGTTTTTGAAGTGAAATAAATTTTCTTAAATATTTTTCTTCAAGTGAAAGGAAATAAATAATGATTTTATTGTTGCAAATGGCAGGATAAGAAAGCATTTTTTTCTTTTAAATTTAATAATACAAATTAAAGGCAGGAAAGAGAGAGAAAAAACATACATGTTTAATCTGAATTAATCAAAATAAAATAAGAAAGAATTTTTATGATTTTGCTTGTTATATTGTTTTGGAAGGAAATTAATATATAATATAATCAAACCAGTAAGAGTAGGTCTTGTGAAAAACGTGTTTTACCCTAAGGATAGAAAAAACGTGTTTTTCTAGAAAAATGCCAGTGTTAATATCAAAAACTACCAGGCTTGGCCACTGGCACTCATAAAACATAGACACTGGTACTTTCATAAGTGCCAGTGTTAATGTTAAAAAGTGCCAGACACATACACTGGCACTAGGGATGACCAAACCGGCCCGAAATCGGAACCGGAAAAGCACGAAACCGAAGCAAACCGGAGAGTAAACCGGAACCGGAGTAACCGGAACCGCAAGTCATCCGGACCGGTTAAGGGTCGGGGGTTTGAAAACCGGTGAACCGGACCGAAAAACCGGCCAGGAACCGGACGTCCAGTCCAAACCGGCGTCAGTGGGCTGTGGGTGTCTGGCGTGCGTCTGTCCTGTCGGTCAGTCTGGAATCTGGATGGATGATGGACTGGCTGGCTGAGTGACTGGCTTTACTTTAAGTCCAATCCAACTATCCAAGCCCCTTTTTAAAGTATGAAATTATTAATGTTTCCGTTCAATTTTAAAAATTAACAAAACACATTACTATTCAGTTTAGTTTTGTTACTTACCATCTTTAAAAAAAAAAAAAAAAAACAACTTACCAACTTAGTATTCCGTCGGATTGGATTAATATAACAAAAATGTATTATACTCCCTCCGTCCTAAAATGATCTTTTCATTTGCCATGTTTCATTGTCCCAAAAAGTTCTTCTCATTTCTACAAACTAGGCTTTAAAAATGCACAAACAAAGCATGGCTAGTTAAGCAAGTATTCATATCCTTAAAATGTTTGAATAGTCAAACATGAAGATCATTTTGGGACGGAGGGAGTATAAACTAGTATTACTCTCGTTTGCTTCAAAAAAAAAACACTAGAATTACTTCCGTGCTTAAATTTAAAACGAAAGATACTCTCATACTCCCTCTGTCACAGCTCACTTGACACCTTTTGATCAAAATTAGTCAACTTAAGGTCGGTTTTACCAACAATTTATAGAAATATTTATGATCTGAATAAAAGTTAAAAAAAAATGTAAAATGATCACCATTAAAAATCCTCTCAATAACAATTTTTTATTTTTTTTGAACATAGATATTTCTATAAAGTGTTGGTCAAAACGACCCTAAGTTGACCATTTTTAATCAAAAGGTGTAAAGTGAGCTGGGACGGAGGGAGTATATAAGAATGATAGAAAGCATTTTAGTATAAAGCACATAAACTTAAGAAAACTTAGTTTTGTTGTTTGACAGCCTTTATATGTATATATACATACACATATAGAAGCCCTTACATATTTGCAATTAGACCCTTATTTCCATCACTTTTATCTGCGTTGTCCTTTTTTTTATTTCCCTCTCTAGTCCCTTTCTTGGCCCACCCATCCCATCCCATCCCATGTTTTTGCTTTGCAGAGACCAGAACGGGCAAAACAAAGCCTGCTGACATGAGACCACGCACAATGGATCCGTTGAAAATTTAACTTATGCCCGTTTATTTCCGTTAACTAACGGAAGTTTGACCAAATATAGCCGTTTTGACTGCGTTTTTGATGATTTTCAAACTTAAAAAAAATTGTTATCCTAATTAAATTTTCTAACTATAAATACTATTTCCCTCTCCAAATAAATTACTTCATCAAAACTCAGTTATCTCTCTCAACTCTCTCAAACGAAAATTGTTGATTCAAGACTTTCAACCTTAGTTCCTTTCATCTTCATTTCTCTCTACGACATATTTTTTCCATCATGAGTAATTTCCTCAAAAAGTTGACAAGCAACAAGAGTAAAGCTAGTAAGGACAAAGTCTCATCTTCATCACCCTAACCCCAAGCACCACCACGACCATCATTTGTTGATCCACCATGACGATCATGTGTTGATCCACCACGACCATCACTTGTTGATCCACCACGACGATCATGTGTTGATCCACCACGACCATCACTTGTTGATCCACCACGACGATCATTTGTTGATCCACCACGACCATCATTTGTTGATCCCGAAGGTCTCTATTTTGAAGGGGGAGCTGCGGGAGCAAATAAAATTTTGTGGGGGGAATGGAATGAAGGCGACGAAATGCTAGAAGTTCCAAATTTTGCACCGTCACCACCACCACCATTTGAAGATGGTCCAAGTCCAAGTTCAACTCCGAATACTGAAGAAAGTGATGCCAATAATATGGAAGCCACAATGGGAGGGTGTCGTCGTAAAAGAAGTAATATCCCGAGACCTCCTACAGCCAAAAAACAAGAATCCGCAATTTTCACGAAACACTACAGAAAAATACCCGTCAATGATGGCACGGGTAGGAATTTCACGGCAATATGCAACTATTGTCCAAAGGGGAGTAAAAAAAATTTTCCATTCTCTAAAGGGGGTGGATACGGTACTATTGATCGATATACAAGAAACCATCATCCCCGAGAATATGGCATAGATTACCAAGCACAATTGCAAAGATTTGTGCAACAACCCAATCAAGGTACGTGTTCTCAAACTTCTTCTAATTTATTTTCATATGATCATTTAAACCATAGGAAACAAATGGCTAAATTTGTTTGTGCCCAATCCCTTCCCTTTAGTTTTCCCGATAACCAAGACCATGAACAATTAATTAAGCCTTTTCTTAATCCCTCCGCTACGAAAGTAGCTCGTACAACCCTCACTCGTGATGTTAAAAATTTAGTAGGAGAAATTAAATATGCTTTATATCAAACATTTAGTCATTTGTCATCTAAGGTTTCTATTTGTTCTGACATATGGAGCGATAGCAAAATAAGACATTTTTATATGGGTGTAACATGCCATTGGATAGATAATTCTTGGAGAATTCAAAAGAGATTACTTGCATATCGAATATTTGATGAGGCACACACCGCGCATAATATAGCTCATATGTTACAAATAATTTTGCAAGAATATAATCTAGTTGAAAAGGTTTTTTCAATGTCTTTTGATAATGCTAGTGTTAATACCGCTAGTTTGCCCGAATTAATTTTAGTTTGTAAACCATCACTAGGTGGTCGATTTTTTCATATTAAATGTTTGTGTCATATTTTAAACTTGTTTGTCCAAGATGGTTTCCATGCTTTGGATACTTCTATTACTTTAATTAAAGATGCGGTTCATACTATTATGAAAAAAAAAATAAAAAATCACAAGGCAATGGAGGCATTATTGCACAAGTCAAGGGAAAAAACAAAAAAAAATCCCAACGGATGTTCCAGCTCGATGGAATTCTACCCTTCATGTATTACAAGAATCTTGGAATTGGAGAAATGAAATTTGCATGTTCTTGGGATCCATTAACTATGGTGCAAATTTATCTACTCAACAATGAGAAGAATGTGAGACTATGATGAATTTGTTGACGAAATTCGAGATTGCAACCACGGCGTTATCCGGTACGTATTACCCCACTTCTAATTTAGTTCTTGATCATTGTCTAGAAAATTCTAGTGTATTTTCTGAGTTTCAAAATGATATATTTCTTAAAGATGCGGTTTTAAGAATGCGAGAAAAGTGGGTTAAATATTTGCTCGATATCCCCGATCTTTTTTTAATTGCTAAGTTATTAGATCCTAGAGTTAGAGAGGCGGGTTTAACACATTTTTTGAAATATTATTATTCAAACTTTTATTTGTTAAATGATCTCAATTTTTCTAATGTTGGTCAAAAAGTTGCTAATGTTAGATAAGCATTTTTAGAAATTTTTGTGAAATACAAGTTAATATATGGTGATGCTGCTCCAACTCCAAGTGCTACTACTCATATTCAACCTTCCTCTACCACCACTTCATCACAAGCATGACCATCATTTGTTAAAAACTACTATGGAACTAGTGGACGATCTCGTACTATCGGTGCTAATGGAAAATTTGATAAATATTTAGCCATTGATTTTGAAGATGAAGATGATTTTGATATTTTAAATTGGTGGGTAAGCAAAGCAAAAAAATCTCCTATCGTTGCTAGAATTGCAAAAGAAGTACTTGCTTGTCCCGCATCAACGGTTTCGGTGGAGCAAGCGTTTAGCATTGGTGGGAATATTGAGCATAATCATCACAATTTATCATCCGATAGTTTCGAAGCTTGTAATTTGTTGAATGATTGGGTTAGAGCGGAAAAAAGAACGCAAGATGAGGCGCCAAAATATGTTTTAGACGAGTACTTTGATGAGACTAAATCGGGAAGCGATTAAGGTAAGTAAAATGTAATTTATTTAATTGTTATTGCATTTTCTTTTTATAGGTTAGAATTTAGATAAATATTTATAATAAAAAGAGGTAAAGGCTCCTAATGTCCTCCCTTAATTATAAAAGGGCAAGGTTGGTTGTATCACTCATTGTAAATTTGTCTTTAATTAATAAAATTTAAAGAGTACCATCCCTTTTTTTGAGAGAACTCCGTTTTTGTCCATCGTACTTTGGGTCGTGTTTCACTTTTACCATTAAACTTTATTTTTTTCATTTTTACCATCGTACTACAAACAATGGTGTCATTTTATGCCAAATTTGATATTTTATACCCAAATTTGTTTCAATTTTACCATCGTACTACAAAAAATAGTGATTTTACATCAAAATTTGGTATGAACTGACACCATTGTTTGTAGTACGATGGTAAAATGAAAAAAATAAAGTTTGATGGTAATAGTGAAACACGCCCTAAAGTACAATGGACTAAAACGGAGTTTTCCATTTTCTTTTATATACTATCATTTGTTTTATTTTTTCTTATGTTTGTTTTTTAATATAATGTTGATTTAGGTTTAGTTATTTTAAAAAATAAATCACTTATGAAATAATTTTATTAATAATAAATATAAAGATATAGAAAATAGAAGGTAAAATCAAAAAAGCATTTTCAAATTTCAACTTTCAAGGAAGGCCTAGCCTACTTACTGGCACTGAGTGAGAGTGATTGAGTGAGTACTGACGTCTGACTAGTGACTTACTAGTCATTTTTTTTTTAATTATTTTTAAATCAGTCAGACCAAAAATCAAGTTGAGAATTGAAAAAAAAAAGAAAAAAAGAACCGCGGAACCGGACCGGTACCGGTTTGTGCCAACCGGAACCGGATCCGCGGTAAGCACGGACCGGTTAAAGTTCACCTATATGCCGAATCGGAATCGGGCCCGGAACCGGTTTTGGCCATCCTTAACTGGTATTGACAGCTATAAAAAGTGACATGTCTATGTTAATATGTGCCAGTGTAATATCAATGACACTTCTTAAAACTAACACTGGCAGTTACGATAAGCGTCAGTTATTTACAAAAATACCACTGCGTGAGTTGAAACAACTTCAAGTTTATTACAAAAATGCGACCGCCCTATTTTAAAAACATGTTTTACGCTAAGTTTAGGGTAAAACACGTTTTTTACTAGTTTTTCACAACCAGTAAATTCAATAAATTAATTTATAAAATAATTAAGCTAGAAAAGAGAGAGAAGACATACAACTTTAAAACTAAATACTTTATCTTAAGTGGAAAGGGTATTTATGTCAAATAATAATAATAATAAATGTGATGATCTTATTAAAAATACAATTCAATGACCATTTTATCCATTTAAAAAACATGTGCCAGTCACATAGTTGTCATTTTGTTAGAATTTTAACTGAGTGTTAGTTTTGTAGTCACATTGCAAAAAAATATAAATGTTAAAATGCTAAATTGGGAGATTAAATAGTTGTGAGCAACATTGCGAGCCTATGTAAATATCAGGAACCGAATAACTTCAAACGCATCTCCAAATAATAACGCACTTCTTCCAATAAAAAAAAAAAAACCTGCGCTTCTTCCCAAAAAAAACCTGCACTTCTTCTCTCTCCTATAACGCTCATTCCTTTAGGGTTTCTGTTCTGTTTCTTTCTCTTCTTCAGATCAAGAATATCTCAAATCAGACAGGTTTTTCATGAAAATATTGTAATTTGGGGATCCTCTATCACAATCGTTTCCTTTTTTATATTATTTGATTGCTTTGCTAAATGTCTACGTTGAAATTTTAGTTTTTTCAGTATATTGGTAAATCTGTGTATTGGCTTTTCTTGATCTTATTCTAATCACTTGTAGATCTAATGAAGTGCTGATTCAATGCGTATTAGTATGAAATAGACGTTGACTTTGTAAGGTTATGAAGAAAAAATGTTGTTCCAAATTCGATACTTGGTGGCAGTTTTTGATTTCTTTGGGGTTATAGATATTGGGTTTTTTGTATTTAGAGCTGCGCTGAGATTCTTGAGATGATTTTGATGAGAATATGTCAAATATTAATCCGACTTTTGCTGTCTTTTATGCTGTTTTGATTATATACTTGCAGATAAGTTATACTCCCTCCGTCCATCTCAATCGCTACTAATTTCCTTTTCGGTCCGTCCACCACAATCGCTACTGCCCAAAAAAAAAATGTTTTATTATATTTATATTCAACCAACCCCACTATTTAACCCCACTCATTCTCTCTCTACATTTTCCACCACACAATTTATTCAACTAAAACTACTATTTACCCCACTCATTTTTTCTCTTCATTTTCCACCATACAATTTATTCAACTAACACTACTATTTACCCCACTCATTCTCTCTCTTCATTTTTCACCATACAATTTATTCAACTAACTCTACTATTTATCCCACTCATTCTCTCTCTTCATTTTCCACCACACATTTACTTCTTTTTCTTAATTATTGTGCCCACAAAGTTAGTTGCGATTGAGGTGGGACGGAGGGAGTATAGAATAGATATATACTCCCTCCGTCCCACTAGAAGTGAGACTTCTTTCATTTTTGGGCCGTCCCACTTAAAGTGAGACTACCCAAAATAGAAATGTTTAAATATACTTATATTCATCATTCCCCACTATTTAACCCCACTCATTCTCTCTCTTCATTTTTCACTACTCATTTTATTCAACCAACACCACTATTTACCCCACTCATTCTCTCTCTTCATTTTCTACCACATATATATCACTTTCTCTTAAATATCGTGCCCACTCCTCTAGTCTCACTCTCAATGGGACGGAGGGAGTACATTGTTATTATAGGACTAATTGTAAATGGATATGAAGGACAACGATAGTATCGTTGGTAAGATTAGTAATGAATCGAAGATCGTGATCAATGGGGAATCCCCGAAAGTGATATTGAATGGGGGAAGAGATGAAGATGATGAATCGAAATCTCTGCTTTTGCCTAGGAGAGGTGGGTTATCAACAAATAGCCCGAAGAAGCCGCGAAAAGTGCAGTGGAATGACACAAATGGACATAATCTTACACAGGTTCTGGAATATCAACCAAGGTAATTTTTTGCCTCTTTTGATCTAATAGCAATATTTACTTTAAATATAATATTTAATGGTCTGGTTCAAAATCGTAATTTTCTATGTTCTGTTTTTGATTGATTTATAGTTAGCTAGCTTTGTTGTTTTAGAAGTTATGGTAAACTTTTTTAGTGTTATGGAACAATGGAATTACCCCCCTCTGCAAGAGAGTCCGAAGTTGATATGTTTAACAATTATGGAATATTAGTATTGTTGAAGTTGGTTATAAACTTGTAATTATGAAAACTGATTTTAGATGTGGATAGTTAAGTTGAAAGGTTATGCTGAATTTAGGCATAGTGGCTAGGATAAGTTGACTTGTTGATTGCACATATGGAGTAGCAGTTATGTTTTGGGTGAGCATCCCAGTTTGATTAAAAAAAAAAAAAGCACTTTTCCAACTGCTGAAAGGTTATAATATTGAAAGAAAAATGTTTGAAAAATGTGTTGAAAGCACGGATGGGGGAAAAGGAGTTTCTGGTGATGATCATAGAGAAGATTTCATTTGTGAACCTAGTTTGTTTTTGAATCTGCGTATAACGTATTGGTTGTTTGTTTTGGGGGAGAAATTGTATTTACTTTCACCGTCTCATAACAATGTGCACGGAAATTAAAGAGGGAATAGTAGTGGCTAGTTGTTGTGAGCATAGTTATTAAAGGCGCGCCTAGGCTCAAGGCGAGGCGCGATCTCGGGGCTTTTTTCCGCTAGGCGAGGCGCTGATCTCCGGACACGGCAATTGACCGTCATCTACATCCTAATTAAACCTAATACCCTCTTCCTCTCCCACGACCCTCTCCGTACACGCACGATTACTCTATATAAGAGTAGGCGTCTCCTTCAATCAATCTCCGGCGACTTCCTGCGACCTCCGGCGACCTCCTGCTACCTCAGGCGACCTTCCGGCAACAGCTTTTTCTTTTTCCAGACTTCCAGTTATCTTTTTTCTTATTTCCAGTTATCTTTTTTCTAATTCATGTTATCTTTTTTTCTTTTTCCCGTTATCTTTTTCCTATTTCCTGTTATCTTTTTTTATCTTAGGTTTTTTTCCTACTAATTTCAGTGTTGTGTAACTAATCTTAGTCTCATTTTTTAGTCTCCATTGATTTAAATTTAATCTCATTTTTCATTTTCTCTATGCTGCATTACGAAATGAACAATATGATACTGGACATTTTACTTTTCTTTACCTAAATGAATGATAAAAAAAAAAAAAAAAAATCATTTTAATGAAAGTACTATCAGTTTGTGTCATTGAATAACTATGATCAGTTTCCCCAACAATAATTAGACTTAAGAGTCCTTGTGTTAGAACTTATCTGTATGCTTGTTAGAACATCTATTTATGTTTGTTTCTTTTATGCTTCTATATTTTGAATATTTTAAGGCATTTTTTTGTGCTTCGTCTCTCGGGCGCGCGCCCGCCGGGCTCACCTTTTGCGCCTAGGCTCCGGGCTCACCTTTTGCGCCTTGGTGCGCCTTGGGTCTTTAATAACTATGGTTGTGAGTAGGAAAAGTGAGGTAGGAGAGAGAAAGTGGGTTAGGGAATAGTAGTGGTTAGTTGTTGTGTATGACAAGTGGGTCCCATTGAAAAAACAAATACGTAAAATTTTCATTTTGGGATAGTGGGACTTATCAATGGGACGCCCAAAGTTTGTGCACATTGTTATGGGACGGAAGAAGTAGTTGCTATAGGTTTATTTATTTGGAGCTTTATGGGCTGAATTTGTTAGTCATATGTTTTCCCCTAGGCTTAAAAAGAAAGTTCGAAGCAGCTTAAGTTCTTATTGAAGTCCAGGGACCATCTAAAAGAAATTGGCTCGTCAGAGGTTTAGCTTAGAATCTTATATATTTATTGCCAATGGGGTTTTGGAGTTGAACAGTCTTGAGTTTAAGTGTGCATTTCAAATGGCAGAGGTTCCATATACATTTTTTTTTTTGTTGGAATTGAGGTAAGAGATGACCCCTTATTAAGAGCAAGGAGGGTGATGGACATGAAGAATATTCCAGTTTCAAGGTGCTTTTTAATATTGCATTTAGGGTAGTATAGAATTCTCACTTTTGAAGATGTATGTATTTGTTAATGAACTTCTCTTGTAAGTTTGTTGCTGGCAACTCACCATAAAGCACTACCTTTTTCAATCATTTATCTAACCTTTGGTACCATGGAATTTGAGGCACTGTAAAGAATCAGGTCTTTATATTATTCTCACGCTTTATAATCAACAGCCATATTTCTGACTGTCAAAAAGATTTTCGGGAGGAATAATTTTCCATTGCTTAGCAATTTTGTTTTTTTCTGAATTGCAACTATGCTACCTCTGTTCATCAGTCTGATGTTTGATTATAAGAATAATTTGGCTGGTTAGGTCTGCCAAGTAATCTAGCTCTAAACTTCACAGGAATCTTTGTGCAAAACGTACTCCCATGGTCCCGCAATAAATGTCATTGTTGACAAGTCAACATTTTAAAGTTTCTTGTTATGTTCCATGATGTGATGACCCCAATCTATTCATATGCATATAGTTATTTTTGCTCACATAACGGATCCTTGCACTTCCCATGGCATTGCAATGTTTGTGTCTACTAAAGTGGGTAGTTTAGGAAGATCACCAAATTTTATGGCCTATTATAGAAACACAATTAATTGTGGGACAAACTAAATTGAAAAGTTGGACATTTATTCCGGGACGGAGAGAGTACTAGGTAACCCTTTGTGATCACAGTATCGCATGCGCAATGGTGAAGTCCTTGTGGTTACTGTTCTAGTTAGGCTGTTCTGGGCTTGGGTCCTCATGTGGCTTTCTGATTTGAGTCTTTCTTCCTCGACTTGTAGTTGTGGAGTTCTCGTTGCTGTATAGAATGTGTTGGGAGTTTCCATTATATGTTATAAATTAGCCTTAATTTGTCATAGTGAATATCTGTTGTTCTACTTTATATTCATATTCATATTTTTATTTTATTTGTTGTTACATTCATCGTAGTATAGGTCAGTGAGAAAGTATGGATTCAAGCTAAGGTTTGGCTACTATAAAGTTACTTGGCTTTAGTTTGATAGGGTGTTTTGGAGGCTTAGATTTACTTTTGGAATCTGATGCTGTTGTAAGTCCGTATTATACTGGATAAATTCAGGCATTTATGTTGGGCAAAAGCAGCTATGACCTCGGTTTTGCCAAAAACAAAAAAAAAAAAAAAAAAAAACAGCGGTTCTAATAAACATTTTTTTTTCATCTTCCCAATAACACCTCCATTTTACATAGAAATTAAGCAAATCAATAATGTATTTAAATAAATTCCAGAATCCAGAACACCAAATTGGTTTTAAAAGTTCACTTTTGTATTATAAAACTTGAATCAGCGACAAACTTGTTCTTCTGCATTTCACTTCCATATCAAGATTGATTTTTGAGTAAGCAAATGAATGGTAAGAGAACTCACACAGTCACACTCTAAAATCAATGACAATGGTTGACATGTTTTTTAACTATATAATCTCTCCAAGGGACTATGTTGTAACGTTTGATAACAGGGGAAAAATATGTTAAGATCACTTCATGGGTAAATTAATCTACGAATCTCCAATGTGAAGTGATCTCCATTTGGTAACAATACATGAATTTAGCAGTTGGTCATTCAGCTCAAAGAATGCACGCTTGCAACCAACATACGTTATAAACTTTTTTGTGCAGAAAATAGTTATAAATATGCTTTTTATATATTCAAAGACGTGTGAGGCCAGTGTTAAAGGATTAAAAGATATGCAAGTCATTGGAAAAAGGGTTCTCCAACATCATTTTAATACCTTTAGAGGAATGGATAAGTTAAAAAGTTTAGACTATTTACTACTCCCTCCGTCCCTAAATGAACGTCCATAAACTTGAATACTTCACGGCAAAGTGACTTTTTAACTACTCCGCGTACGGGGAGTGGTCCACTGTCTAGCTACCAGTTACCTACTTGTAACTTCTAAGCTGCTAGTAGCTACCTCTCTTCTCATAACTTTGTTTAAATGTGGTTTCCTTCCAGTGTGGGGGATTTTAATTGAAGTCAGTTAAGCTCTATATATGTACTTTGAAGTTGTGCACGTCTTGGTATCGTTTTGAACAAAGAAGTGAATGCTCGATGGGTTGGGGCTAATGGTCCTTTCGTGTAAAAGATTTGGCCTTTGTTAAATTTTATTTCCAAAGCACAAGTAACATGGATATTGTTGTGTAGGTTGAGAGACGAGTAGATTGAAAGGGTAGAAATTAGAATGGACGGCAGGGAAGGAAGGGGGTTGATGAGCATTTTTAAGTAAGCTCTTAAATTGACAATCTGAAATAATGTCGTGGTGACGTGAAATTTAGTTTCTCCTTGTAGTTTCTGTGAGGAACTAGTTAGAATTGTATTGAAATTCGTGTACCAGTTTGAACCAAGGTTGAGTTGAGTTCCATTTCGACTGTGTGTGTATAGGTGTCAAATCATGGGAGAAGGATATAAACATCACTTGGCTGAGTAATATGAATGTGGTTGTAATTAGTGTTAAGGAGGAGTATGAATATGGTTGTGTACCATTGAAGATCAAAAACAAAGATAGTTAATTTGTGACATACTCCAGAATTTGCCCTCTGCTGAGTTCATAGAGTCAAAAAGTTCAGTGTTTGACCCCAAACGGTTTCCTTGAGTTAGTTTGTATCTGAATGCACAGAAGAGCGCTAAAATCCAATTCAGAGATCGCCTGGTGGGGTGGCAATATATTCTTGTCTGAGACCCATATCAGATTTAGTCTTTATTTTTAGCTGTGTGGATCTGCTGGTTAAATAAATATCAGATTATGATTATACATTGGTAGAATATACGGAGTAATGTATGTGAAACTATTTTTGGTGAAAAAAGTTTATTAATTACTGTTCGTTTGACACACTGCATTTGTGTCCAAACATTATCCTCAAGATTTGGATAGCGTCGTGTGAGTTCAAATTGGTAAGTCAGTTTCTTATTTGAACGATTTCTTGCTGCTTTATATATTTGTTCAACTGGTTGTAGTTTGTGACATCCGTGGAACTGTGAAAGGCCAGAAATAGAAAATAAAAATAGTAGAGCATAAAAACAAACATGCAATGGTTACATTAAACACTCTCACAATATTTTTGTTGTCTTTTGTTGCAGTGACAATAGCGATTCAGATGACGAGGATTCAGATTCTTGCATATGTAACATTATGTAGACCTCATTCTTTTCCAACTTTTTCGCAAAATCTCAGCTAGATAAACGAAAAAAAGGGTTAATTTCCCACATCCGATTTTTGGCAGAACTGGGAAAATATGGCATTTTGCAGCTGCTGCCTGGAACAAAGTTCTCCCTTGTTGGAATGGCTCATAAACGGACAGTCACTATCTTTAATTCCTCTGAAGGATGAAAGCTTCTCTAGAACGTTAAAGTGGTTTATGCTCCCTCCGTCCCAAAGATATGTCGCATTTTACTTGTCAATTTTTTTAAGGAATGTGTGTTACTTGTTTGTAGATTGAATGTACAATGGTAGAACTGCACCAAGACTATTTCTAAATTTAGAAGTCGGACATTTCTTCTGGGACGGACAAAAGCTGAAAATATGGCATCTATTATGAGACGGAGGTAGTAATTGACAGATGATTTGAGCATATTCGAGTGATCAACTGCTTACTCTGACACCAGGTAAAGATGGTGAGAAACAAGCGTTAATGTTTTTCTCAATCTTTTTGTTACGGTGTATATGTGATGGATGAAAATGAAGTGAACCATGGTTCATGATTTTCATGTATAATGAAGATTTAGATTAATATAAAGTGAACTTTGGTTCGCCATTATCTTGTATAATGAAAGCACAAAGTTAGGGGGATTTTATTGCCAAAAATGAATGTGAATGATTAGTTCTGCTATTGTTGATTTTTGCTTTGTATGTAGAAATGGTTTGTGGAATTCTGCAAGTGTTATAGTTGGGTAAATATAAAGTCATAAAAAAGTGCCACAAAATTTGGTTTACAAAATGAAGCGTCAAAATTTTATTGGTGTTTTTAATTAGAGTGTGTTGGGTCTATTATCGATGTAACCAATAAAATATCGCCACTTCATTTTGTATTCATCATTTAGTGTACTTTTTTGTGCCCCAAGCGTTGTCCGTTATAGTTTTTATTGTTATTGTATCAGAAGCATTTAGCAATGAAATTACTAGTTCTTCAAAGTGGGAATATGCTAAGAGACAGGTTTGTATTCCGCCATTTCCAAAAAGATACTCTAACGAAAATTTTGACAATAAGTTGTGTAGTGTTAGAAATTTTTGACAATAAGTTGTGTAGTGGCTTTTTCGAATATCTCCATCCGTTTTGTCCACCTTTCTTTTTCTTAATAATATTAAGTTTATGTTTACTAAAATGACAAATAATCTTTACTCTTTATTTCACTCATTATCTCTCTTACTTTACTTTTACACTCACAACATCAATCAACTTACTATTCTCTGCCCCACATTCTCTCTCCTTCCCCACTTTTCATATTCATAACACTTACATCATTTCTACCATTTCTTAATCCTCTGCAAATGGATGGGTGGACACTTACTCTAGGACGGAGGGATTATGAACTAATTACTACAAGGAAACTGCAAAATAGAGACGGAAAAATAGAGACAGATTGCATCTGTAGCTATTTTGGCGACAAATTAGTGACAGACTGGAAATTTTGTGACAGAATAGCTACAAAACTTATATGTTGCTAATTAAGTGACAAAATTGAAACAAAATCCATTTTTGTCTCTAGAACAATGACATAATAGAGACAAAAATAGGATCTATGGCAAAATCAGAGACAAAAGATTTGATACGTAGCTAAATTAGAGTCAGATTTTTAATCTGTAGCTAAATTAGAGACAAATTCAACATATGTCTCTAAATTTAGAGACAAATATTTAATCTGTAGCTAATTTTAGAGACAAATTTTGAATATGTAGCTAAATTTAGAGACAAGATTTGAGCCTGTAGCTAATTTTAGAGACAAACCTAAAATCTGTAGCTAATATTAGAGACAAAATTTGAACCCGTAGCTAAATTAGAGACAAAATTTGAATCCGTAGCTAGATTAGAGACAAAATTTGAATCTGTAGATAAACTAGAGACAAAATTTGAATCTGTAGCTAAATTTAGAGACAAACTTTTGATTCTGCAACTAATTTTAGAGACAAACTTTGATTATGTAGCTAGTATTAGAGACATAATTCGAATCTGTAGCTAAATTTAGAGACAGAATTTCAATCTATATCTAAATTCAGAGACAAACTTTGATTCTGTAGCTAATTTTAGAGACAAAACTTTGACTCTGTAGCTAATTTTAGAGGCAGACAGACTTTTAATATGTGGCTAAATTAGAGACGAAATTTGAATCTGTAGCTAAATTTAGAAACAAACAAAGGATCTGTAACTAATTTTACAGACAAATATTGGATTTGTAGCTAAAATATATTTTTTTAGCTAGAGATAAATGTTTTATATTTTTACGTGGTAAATAATCTAGGTTATGCATCCCTTTGTCTAGTAGAGAAAACAGAAAAATTTATAAAAGTGGTCAAGATTGTTCTATAGCTAAATATTATAGTTGAAGTGTTCAAATTTAGCATAGAAAGTGGTCAAAATAATAACTTAGTGCAAAATTTACTCAAAATTAAAGAGGTCAGAATAAATAAATTCGTTAGTTTTAGTACTAAAAAAATACTTTATAAAATTTTGAGGGTTGTAAAACTGACAATTTCCACTAGTCATACTCACAACAAAAATCTCATTTTATTCCTCCCATCCATTTTCTCTCATACTTTACTTTTACACTCACAATACTTACAATACTTCCACCATTTCTTAATCTACGTGAAAATGAGAGGTAAGATTCTTACTCTTACGACATAATATTGTTTTTAAAAGTTAAATCATTATTATTGTTTTTAAGTATATTTTTTTTCTAATTTATTACTATACTATTCTTATGTTAAACATCTATTATTCAATTATTACTTATTATTAATAATATTTATAATTTTTTTTTGTGGTGAATGGTTTAGGGTATGCATAGAGTTTATGGCATATGGTTTAGGGTTTCGAGTGCGGTTTACGGGGTGCGGATATTAATAACATTAGTAGATATTTTTAAATTATTACATATTATCAATAACATTAGTAGATATTTACATACATGGTGCCTAGTTTAAGGTATGTATAGAGTTTAGGGTAGTATCGTTTAGAGGTTAGGGTATAATATATATGGTAATTGGTTTGAGCCGATGGTCATGCTGGCATGTTAATGGTTCACGTGTAGAGCCGAAGATCAAGTCGGCCTACACGTGAGGGGGCATGTTAAAGTCTCATTTGTCCCACATCAATTTGGAGTAAATAATTGATCAACTATATAGGTTGGATAAGCATTATTAGGTTGGATAGACCTCAATTCTAATATAGTAGTAAGTATTTACCCTATTATACAATTTTTATTATTAAGTACATTAATAATTATTTAAGATATATTTATAAATATTACTATTATTCTTATAAATAACATTTTTTTAAAGTATAAACTCTTGGCTTTCACATGTATCACCATCTTAGCCATCTGTAATCAAATTGAATCCAATGGCCCATATTTTGATCCATCCCAGCTCACTTAAGACCTCTCTAAAATAGCTAACTTTTAATAATTTTATTTTGAATGTACCTCACTGTTCATTTAGTATTATTTATAATTATATACTCATAATAGTTCTATTATTACTAGTCATTATTATCATTTATTATTATTGTTGAGTATTTTTAGTATTTATTTAAGCATTATTTAATTTTTTGAAGCATAATTATTATTATTCATAATAATAATATTATTATTATGAATAATAATAATATTATTATGAATAATAATAATAATATTAACAATATTGTAATTTACAGGGAATAAATACTAGTAATAACAATAGGGTAATATTGATAAAAAATGCAGATGAGGTGTCACCCATTAATTGGTTGTTAAAGTTTTACTTGGATCATCACAAAAATCCTTCTACTTCATCATAGCTGTTTATTCATGAGATCAATGGCTCATAATCAGCCCAACCAAACAATATCCACAAGAATAATACTAGGGACACAAAAAAGTCACAAAAACTTAGCTCACAAAATCATAGGTGTAATAATTTTATCGGTGTTTTTAATTAGAGTGTGGCGGTCCATTATCGATGCAACCAATAAAATATCGCCACCTCATGTTGCGAGCAAAATTTTGTGACTTTATTTTGTGTCCCTAGCATTGCTCTATCCGCAATCAGATTTTTCTAATCAAAACCTACCCATTTCCCTTTGTCTCCCCGAGCCACTTTTCTCATCATTCTTTCTCAAACTGCAAACACCCACCACTCCTTTCTGCCGCCTCATCCCCTGATCTGTGCCGACTCTTATACTTCCTCCCACCGTCTACCACTGTCTCCCACCTCCGCATCGCAGCCGCTGCTACACCTTCATTTTCGTTGCCGCCGCCTATCACCTTCTCCGAAGCCATACATCGGACAAGAAAATTCGTCCTTTCTCTAATTTGTGTCGCTGCTGCCATTTTCGAAGGTCGCCTGTCTCCCCCGCTCTCTCTCTCTCTCTCTCTCTCTATATATATATATATATGTGTGTGTGTGTGTGCCTGTAATCCTAGTGTATGTGTTTCAAATCTTAGATCTACAAATGTGGGTGAGATTTTAGATCTGGTGGGTGTGAGAATTTAGATCTACAAGTGATAAAAGGAAAAATTGAGCTTATTTATAAGTTCTTCATTTTCTGAGTTTTAAAAAATTTGTTGTCGGTGTTTATCTTGCAGGATTGATTTGGTAATCTAGAACTACAAACGTAAACCAACAACCAGCCTCCTCCGTCGACGGTGTCGGCTTGTGCGTTCGTGTGTGTGTTTGGTTCTCTTGTTTTCTAGGTATTCTTTTAATCGGTAACAATGGTGATAATAGGTAAGCAGTGGCGATGGGTGGCGTTGATGGACGTAGGTGATGGGCAGCACTGTTGGTAGCGGAGATGATGGTGGTGATTTGCAGTGGTTGTGTTGGAAAAATAGAGGTTGATTTGTAATTTAATTGAGAATGCATGTATTTAACAATTGTGACATTTTTAATATAATTGTTTTTAAATTTTCTTTTTATGTTTATTTTTATTTAGTTTATTAAATTAATTAATTATTAGTTTTAAGTAACATTATAATTGATATTAAAAAATATTCAACATATATATATATATATATATGTATATATATATGTATATATATATATATATACATACATACATATATATGTTGAATATTTTTTTTAATACTGAAAATTTTGGAGACGGATGAGTTTCGGTATCTAATTAAAGATGGGCCATTTTGTCACTAAATTAGAAACAAAACTTTTTCTCCCTAAAATAGAGACATACGTTACTGTCTCTAAATTAGTGACATATGTTTCTGTCTCTATATTAGAGACAAATATTTCTGTCTCTAAAGTAGAGACATACAATTCTGTCTGTAATTTTGCAACAAAATAAAGATAGATATATTAGCGACCAACATTAGGCTACAGAATTTTTCTGTCGCTGAAGTTAAGTTAGTGACATAATTCTCATTTTAGCTACGGATTCTGCTGTCTCTAAAAAGAATTTTCCTTGTAGTATATAGTTAAATGACAAGACAAAATATAAAATAAACCAGAAAAAAATTGAGCTGAGACTTGTGTTGGCCACAATCTCTACAAGAAGGTATTGTAAACGAGTAAGTACTACCGTG
The DNA here is from genome assembly GCA_026119855.1 of Campanula takesimana. Taxonomy (NCBI): domain Eukaryota; kingdom Viridiplantae; phylum Streptophyta; class Magnoliopsida; order Asterales; family Campanulaceae; genus Campanula; species Campanula takesimana. The sequence continues at coordinate 1,269,233 of JAOWBW010000123.1, read as the reverse complement.
CATCACGAGTTGTACACCCGAGTTGTTTTGTAAACATTATCTTCCAGTTGTATTAAAAGATTGGTATCTTTGAATTAGTTAGGGAAGATTTGTATTTTTGAATTAGGAAAGATCAATATTGTATAGGATTGTATTTATCTCATTCCTTAGTAATAGCAATCACAAGCTTTGTATAGGTCTCTCCCTCTCATTGTATATAATGATAAATGAATGAAATTCTCACGTTGAGGTTTCTTATACTCCGTCTTCTTCATCATTGCTTCCTCTAAACTCTGTTATTCTTACATGGTATCAGGATCCTTTTAAAAGGTGCCATGGAAGACCAATATGTAAACTCTACTCCCTCCGGCTCTTCTTCGTCAGTAGTTGTAGACACCCCATTTTGGACACTCATTCATAATCACACTACTTCTGTGTCTCGCCTTTGATTTGGGTCGAAACTCGTTAAGTTGGACATGTTTCGTTAAGTTTCTGACTGACTCCGTTAGTCAGGGGCCTAAATGAACATCAAAACTGCTGCAGAGAGAAAAAATGTGATTCCAGTACATGGATGTCTCTTACGAGACATTGATGTCTCGTACGAGATATCCCCCCTTAACAGTCGGGTTTTGGTTAGTTTCCTTATTGATCTTAACCTCTTCTTCTTGGCAAACACTTAAGCAATCCGGGAAAAACCTAATGGACGATCCTATAGTCCAAAAATACCTCTATGGAAATCAAGTCTTGGATTCCCATCGCAACTTACCTTTTGGCCAAAACCCTAGGTCTAGAACTCCTATAAATATAGAGGTTCTTGAACCAAAAAAAGGCTAGAATCCTCATTCACCCAAAAACCACTCCAAATCTGATCAAAGAGGTCCCCATAATCAGTCCCTCTTCCTCACCCACGAAATTCAAGCCTCCACAACACCATTCAAGCCAAGTTCATTGGATCATCAAGGCCTTTAGTCAAGGCCATCCATATGATTCTTGAAGAACGCTTATGTAAAACTCTTTGTTTTCTATCTTCTCATCTCCTTCTTTGTCTTTGAAGTAGCGTGATTCCATCAAAGGATTAGCTTAGAGCCTCTCCAATCCATGGAGATGATCTCGAAGTACATGATCCGACATCCCAAATAAATAAGCAATTATTTATTTGTTCGTTTTCCGTTTGCATACGTTTTGCATGATTTTGAAACAATGATGATGATTTCTTAGCAAGACAAATCCTAGATTGGGTGAATTGGGTACTCCTTGACCTTCCCAATTCATAACTTAACCCCCGAATCCAGATATCTCGGTCCGTGTTCCGACAACAACATGGTGGCGACTCTCAAAGAAATCAAAAATGTAAATCGAAGGACGAAAACCGCCTCAAAAAACCTGCACGCAAACAGTGGCGACTATGCTGGGGAGATCACAGTAAGTGGGTTAGACTTGCGTCGAACGAAATCATCGTTGTTTCAAAATTCTGTATTCTGTACTGAATATGTTCCCTGACTAAGATGCCTCGTACGAGGGATCACTTGTCTCGTATGAGACATCTCAGCTCTGTCCGACTGGTCTGACTCTCTGGTTTGAAAAAGGGATTTTCGTTCATTTCAAACACGTATACAGGGTTTCAGATCCGCTCTCCCCTCTGTTTCTGAGTCTTAGGACCTTCCTAACGATGAAGAAACTCCCCATGTATCGCAAAGCTAACCTTTGTTTTGCAGGAGTACTTGCTAATTGTTTTATTCCTTGCTTTACCTGTGTTTGCTTTATGTGTGAACTACGACGTCCTGAGTTCCTCCACAAGAGGGAAACATAGGCAGCCACTTGGCCCCGGCCATTACATGTTTTTGTTTTACTTACAAAAAAAAAACTCTCTATTCTCTCTTTGTCACCTAGATCTTGACTCTCACACACGTGCACACATGTAGAATAACTGCACCACATACCCTATAAACCCGGGTCCCAATCGGAGGACGGATGTCGGTCAGCACCCCCATTCTAATGAATGGCCCTTTTCGGTCTCTCCAAAGATGGTATACCCACTCCGTGACACGCTCCTAGACTGTGTTCATTGGGAGCCTTAGCCGTAAGCCTTGCATCAACCTCATGCATACATACTAGTTAATAAGACACTCCTCGAGACCGGTCGGTTCGATTCTAAGGGTTGTTTTAATCTTTTCCCAAGATAACGCATTTTCTACAATCTATAATCCTCCCTTCATGAATTCTTGACGATTGTCCCTTCGGTATAAATTGTTAGACAAAGGTTTGAGGTGATGAGATGAGAATTTTTCTATGAGGATTCGAGTCTAGTCTCTCTCACCATTAAAACCCTGCATTTGACAATGTCCCTTTCGGTTGTCCCTTACAAGAATTCACAAGGTTTGATTACATTAATGTGTTGTTTAACAAAGTGCAAAACAACTATGGAATCACTTAGGTTTGGTTAATTTGAATGGTGGATTCCGATGAGAATATGGGACCCTTGCCCGAATTGTCCATTTGGGAGAGTACAATACAGGTGAAAAACAAGGGGCTCATATTCTAGGGTGAAAGAATCCACTGTTCCAGGATGAAATAAAGTAGTAACCTCTCAAAATGGATTAAATTCCATCCGACAAATAGGATTAAAAACTGCAACCTGACTGTTAGGCTGGATACCTCGTACGAAACATCCATGTCTCGTACGAGACATCCTTCTTTTTTGTGATTCTGCCGTGTTGGTCAACCCTATTTCATAGAAGCCGACTTGTTGGGACCCCAGCCTGGATTTGACATAGTTTCTGCACTCTAGGTCCGTCCGATAAGCAAAGTAGCTCCACACTCCCAACACAATGTCAAGCGCCAAGTTTACTCAAGAACTCAACGACCTCAAAGCTCGACTAGAGGGGGAAGTGGGTCAACTCTCTGAGGTGTACGCAACGGTCTTGTATGCACGCTTCAAGAGGGAAATAGAAGAAGAATTCATGACTCGACTACGGACACAAAAGGAGTTCTTCGACAGAGAAATCAAATTTCTCCAAAGTCAATTGATAGCCCGATAAGAGGAAGTAGGAGCGTTCCGAAAAGGCCTACTCATGGAAGAAGAATACTATGAAAAGAAGATCAATACCCTCCAAGCATGCCTGCAAGCTCAAAGAGAATGTTATAAAATGGAGGTTGAATCCAAAGCTAAGTCAAAACCAAGAGCCTACCACAAGTATGAAGGCATCACTCAAAGCAAAATGTTTGACATACTCGTGGAAGCCGGTAAAATCACTCCGAGAAAGCCTCCTACTACTCTAAAGGAACTCCCTGCAAATCATGCTCACCACCTCTACTGCAAGTTCCACCAGTTTAGTGGCCACAACACCGACTCTTACCACCACCTTAAAGATGTGATCCAAGATCTCATAGACGCTAAGCAACTAAAGGTCCCTAATGTAGTGGCAAGCCCTCTCCCAACTGCGGGAGGGGGGATCAATGTAATAGAGATAGCTAATAGGGAAAAGGAAACTACTCGCCTAAACCCAAATGTGGGCGAGAGCACTCCAAAGTTTAATAATGAAATTCCTTTCTGTTACATACTGTCTTGGGATCGAGTACTGGATAGGAAGAATAATAAATAAAAGGAAGATGTTAACTTACGCACCCGCTCCGGTCGAGTCATAATCAACAAAGATCCAAGAATAGAAGAGCCGTCATCTTCGAAAGAGCCTGAACCCGTTGAGCTTGACGAACCACTTCTTAAACAATTAAAGAAAACTCAAGCCAACATTTCCATATGGGATCTCTTAGGCTCATCTCATAAGCATCGAATGATGATCTCTAAAGCTTTAGCCCAAGTCGACGTGCCCAAAGAAATAACTCCCGAAGAGTTAAACACAAATGGTAGGCCAAATCCAATTTGGCAATGTGATCACATTTACCGACTTAGATCTACCACAGTATGGTGGAGGGCACACCGAAGCTCTCTACATAACCGCAAGGGTACATGGGAATCAAATCCCCAGAATCCTAGTAGACAATGGGTCCACCATAAATGTCTTACCCAAGAAAGTCATGGTAACGCTTGGCCTTACCTCAAGAGAGCTAAAACCGTCAACTCTTACTGTATGAGGGTTTGATTGCACTGCACGCTCACCTATAGGGGCGATCACTCTAACATTTATAGTGGGAGAGATAACTACAAGGGCAGAATTCCAAGTCATTGACATCCCTTCTTCTTTCAACCTTCTTCTGGGGCGCCCGTGGATACATCAAACAGGGGGAGTACCATCAACTCTCCATCAGTGTGTCAAGTTCAAACACAACGACACGATAGTCACCATACTTAGGGAACTAGTCACTGCTAGCCCGATCTTAGAAATTCAGCATGAGGCAGCTGACCACCTCTTCAATGGATTCGAAATCCAAAAGGAGAGTAATGTAGAGATGGTAGATGTACACAATGAAAATGACTATTCGAAGGTGATTCCATTCTCCAGAACGCTCCCAGTACTTAACATGATGCTAAAAGAAGGGTACTTCCTTGGTCTTGGACTTGGCAAGCATTTACAAGGGATAAAAGGACCACCACCTGTCGTTCTATACCCCCAGAATATGGTCTAGGGTATGTGTCACCACTCAAGGGCATCCCTAAGGAAGAAAGGGATTGGATCTCATACATAGTGCCACTAGCACCACTCTATCGAAAGACTCTAAACGGGTACTTTGTACGCGAGGGGGAAAACTTGCCATACTTCATGTTCCCTGAACCATGGATCGACCATAGGGGGAAGCGCCAACCGGGATTTGAAATATTCAGTGACTGTGATCCGTACTCATTTGAAACAGAACCGACACAATTCTCGTGGCTACCTCGAGAATTAGGGGGTACCAAGGCCGAAGCATTCAGTGAGTGGGACTTTGTGTTGGGAGAAGACCTACTGCGCCAATTTCTCAACCTTTGCAAGCTAAAGGACACTCATATCAATGCAATAGACAAGGGGGACGCTCCGAACCAAGACTACACCAAACTCATCGAGAAGAGTGACGAGCCTATCCAGAATTAGTATACAACTGGGGGACCCATAACAAGTGAAGACTTCCTAATCCAAGAGTTAGGATGTACTCCCCATCCCCATAGAGAAAGAAAATTTGTAACTCTTACCTTAGAGTCAGATACCGCTACCGATGAGCTCACCCAAGAGGACTTGGATGCCATCGCGGAACATGTATTCCCTTACTTTCTTAATGAAAAAATATATCTTTCTGAGTATCCCGAGATTGCTAGCGTCGTAAATGATGAATTAACTAATAACCCTAAAGAATTAGATAATAATGAGTCATATGACGAGATAAATCAAGAAAATGAACAAATTCTAAAAGAAATTAATAACCAAGTAGGTCTTCGTGGAGGAAATGGTCCTATTGATGCCGAAGAAATGCAGACAGTTAATCTGGGGATGGAGGATTGTTGGGTATGCCCACATATATCTCAGTTTTAATGTAATAGGATTGATTAGATTTGATTGATCCATCACCTAAGTTTTATTTCATGGACTTTAGACCCACATGTAAGAAGTATTTATACTTCATTTTTTAGGAAGTCCATTGTAATAAAATAGGCTTAGGAATAGGGCAAGATGTCAAAGATTGAAGAAAATCACTCTGGTTAGTTTGAGCCGCGCCTATGCATATGCGCCATGTGCCTATTATGCGCGCGCTATGCATTGTGCCCCAAAGGCTCAGCCTATGCTTATGCGCCATGCGCCAGTTATGCGCGCGCTATGCATTGCGCCCCAAAGGCTCAACGCGCATAAATGATGCATTTCAACACTTGGTGATTTATTGAAGACATGAAGACTTGAATGAATTCAAACTACGCCAATGATCCAACGGTGGTTAAATAAACACGTATGCACCCGCATCTAAGGACACTATCCATAACGGTCATATTTGTGTTATGTGTCTAATGGCTATAAAAGGACACGTGCTCCACTCAATGAGCGACAGCACATCTGTCCTTCAACCTCCTTATTCACAAGGGATTTCCAACGGCTAGTTTTTGGGGCTCTACTATAAATACACCATAACTTTAAACGTTTTGAAGTTACTAAGATATTCAGAGTTTCTCTCTCAAGCATTGGATGAAGATTTGAAGATTGCCTTTGATTTACCAGAATTCTCAAGAACATCTTCATACCTTCATACTTAGCCCAGATCCTCAAGCAAAAACACTTTAGTTTTATTGTGCTCGAAATCATAAAGATCTAAAGAGCCGTAAAACTAAGAACACACATGCACCTCTTTAAGTTTGATCACTTAGATCTTTCTTTAAGAGATACACCTGTTATTATCTAGGATTTGTTCTTTCATAGAATATTAGATCTTAAGTTAGTGTATAAGCTCAAACGTTGTAATTTGTAACACTCACTAATTATATAAGATCTCCATTAGAAATCCAAGACTAACCATCTTGGTAGAGGACGTAGATCATTTCCCGATCGAACCTCTCCAAATAGCACGTGTTAATTACTTGTCAATTACCTTCAAGTTATTATCTTATCTCACTATTTGCTTGTTTATTCATTGTAGATTGATTGGATTGAATTGTGTGGTGTTGGTTATATCATTTGCCTTAGTTCCTTATTTCACCCACTTTGAGCCAAAATACTTAGAGTGTGTGTGCGCCCCCTTTATCATACTTTGTGCCTATTTACTTAACTAAATTTCGCTGTGCATTCCACTCACTCACTTAGGTGCATTTCATAACACTTATTTGATAAAGTGCGCATTTGCAATTGAGTTTATCAAGGGTACGAAAAGAATTTTAAAACAGCTATTCACCCCCTCTAGCTATTTTCCATACCCTTGTTGCCCTTTGGGACCAACAAGTGGTATCAGAGCAAACACCTTTATAAAACATTTTTGTTTTTCAAGCTTAACAGCTTGGGTGCCGATTCGATATGGCAAACTCAAAACCTTCGGCAACTGCTAACTACACACATGTTCCAGTCTTTGATGAAGATCATTTCGACGTGTGGAAATTCAGCATCTTGACTCATCTTACCTCAATCGATGAAAGGCTTCATAACACCGTGGTTTATGAACCTTACATCCCAATAAAAGCGAATCCAAATCCGTGCACCAACGCTGCTCAACCAACCATCAAGAAACCAAAGGAAGAATGGACTGAAGAAGAAACAAGAAGAGTTGCAAATGATGGTGTAGATACCCCGGGAAACTACGGCTTTAGGCTAGAGTGGTGAATTATCCTAGGATGTCTAACTTGTTTTAGATTGTTTAGAGTCGCCACCTATGTTTTGAGGAACATAAGAAAAACCTATTGATTATAGCCTAAGTTTGATTACGAAAACAGAGATTCTTTGTTTTGAGGTTCGGGGGTTAGATTAGGAGATGGGAAGTACCGAAACACCCATCTCACCCAACTAAAGTTGGTCTTGCTTGATCAAAATCTACATGAATAATAACGTTCTTCTTCTTCTTTTTTAAGTCATAAAAGGGGGGTTTAAAATAGAGTTTGGAATGTTGGAGATAACTCCTTAACCAACCTCAATGAGATGAGGTGATCATTAGAGTCATGTCCCAAAATGATTTGGGTGATTGCACATTTGATTAGAGTAAAAGAGAGAGAGGAGATGAAGTAGAAAAGAAAGGAAAAGATGGACTTTTACCTACAATTTGAAGACCTTCAAATATTGCTTGATGAGATCCTTGGAGAACTTTTAGAAAGTGGTTTTGGTATAGTTTTTGTAAGTTCAATCTTCGGTCCTTGAAAATGGAGGTAAAGGGAGGTTTTTATAGGTGAAAGAGGGGTGTTTTTGGTGCCAAAACTCAGTCACCAAGAAATCCTTCCCGGGCAAAATCCTATAAATTGAGCAAGGGAGAGAATCCTGGCCAGAAATCTGTAACTGACGCCCAGAGGCTTGCGCTTCCTGCTTTGGGGGCGGGAGGCGCGCGCGTCTGGCTCCTCCTGTCGGAGGCGCGCGACTCAGAGAAGGCAATTTTGACAGAATGGACTAGAAAGTCAGCCCTGTCATTCAGTTTAGTCCCTGGACTTAACGAAGTCAGTCAGGAACTTAACGGAAGTGACAGAAACTAACGAGAAACACTTAAAATGGGGAGAAACACAAGATCAAATGTGCAATCGGGGTGAGCGGTCCAAGGAGGGGTGTCTACAGAGCCCCTCGGCGACGTGGATTGCAAAGAAAAACGCGTCGACGAAAGTTAAAAAACACCGGCCGAGGACATCACCAAGAAAAAGCAAAGACTCGATGAAAGCAGGAATTTGAAATTGCGAGAGGTAGTGGTGCGCTCCCTGTGTGAGCGGCTTTTGTTGATAGAGGGTTAGGTGGCGGCTGATTCGTTAGTTAGTGAACCTGCCGGCTGAATATCTTGAATGAGGCCGTTAGTGAACCTTTTGAACGAGGCCGTTAGTGAACCTTTGAGGACGAATCCGTTAGTGAAATCCGTTGATGAGGCCGTTAGTGAACCTTTGGAGAGGCCGTTAGTGAACCTTTGGAGACGAATCCGTTAGTGAAAATCCGTTGATGAGGCGTTAGTGAACCTTTGAGGACGAATCCGTTAGTGAAATCCGTTGATGAGGCCGTTAGTGAACCTTTGAGGAAGAATCCGTTAGTGAAATCCGTTGGTGAGGCCGTTAGTGAACCTTTGAGGACGAATCCGTTAGTGAAATCCGTTGATGAGGCCGTTAGTGAACCTTTGAGGATGAATCCGTTAGTGAAATCCGTTGATGAGGCCGTTAGTGAACATTTGAGGACGAATCCGTTAGTGAAATCCGTTGATGAGGCCGTTAGTGAACCTTTGGAGAGGCCGTTAGTGTGAACCGTTAGTGAGGACGAATCCGTTAGTGAAATCCGTTGAGGAGGCCGTTAGTGAACCTTTGAGGACAAATCCGTTAGTGAAATCCGTTGAGGAGGCTGTTAGTGAACCTTTGAAATGAGGCCGTTAGTGAACCTTTGGAGAGGCCGTTAGTGAACCTTTTGAGGGGGGGTATGGCACCCGTGGCAGAACTTAGGGAGTTCAGAATCCGGAGGAGGACAACCTATTTTTTGAGTGGGAGTTCTATCCTACTTTCGATTTTTGACATGCCTTAAGGGCGGACCAGAAGAAGATGTGCCCAACGGGGTGTCCGAGGACCGGGGCTGTGTCTTGATTTAGGCTGGAGATCTCTGACAAGGCCCTTTTCTGAAGTGATCTAGACTTGGGAGGCGCACGCTTTCCTCTGTGGGCTTGGGACGCACGCGTATTTGAGACCGCTGGCGGGTGGCGCGCGCGTCTGGGAGGCGAAATTCCGGGCTTGACATTTGCTGGCCAAAAGAAACCCCAACAGCTATAATATCATATTCTGTTCGACCACTTGATTCTCACAGCTCCTTTCTACCATTTTTGAACATCATATTATTGCTCAACTTCGCTTGTGATCAACATTTTCCATGGCTTCCAATTCTTTTGTTCTTGATGCCAAGGTTGTTAGCGGTTATGAAAAGGATTTGGGCACTTTCGTGTATTCTTTCAAGACCCATCCCAAGAAGGCCTTCATTAAAGACTTCGGGCTCCGAATTCTTTTCACTTTGCGGACGTTGAAGCCGGATTGGAATTTGTTGAGAGCTGCCGCGGCTTTCTGGGATTGTGACAGCCATACCTTCAACTTTTCGGCTAATGAAATGGTGACGACTGTTGATGATTTCGGGGCCATCCTCGGCATGCCTTTGGCCGGTCGGATTACCGTCCCTAAATATCACCGTGGTGCCATTGACTCTTGGGTTGAGTTACTGAATCTCCCTGTTGAGGACGTGAGGAAGATATTGCACGGTACTATGGTTGACATAACTGAGTTGCCGATGTTCTTCAGTTTACACTCGGAGGATCCGGTGGTTCAATCTTTCAAGAGGAATGCCATGGCCGCTTGACTCTTTAGTGAAGTACTGTTTGTTGCACCCTTCGGGACTGCGGATGCGCATTTGGCTGAGATTATTTTGCAAGCCAAGGAGCAACAATTTAGTATAATCCCTCTTATCGTAGGGGAGACGTTGCACGGCCTTGATGAGTTACATAGGACGGGCAAGATGTATCGGGGAATCCCTTTGCTCTTGACCATATGGCTCCGGGAACACTTCAAGATTTATTCCTCGGATGGTGATTTGTCTCCCTTTGCTGTTCATAGGAGGAAGCTGTTGATCTGGGATTTATCTGAAGATGGTTGGAAGAAATTTTTTGCCTCTCGGATAACCGTCGACATTGAGTGGTGCCCTCCTTCTTGGGGTCTTCGTCCTTTTGTGGAATGGACTCTTGGTTTTCAACACGTGGTTGTACCCGGCTTAAGAGATTCTTCATTTTACCAGCCAGAGCGGGTTCTGCGGCAGTTCGGTCGCCAACAGACAATTCCTTTTCCGAGGGATGGAATGCTTCGTCCAGTTGCTTATACGGGTCCTGACTTCTCGAGTGAGCTTCAGTCGGCTTGGGGAGATGACCGCAACCGTTGGGCTTTTGCTCCTCTGCATCGGGGGAGTGTCTTCCTTCCCGAGAGCTACTTGGATTATTTATTTGGCACCCTTTACCGTGGCATCACTTGGGTTGATGTGCTTCATGCCGAGTTGTTGGGAAAGAGTTTTGAGCCTAGCAACACTTTGAGATATAGGGAGGCTGCTGCTGATTCGAGTAACATTCTCGCTGACCCTTTCGGTACTCCTTTGGATGACTTTTATGCTAGGAGACGTGTTGCAACACAGAGGGTTTCGGTGCGTATTAGTGCTCCTCCGTTACCCAAGAAGAAAAGGATTGAGAGACGATCGGGTGGTCCTTTGAAGGCTAAGAGAAAATTGGACTTTTCTTAGTACCCTAAGAGATTGCAATTAGACCACTTTGTTTTAGGATTTAATATTTTGATGTCTTTTGTTGCTCAATAAATCCGTTGTAATGATTTGAATGGTTCATTGAATGAATAAAAATTGCATTTTGTTATTTGAAGTGAATTGAGTATTTTTGATATGTTTTAGACCGCACCCGAAGGTTGCCTACGTTCCCCAGTTGGGAGGCTCAGGTCTTCGTAGTTCAAACAAACAAAGACCATTTTTTTTTTGTGTGCACCCTGTTTTTTGCCTAGACCGCCCTTTCGGGTTTTCAATCTAGCGGGCTTCTTTTTTGCACGTGCTCTAATTTTTGCCTAGGCCGCCCTTGCGGGTTTTCAACCTAGCGAGCGATTTTTTTTTTTTTTTTTTTTTTTTTAATTGTCTTTGTTTATTAAGCGTAGAACCTCTTGAGCTTGTCGAGGTTGACCTCCTTTGGCAGCTGGTCACCATCTAAATCCACGAGCCGGACTGCACCGCCGCTTAGTATCTTTTTGACCACGTACGGACCGATCCATCGGGGTCCCCATTTCCCCAGGGGATTCATGGTATTAGGAGGATGTTGTCTTAAGACCAAATCTCCCACATTGATGTTTCGAGGCTTCACCTTTTTGTTGAAAGCTCTCGCCATCCTTTGCTGATACACCCTTGTACGTTCGAGTGCTCTCAGCCTTTTCTCGTCGAGTAAGGCTAGCTGTTCATATCGACTTTGCATCCAGTTGACCTCGTTGACTTGATTCTCGAGGAGGACCCGTAGAGATGGGACTTCAAGTTCGATTGGGAGTACGGCTTCAGAACCATAGACTAATGCATACGGAGTTTCTCCTGTCGCTGACCGTATTGATGTGCGGTAGCCCCACAATGCTAAAGGTAGCTTCTCGGGCCAATCCCTTCCTGTTGAGGCCATTTTCTTGACGATGGTCTCGATGGTCTTATTTGCTGCTTCAACCGCGCCATTTGCTTGGGGACGGTAAGGAGATGATTTGTGCTTGGTGATCTTGTATTCTACCAAAAGTGCATCCATTTCCTTCTCAAAGTGAGAGCCGTTGTCGGAAATGATTTCATGAGGCACGCCGTATCGGCACATGATATTAATCTTTATAAATTTGGCCACTTTCTTTACGTTGAGGGTCCGATAGGCTTGTGCTTCGACCCACTTTGTGAAGTAGTCGACTGCCACTAGGACGAACGACTGCCCATTGCTCCCGGCAGGATGAACTTTACCGATGATGTCTATCCCCCAACAAGAGAAAGGCCAAGGTGTGACCATGTTGTAAAGTTGCGAGGGTGGAGAATGTTGTAGATTAGCGTGGAATTGGCACTTAGCACACCTTTTGCCTTTCTAGATACAGTCTCGTTCCATAGTGCTCCAATAGTAACCAAGGCGGAGTATCTTCTTGACTAGCATAAACCCATTCATGTGGGGTCCACACTCTCCTTCGTGCACCTCACACATTATCTCTTGAGCTTCGGCCTCATTGGCGCATAAGAGATTGATTCCGTCGTGGTGCCTTTTATAGACTCGGTCCCCAATCAGTACGTACCGAGAGGCTAGCCTTTGCAGAGCTGTTTGAGACTTCTTATTGCTATTCTCGGGATAAGTGCCATTTTTGAGGAAATTCATGATATCCGAATACCACGGAGAGTTTGTTTGAACCTCGTTGATCTCGATACTCATGCAATATGCCGGACTGTTCCTTCGGGCAATTTTGAAAGGCTTCACCATTTTCCCTTTGGGCATTTCGACTAATGAAGCTATGGTGGCCAGTGCATCGGCGAAGCGATTTTTATCCCTTGGCAGGTAGTTGAAAGTGATCTCTTGGAATTGTTCAACCAGTTCTTCAAGGTGCTGACCATACTGTTGGAGAGTCGGGTCTTGGGTTCGCCATTTACCCGATTGCTGATTGATAAGGAGCAAAGAGTCGCCGAATACTTCTAGTTCCGTGACGTTTCTTTCGAGAGCTGCTTCGAACCCTGCTATGCATGCTTCGTACTCGGCAATGTTATTGGTAGATTCGAATTCCAGACGGATGGAAATGGGAGTGTAGATGTCTTTTGGATCAACAAGCAATATTCCTATACCAAAGCCGTGTTTATTGGCGGCGCCATCGAAAAAAAGTTGCCACTTATTTTCCTTGGTTGCAGTAAAAATTAAATACTCGTCGGGGAACTGTACGTCTTCCCCCTTCACTTCGTCACACGGGAATTCGGCAAGCTGGTCACTGAACACTTTCCCCCTGACGGATTTTAGTGTGACGTAAGTGATATCATAGCCGGCGAGCATGAAGTACCATTTGGCTATTCTTGTTGACATGAAAGGCTTCTCGAAGATGTAGCGGAGCGGGTCCATCTTTGCTACTAGCTTGATCGGAAAGGCTTCCATGTAGTGCTTGAGCTTTTGAGTGACCCAAACCAATGCTGCACATGACTTCTCTAGGACAGAGTAGTTCTTTTCGCCTCCTTGGAATCGGCGACTGACAAAGTAAATGGCATTCTCCTTTGTGGACTCTCGTTGCTCTTGTGCTAACATAGCCCCTAGGGCTTCATCATTGACAGTGAGATAGAGCAAAAGAGGTTTCTCCTTGTGTGGCGGAACTAGAACAGGAGGGCACGTCAAGTAATGCTTCACTTGGTCGAAGGCTTCTTGGCACGCGTCGGTCCATTCTAGAGCCACATTCTTCTTGAGTAGCTTGAAGATTGGCTCGAACATGGAAGTGAGTTGGTGCACAAACCGACTGATGTACTGCAGTCTGCCCATGAAACCTTTGATCTCTTTCTGCGTCTTTGGAGGAGGCATGTCAATGATTGCCTTGATTTTGGAGGGGTCTACTTCAATTCCCCTTTCAGTGACCATATAACCAAGGACTTTGCCTCGGATAACCCCGAATGTGCACTTTGCAGGGTTGAGCCTCATCTTGTGTTGACGAAGCCTTTCGAAGAACTTGCGGAGATCGATTAAATGTTGACCATCGGTCCCTTTGGAGTGAATGATCATGTCGTCCATATAGACCTCGATTTCTTTGTGAATCATGTCGTGGAACAAGTCCATCACGGCTCTTTGGTAGGAAGCCCCAGCATTTCTTAACCCAAATGGCATGACTGTGTAGCAAAAGGTACCCCACGGTGTTGTGAAGCTGTCTTATGTTTATCTTCTTCGGCCATGAGAATCTGATTGTACCCAGCGAACCCATCCACGAATGAGCGAACCTCGTAGGCAGCAGTGGAGTCGACCAGCATGTCGATGTTGGGGAGTGGAAAATCATCTTTTGGGGAAGCTTTGTTCAAATCCCGGAAGTCCACACAAACTCGAACCTTGACGTTTGCCTTTCTGACTGTCACGATGTTGGCTAACCATGTCGGATACTCGATAACCTTGATGAAACCCACACTGAGGAGCTTCTCAATCTCTTCTTTGACCTGCAGAGACCATTCTGGCTTGATCTTTCTGAGCTTCTGTTTTACTGGCTTGGCATCTTCTCTGATCGGAATCCTGTGCTCCGCTACCTTTCTGTCCAAACCCGACATGTCCTTGTATGACCATGCGAACACATCCACGAACTCCCGTAGTAGTGCAGTCAATCTGTCTCTGTCGTCTCCCTTGAAGAAGCTTCCGATCTTAGTTTCCCTTGGCTCTTCGTCGGTACCCAGATTAACAACATGCAATTCTTCGTCAGCCTTTGGACCATTCTCACCACGACTACGGACTTGTTGAGCAAGTTCATTTAAGTATGTTGTGTTTTCGTGGTCTATTTCATCATAATTTGAATCGTTATTACTTGTTCATTAAGTTCATTATTAGTTAATTCATCATTTATGATGTTTGCAATCTCAGGGTACTCAGAAATATCAAATTTTTCATTAGCAAAGAAAGGAAACACACGCTCGGCTATGGCCTCCAAATCCTCTTGGGTGAGGGTATTAGAGACATTCTCGGACTCGAAAGTAAGTGTGAGCCGCTCTTCCTTTGTTGCTGTGCGGGGTATGCAACCCATTTCTTGGACTAAGAATTCTTCGGATACCACGGGCCCTTTCGTCGAATACCAATTGTTGATCGGCTCGGAGCTTGGCGGGATCTCACTGATAGTCTCGTTCATGATGACGGTGTCATGGATGGCGTTGACTTGGCATTCATTCATCATGGCAAGCTCTTCGAACATGGAGGCTAAATCTGTCAGTTCTTCCCCCACGGTGATTTCTGTCTCGGACTCTATAGTCGCCTTCCTTCCCCACCATTCACGGGGCGACATGGGAGTTGGTTCCCTTTCGGATTTCTGGATCTCACAATCGGAGAAGATTTCGAGACCGGGATTTTTGACACCCTTATTGTTAACCCATAGCTCGGGAAAGATCATGTATGGAACGTCTTCCCCTTGGCAGACAAAATAACCATTCAACGTCTTGCGGTAAGGCCTTAGATTAGGGACCTCATAACGACGGCCTTCTTTACGAGCTCGGGCCTTTTCATTCTTGATCGCTTGCTCTTGTTTCAAGTCTTCTCTGGAAGGCTCGTACCCCAAACCGAATGTGTTCTTGAAATGGGACTTGCACGGGATGTAGGATTCCTTGTTGATATTTCCCTAGGCCTAAACCAGGGAAGTAGTCCATATTCCTCATCATGCGGATGACTTTGTGATTGCTGGGGGTCCATGATCCGTTTCCCCCTTCTTTGTCAATGGCGTTGATTGAGACGCCAGAGAGAGTGGAGTCTGGTAAACCATGCTGAACTTGGTGGACGAGCTCACCTTTCTGTGGATAGTGACGTTTTCAGCCATTACGGTCATTATTTCATCACCATTTCGGATCTTGACACATTGGTGGAGAGTTGATGGTACGGCTTTAGCACTGTGAATCCATGGTCGACCCAAAAGTAAGTTGAACGAGGCCGGGATGTCAAGCACTTGGAATGGAACGGACATGATCATGCTCCCAAACTCAATGTCTATTTCAATCATGCCCATGACTGTACGGGCGGTGCTGTCATAACCTCGGATTACTTGAGTAAAAGGCTTCAAATCGGAATCCTTAAGCCCCAGTATGCCCATGATTCTGCCAGGCATGAGATTGAGTGCGGAACCACCGTCCACTAAGACTCTTGAGATGGGCCTCCCCCTTGCTCGTACCTTGAGGTAAATAGCCTGTTGTGGTCGGAACCAAATGGTGGAAGGTCCATATCGGCAAAGGTGATGACGTTGCCAAAATGAATGTGACCGATCATTGCCGTGAGGTCCTCGGGAGTAGTATCGGGAGAAACTGATGCATCATCGAGATTGCGGATGACAAGATCTCGGTGTTTCTTTGAGGATGCGATGAGGTCCCAAATAGAGATGTTGGCTTGAGTTTTCTTGAGTTGGACAAGTAGAGGTCTTCGGGAGTGTCGCGAGCTTGCGGCCTTTGAGAAGAAGAGCTCGGTGCGGAAGTGGAAGGGTTGCTTGCTATGACTCGACCGGATCGAGTTAGCATGTTGACGTTCCCATCTTGCTTCTTTTTCCAATTCTCTAGTACTTCCCTCATTACCTCATCGTAAGTTACAACATAACAAGAATTGTCAAGTTTATTCATAACATTGGGGCCCCCATTCACAATTGGGATTGAATGGGTGGTCCCCTCGAGTTCTCCTATCTCTATTACATTGACATGTTCGCCATTAGCCACTACAAATTCTTTCTTATCTATGAGATCTTGAATGACATTGCGGAGAACGAAGCAATCCTCGGTGGTGTGGCCACTATATTGGTGGTAGCCACAATATTTGTGGTGAGCATGATTGGGGTGGACCATCTTGGGTTGGTACCCTTGCACGGGTGTGACTTGACCCTTTGCTTTGAGGACTTCGAACACTTCGGTTTGAGTCATGCCTTGGAGAGGCGTATAGACACGGTCATTTCGGGACTTCTTCCCTTGGGGTGGAGGAAACTTTTTATAATTCCCCTTGTCGATAGTGACGGCGTTGACCGAGGCCTCTTTTGTAGAGTTGGAAGCGGCCTTGTATCGGTAAGTAGGAGTGGTCTTCTTAATCTCCTTGAGCAAGTCATCCATGCGTACCCCCGCCTCATACATTTGGGAGAAGTCGGAGTAGCAAGCCCCACTTAGGTGAGTGCGGAGATCAATCTTGAGACACTTGAGAAAGATGTCCATTTGCTCTTTTGTGTTCGGCCTTTCCACAATCTCGGAGAGTTTATCATTCCATCTCCTTGTGAAGTCGATGAAGGACTCGTTGTCTCTTTGAGTAGTGTTCTCTAGCTCTTTCCTTGTGGGCCGGTGAGTGGTGTTGCCTTGATATTGTGACTTGAAGGCAAGCATGGCGGAGTCCCAATCAAGACGGACAGTGAGCGGGAGAGTAGCATACCAATCTTTGCCGCCCCCTCGAGAGTGAGAGGAAAGCATTGAGCCATCACCTTGGGGGAGACCTTCTTCAGAACCATTGCCCAAATATAAGTCTCAATGTGAGCCATAGGACAAGAGTTGCCCTTGAATTTCTTATGTCGGGCATCTTGAACTTATCAGGAAGAGCGGCCATAGTACTCATGAGGATGGATGATTGATAAAGGCTTGTGTCGGAGCCTTTCCCCATGTTGAACCCATTGAATTTTTGGTCGATGTAGGCATGATAGAATCCACCATTTTGGGCTCGTTGTTCTCGGAACTTGGCTCTCCCATTTTCTTGGTGCGGGTGCTGACATACGGACTTTTGAACAAACCCTCGGTCCATTCGGATTCGTCATCATTGTTCTTGTTCTTCCCCTTGGCAAGGTTAGTGAGCTTTTCTTTCATTAGCTCCATCTCGGCCTCGTGGGCCTCCCTTGGCTGTCAAGGTGGGATTGCCAAATGTCGTCTTTGCTTTGTGCCTCCTTATTAAGGGTGGAGACTTGCTCTTGGAGGAGTTGGACCATGGTTGAAAGCTGTTCGAGAGACATGGTGTTGCTGCTGCCGGTCATGGTTGATGTAGGAGCTGTTGGAGTGATCTCTTCACGGACTAACCGATTTGCCGAATCCCGGTAGACTCTGTAAGTACCAATTGAACCTATATTGCAGAAGAGGCCCTTGTCAGTCTTGAGTAACACTTGCGTCCACGGAGAGGCTTAGAACACACAGTTGGGCACACGACTCGAACCACATAAGAAAAGACTCTTTTTTTTTTTTTATAAGTCGGAGGGAATGGATCCCTTTTGGGTTTCTAAGAAAATAATGGAATCGTCATACTAGTATATAGACCATCTCGCGGTCCCATATACTCATCGGATTCCATCGCGCTTGTGAATCCTACATGTATCGGGATTAAACTAAATTAATGTAGTAAAGCATACATGCGGGGACGGATTTTTATTTTCGTCCAAAATAACCACTTTCGGGGATGGATTTTTATTGCTGCGTCCTTTTCAACGAGTGGCATGTATGATTTGAAGACATTAGTTTAGGGAAATCTCGGTACATGGAAACCGACTTGAGTCACGGAGTGTTAGACCCTAACTAGAATTGTGTGGCTTGTGCTCGGTTGAATATGAGGCTCAAAGGTCACCACCGGCATGTAGTCTTGAACTACGCCACGGGCTGAGGTTACCGCTTTGAAAGAGCCAAGGTCGAGTGGAGCTTGAAACTTTCTAGGACGGGCCTCGACGGGTTTGGGGTTGGACTTGTGCGACTCGATAGTGAGCAGTTCATAGGAATATGTGCTGTAGTGTGAGGTCTAACAAGTGACAAAATTTTTTTTTTATTTTTTTTTTTGAAAAGAAAGAAAACAAACAAAACACATAAGCACATAAATTACAACTCCCGAATCACCCGTGTGACCGGTAAATAAAACACAAAATTAAAACAGTCGAGGGTTCAATTCTGTTCTGATGCAGGTAACTGTGCCCACACCCCACTGTTCTGCTCAGTCACTGAAACCTGTTTCTGTTCTGGGAACCAACCCAGAAGCGTGCGCCTCTGAGTGTTGATGTGGTACGCGCGCGCATGGCGCAATGCTATTAGGAGGCGCGCGCTTCTGGGCACACCTGTCAGAATGTCAGATTTTGGACTCAGGGGATTACCCTGGTCCTATGTTCATATTGTAACCCCTGCAGAAATGATTAGTGCAGAATAGCAGAAGAAGAAGATGAACAACATGAAGAAGTGGGCGATTCTGGTCCTTGATGCGGGATGCGCGCGCCTTAGGCTGAAGAGGCCAGACGCGCGCGCCTCCCCCATCAGGAATCAGAATGCCAGAAAAGATGTAGATTTTGATCAGATGCAAGTTTAACCCTCAAAGTCTCCCCAGCAGAGTCGGCACTGTAGATACCTCGGGAAAACCACGGCTTTAGGCTAGAGTGGTGAATTATCCTAGGATGTCTAACTTGTTTTTAGATTGTTTAGAGTCGCCACCTATGTTTTGAGGAACATAAGAAAAACGTATTGATTATAGCCTAAGTTTGATTACGAAAACAAAGATTCTTGTTTTGAGGTTCGGGGGTTAGATTACGAGATGGGAAGTACCGAAATACCCATCTCGCCCAACTAAAGTTGGTCTTGCTTGATCATAATCTACATGAATAATAACGTTCTCCTTCTTATTTTTAAGTCATAAAAGGGGGGTTAAAATGAGATGTTTGGAATGTAGGAGATAACTCCTTAACCAACCTCAATGAGATGAGGTGATCATTAGAGTCATGTCCCAAAATGATTTGGGTGATTGCACATTGATTAGAGTAAAAGAGAGAGAGAGGAGATGAAGTAGAAAAGAAAGGAAAAGATGGACTTTTACCTACAATTTGAAGACCTTCAAATATTGCTTGATGAGATCCTTGGAGAACTTTTAGAAAGTGGTTTTGGTATAGTTTTTGTAAGTTTCAATCTTCGGTCCTTGAAAATGGAGGTAAAGGGAGGGTTTTTATAGGTGAAAGAGGGGGTGTTTTTGTGCCAAAACTCAATCACCAAGAAATCCTCCGGGCAAAATCCTGTAATTGAGCAAGGAGAGAATCCTGGCCAGAAATCTGTAACTGACGCCCAGAGGCGCGCGCTTCCTGCTTTGGGGGCGGGAGGCGCGCGCGAGCTGGCTCCTCCTGTCGGAGGCGCGCGACTCAGAGAAGGCAATTTGACAGAATGGACTAGAAAGTCAGCCCTGTCATTCAGTTTAGTCCCTGGACTTAACGAAGTCAGTCAGGAACTTAACGGAAAGTGACAGAAACTAACGAGAAACACTTAAAATGGGGAGAAACACAAGATCAAATGTACAATCGGGGTGAGCGGTCCAAGGCGGGGTGTCTACAGATGGAAGCAAGAAACATCTCCTAAGCACTCTAAGCACGGCTATGAAACAACAAGTCATGCATTGTGCTTACCGCAATGAGTTTGGGATGCTATTGAAGAACATATAGAGGAGACACGGTTTCCAAGGAGAACAAGAGATATGAAGTGCAAAAGAGATTCAACAATTTCTCTCAACTCCCGGTGAAACTCTTAGACAGACTTATGAATGCTATTGTGAAATTATCAATCTCTGTATTTCACTTGGAAAGAAGTTCTCTAATAAGGAATTAAACACTAATTTCCTTGCTGCTTTTGGATCAAGATACCTACACAAATCTAGCGCCTTTGAAGACACTGGAACTTTAGATGCATGGACTTAAGGAACCTTTATGAAAATCTTAAGTTTATGAGCTCAAACTTCAGCGCATCAATGAACTGAAGGAAAATCAAAATCCATTGTTATGGTGGCGCATAGAGAAGAAGCGCATGTGCCTGCGCCTGTTCAAGATGAGAAAAGTTCGGATCCAAAATTTCTACTTCTGAGCTATTAGACAGGATGATGAAGACTTCGCTTTTTTGTGAAGAGATTCCAGAAGTTCAGAAATTCTCAAAACCCGGCTCATTCAACAAAGCTCAAGGATCTACAAGCAGATCTCCTCCAAAGTTCACAAGGAGTAGTGATTCTAAATCAAAAGAAGACCTTGTTTTTGTTTAATTGCAGGAAACCAGGACACTTTGCTTCAAGCTGCCCAATTCCTAAATTTGAGTACATGTAGAAGAAGAGTAGTCATACTCCCAAGTTCATCCCAAATTCACTCATCATAAGGAATGGTGCTGAAGAAGAATCACCAGCAAATGAGCAAAACACTTGGATTGAAACAGACTCGACGAGAGCGATAATGATTCTGATGATATGGACTTGTTGTGTTTGGTGGCAAATGATGATGAAGTTGATACTTGTGATTCTGATGATGATTACTCAAAAATGTTCCTGATATGAATGTCTTGAATAAACCTATCAAGAAATCTGCAGTTTTCAAGAAGTGAAAAAGAAGAAATGACCAACCATCAGTGAGCTCGTTGAACAAGGATTTCTCACTTCGCTAAAGCGATGGTGGATTGTTATTCTCTAGATGTGATCTGAGTGCTAGAAGCAAACTCAGAAAGAGTGAATATGTTAGACCTCAAGGTGAACCTATTCCTACAATCAATCATGATGAGGACATTGTAAAGCAAGAAAAGTTATTCAAAGAGGCTGAAAAGGTAATCAGTCGTTTCAATGATATGAAGGAAGCTTAGCACTATCATGTGATGAAATTTCCCAGCTTAAGACCGAGAAATCTCTAAAAATATGAACTCACCCCCTTAAGGAGCAGATAAAGAGCATGACTCCTCTTACTGTTAAAAACACTTATCTAACAGACAGAACTCATTACTTAAAGTTCAAAACGATGAATTGGTTACTCAAATTACTGATCTTAAAAAGATTACAAATGAGTGGTCCAATTATCGTGTCACTATGGATGGTATCTTTGAGTCCTAAAAAGCCAGTGGTGATAAAAGTGGCTGGGATTCACATCATCAACTAGTGACAACTTTAAGTGTGATGTTTTGCTGAAAGAGACAGTGAATTTACAACTCAGCAAACTCATGAAATTCTAAGGAACAACATTCTAATTCAATGGGTAAAGGACAAGAAAAAGTCAAGAGACAAACATTCCATTATGTCTACCCAACGAAACAATTTGGGAAAGCTAAAGAGATGGAAGTAGCTACAGATGAATCATCCTCTAGCAAAATCATTCTTGAGACAAGGCGCGCTCCTTCTCCGAGTGCACATTATGCGCCTAAGATCCACGCGCCTCACCGCTGTGCACCTCCTAGCCCTATGCGCGCTCCAAGAAAAAGCGCTCCAAAATTTCAAAAGAAATATTTGTTAAGGCTGGCATTGACCCAAAGAAGAATGCTATCCCAAAGAAAAGTAAAGAGTGTAAAAACTCACGTGATTGGTGGCTTTCGTCATTGTTGTATTTGTGATTGTTCGGGACATAAGGCCGTGGAATGCCTTTGAGATTCACTCCCAATGCCAAAAGACGTAAAAATCTAAGGTCAAGCAAGAGTGGGTCGTCAAAAGTTGCTAACTCTAGGACCCAAAAAGGAATAAAGGGGACCTGCTTTAAATGTTTATATTTCAGTTTCTTTGCTTCATGACTGGATCTTCAAAAGCTAAAACGTATGAATGGATTCTCGATAGTGGGTGTTCACGACACATGATGGAGATGAATCCTTACTTGAAGATGTTCATGAAGAAAGATGTCCCTCCGTAACATTTGGTGATAATAACAAAGGTCAAGTTGTAGCATATGGAAAGCTCAAGAAAGACAAAGTGTGCATTGAAAGAGTCTCTCTAGTCGAAGGCTCAAGCAAAAATTTATTATCCATATCTCAATTATGCGACAAGGATTAGAATGCCATTTTACTTCAATGCAATGTCTTATCAAGAATGGCAAAACCGGAGCTACATTACTCACGGGATATCGTAAGACAATATTTATATTATTGATTTCCATAGTATGAACTCTAGTACTAATCTTTTTTTTGTAGCTAAAAGTGTGAGCGAAAATAGTTGGTTGTGGCACAAGCGCTTAAGTCACTTGAACTTCAAAGTATCTATCTAAACTCACCAGGAATAATCTTGTTAAAGGGCTTCCCAAGGTTACTGATCATCATGACAAGAAGTGCGCGCGTGTCAACTTGGCAAACAACCGAAGAAATCTTTCCCAGCAGAAAAATCCTTCAACCACTAAATGTTTGCAACTGCTGCACATTGATCTATTTGGAACAGTCACCACCGCAAGTATTAGCAGAAACATGTATACTCTAGTTGTGGTGGATGATTATTTAAGATATACAGGGTGGAAATGATGATTACAAAAGACGATTGTATGACATTTTGACCACCTTATTCAGACTGCTCCAAACCCAAAAAGAAGATGACATCGTTAGTGTTCGATCCGACAATGGAACATAATTCAAGAACAACGGTGTGCTCGATATTGCGACGATCATGGGATAGATCACAACTTTTCAACCGCTGGAGTTCTCAACAAAATGAAATTGTGGAAAGAAAGAATAGGACGTTGATTGAAGCGGGAAAGACGATGATAGCTGAAGCTAAATTGCCTAAGTACTTTTGGGAAGAAGCTATCAACACAGCATGTTTTACTCAAAATCGTTCCCTCATCATCAAAATTCACAACAAGACCCCGTATGAACTTTGGCATGGTAGAACTCCAACATTGCATTCTTCAGATCTTTGGTTGCCAAATTGTTATATCCTCACACGGAAACGAACATAGAGGTAAATCGATGCCAAAGCCGACGAAGGTATTTTTGTTCGGTATGCCAAACATTCTAAAGCTTTCGCATTTTAATAGATATACATTAGTGATAGTTGAATCTGTACATGTTACATTTGATGAACATTATCTCCTTGAGCCACATTTGGTACCAAATGTTGCTGATGACTTTGTTGAGTTAAATCAACAGGTGCTCCTATTCATGTCGCGCCTACACAAGATCAGAATCTATCAACTCAAGGAAATCCATCTACATCAGTTGCACCTAATTCCATTATGGTGCGCCAAATGAATCTTCAGTTGCGCCTTCTTGAATGTCGTGCCTCTGATTCCTCTCACGCGCCTTATCTACTGCTGCATCTGGTGTTAACCCTAGTTTCAATTC